>OY776277.1:10394753-10994753 GCA_963675445.1 Linnaemya vulpina
GAACCGTTTATTGTTTATTGACTTCTACGGATATAAATTTTGATTGCGCAATCAGTTTGTTGTTACTCTTGCACCAGACTGAATCTTGAGGCATACCGTACAGGAATCTAGTATTTTTAGGGAAAAGAGGAGTATGCCATTTCTACTCAATGTTGCGTGACCTCGAAGAACGAATTTAATATTAACATATATGTTGCCATATATTCTTTCAAAGTTTATGTGGTCTAGAAGTTTTAATAAAAGAGATTTGTAACAAAAGCGGATCAATCTTCAATATGAAAAATTAGTAAATTTTGTCTCACTTCAAGTAACAAAGGAAAAATCCTAAATTCGATCGTTTAGTATCGCCTTGGCATCAGGGCATGTAATTACAGCACATTCGAAGGTAAAAATAAAGTTCCCATGCAAATAAATACCCTGATACTAAAGCTACGCTGCTCTATGTTCCACTTAAGGTTGGCCTGTGTTATTCCATTTCACTATGGCAACTAAAGAGTTCATTTTTCGGTTATTATGATCAGTGCTAGTCAGGTCCATTTTTCGTTTCGTTTTCTATGCCGTTGGAGATATAAATAAATAACCAGGCTTAGCGGTCTAATGATTGTGTACTTTAATGCCAATTATATAAAAAAATCAGCTAATTCTTAATAATGGGCAGAAATTATTTACATCTTCTCCAAAACGCAAAAGCTCAGCTGAAACTATATTTTTCAATGACCTGCTATTTATCTGACTGGCAGGCGAGTAGTCCTACAAGCCACCACCATAACATTCCTGTTACTTGATATGCGACAAAATTTGGTCACAAATTATTCCTATTAAATTTTATACAATCATGACACTAGAGGTGGTCCGAATATTTTAATTTATAAATATTTTCTTTAAACTCTATAGTGATTAAATATTTATATCATTTGGACTGATAATCCCTATAGAATTTTAATACCAACTTTTGACATAAAAAAAAATATCTCAAATTAAAATCCCAGTACACAAATAATCAATTCTTTTTTCAAATAATTAATATATCTCTGCTACATAATTATTAACAATTTGCAGGAAGTCTTTATGAAAAACAGAATCTTCTTCTAGTGACATAAGATTTTCTTTAAAAAATATTTACTCTCTTACTTTTTTTAATAGCTACTGGGCTCCAGTTTATGAATAAGACATCTTGATTTAACTGCCTTGTTTAAGGTGGTTAATTAATAGACACGCCTGAAAATAAAAGTTCTTTCCTCGAGTCCCAAATCATATACGCAGAGAAAACTAATATAATTAATTTGAATAATGTGAATATGAATTAAATTAATAATCATATCAAGACATCAGTTATCCATCTCGTCGAAAAAATACAGCATTTGCTTGAGGGCTTATGAAAACAAGGATTTTTTTTATAAATTTAATCGTTACAAATAATTAAAAGATTGAGTTTGTTTAATAAATTAAATATTTTCAGACCTGCGCTCCAACTTTAACTCATACGATATCGATTGACATTTCAATACAATTTGAATGCAAGTTTCCATCGATATCGTGTGCCGTAGTTTGCCCATTGACCTCAAACCAACTATTTTAAAAACATTTTGAAAATAAAATGCCATAATTACAGCACAAGTTTGTCTGCAAATTACACATGAAACTAAAATTAAAATAAAACGGTATAATTAGCGAATTCCTGAACGCTTAAGACTTTTTTGAGATGTAGCGATTAATGGTTTGAATATATCAGAAAATATTTGGTAAACAATAAGTGGGACATTTAAAACTTTCTAGGAAAATAGTTTCAATATGAAATAAAAATATTGCGAATCAAAAAAGAATCAATATATATATTGTGGATTGGCCGCCATTTCCAATAATTTGTTCTATTAACTTCTTTAGAGAACTGTTTTTCTAAACAATTATTGTAGGAAAATAATTTTTCTAATATGTTAAAGCCTGAGTCTCGTTGTTTTATATGCAAATATTATTTAGCTTTTAATATTTCTTAAGAAATAATATTTTAATATAAAATTGAGAGGCTTTTTAAATAACATAAAATTTTTTTAATGGACAATTATATTGAAAAAACAATGAAAAACTAAAATTTCTTTCTATATAAAATCTCTTTCTATATAAAATCTTAAGGCTAAAAATACAAGAAACTTTTTTTTTTTTAAAGAGGTAAAAAAACGAATAGAATTCAAATATTGTTTGTCACTTCCTTAAATATATATATTTTTCTATAACAACTATTAACGAATATCATTATTTAGTTTTCTTGATAGAAAAATTGTAGGCAAAGAATGCGATTGGACAGGCTATTGTAAATAGAGAGATAATATAAAAGCAAATAACACAATTAAAAAGAATAAACAATTCATTTAATAAAATACTCTTTTTACCAGTAGAGATTTATGTTCAAGTTTGGTAAACTAATTGAGCAGATGAACAAAAGAAATGAAAATATTCTTTTCATATAAAATAATAAGGAACGCATCAAAATGATAAGACCATTCGTTGTAATACTTCAGAATAGAAACTTGAAATCTTAAAGTTACATTAATTATTTATTTCATAGTATAACCGTGTTATATAACATCTAAATATTCATTAATTTTTTAGTAAATTTCGGTGGGATAAGTTGCATGTATTCAGAAGCTCTCAAGCTTAGGAATACTAAATCCTGTATTAAAATTTAAAAGTTTGCAACAATTTAAAAATCAATTATAATCTTGTTTTAAGTTTCGGAAAATTCCCGACCTGACATGATTTAATAAATTCCTTTTTTAAAGTTAAAAACAACTGACGACACCTGATTTTACCATACAAAATGATTGTGTTAAAACCAACTTTAATGAAATGCAACCTTTTTCCTAAGTTAAGTTGAGTGCTGCCAAGTTTTATATTGAAAACATCTGATTATATTGAAAACATCTGATTATATAATTCATGTATAAAAATCAGGCGCCAAATGGCCGCATTCGATATCAATCGAAATTTCAATAAAATTTAAATTCAAATTGCGATCGATATCGAGTGTCGTTATTCATGCTCCTCCCCATGAAAGATTACACTGTCTTAGATCCTGGATTATTAACAACGTTCAGGTATACTGTCGGCTCAATCTTGTTAAGGTGATTAATGTAAAGTGATTTTATATTTCACTGCCTCTGCGCTGACGTCACCAGTTTTCCTTCTATCGAATTAAATAACATTTAAAACAAAAGCAATTTTTAAAATTTGATTTTCCATTATTATTGTTATTGATTTGATTTAACAACTGTTTTCGATATCGTTGAACCTGCCGTAAATATTTTGAAATACCTTCAACAAGAAAAAAAAAATTCTATGCGATTGCAATAATAAAAAAGAGTTTTCTTTTGCAATTAATAGCAATTTTCGTTTTATTATTGAAACTAAAAATATGTAATTTTTTATACGAAGAAACTTTTAAAAGATTTCACTTTAGCTTTTCTCACTTAAGTTTAAATATCAGAACTATTAAATGGGATTGCAATGATCTTTCCTAAATATCCCATTTCCTTCATTAAAATTGAGTGTTTTTTCTTATACTTTTGTACCAGTCAGTGTAAAAAAATGTGCTGTTTAAATTTTAATAAACAGTCTACATATTTGTTATGCAGTCCGTCTTAAGATTTTTTGTTGAAATGTATAAACAAAAAGCAGTCGATATGAACTGAGAATTATATAAAAAAATTACCCTATCGTTTTGACGCGTACCTTATTTTCTATATGCATTCAGTATATATGTAAAATATAGAATCTATTTTTTTATGTTATACTTTTTGTAAATATCGAATTTATAAATGAAAAGGAAAGAAACCCAAAATGTAAATGTATTAGTGTTAAAGTAAATAACAATAAAAGAACTTAGCTTGAAATTTATTAGAAATTTTGTGTGAAAAGCTATTTTATAACAAAGAAATTTCAATGTTTATTTTTACAAAATAATACGAAGAAATAATGAATAGAAACAATTAAATTCTATATAAAAGAAAATAGAAACTTAAAAAGTTATGAAGAGAAAACATCAAAAGCGAAACAGCCACAAAGTCAGTCAAAAATTATTGAAAAATTAATAAGAATAATTTATATAAAAATAGTAAATCGATTAAAGATATCTAAATAAATTTAATTATTAAGTGTTTCTTGTTATAAAAAAAAATATGAAAAACACAAACCGCATTAAGTTTATTAAAGGCCTGGGATTCAGTAAAACTCAATCAAACGTTGGGTGAAAAGAAAATATTAAAAATCGAAAACCTGTAACAGCATGTATTTATTCGTATTATTGATTCAGGGTCTAAATGTATTTAAAGAAAAGATACTTAACAGCGCACAGCATTTACACATTCAGGCGAAATTAAAGGGTACAAAACAAAAAGAACCACGAGATGCACCAAAAACAGCTGCATGATTAAGACAACGTTTCATCTGTTTGTATAAATTCCATGTGCTTGAAATGTATTAAAATAATTAAACTTAATTTAACATTTGATTTACAAGAAAACCAAAAAAAACAAATTTATTTAAATTTAAGTATTATTGAATAAAATCTGTAAGAACTAAACTGATTATTTTAAGTATTAACGTAAAACCAAAACCACAAGAACAAAAAAAAATAATAATAATAATAAACTTTGTTAATAATAAATGGCAAAACAGAATTTAGATTTCAAAACCTTCTCGTACATTTCTTCACTTGCAAGATTATAAATTATGTAGTTGCTAAAAGTGAGTAAGAATTCTTCTTTTCCTTTTCTTTAATTTCTTCAACAGAAACTTTAATAATTTGCATTAAAATTTGTAAAAGAAAACAATTACTTTTTTATAATCGCAGACTACTAAAATAGTTGCAGCAAAAATCAAAATTCCACAAAACTTCAAAAATGTATTCCAGAAATGATAAAATAAGAAAGAAACTTAAACAAAAAAATATACAAGGATTACGAATGAAAATAAAAACAATTTAAGATATAAAAATGCATAAAACTAATCGTTTTGTATTCAAAAATTAAACACAAGAAAAGAGGTAAGACTTAATTATTCAAAAAGAAATAAAAAATGAAATGGCAATTAAACCCTTTCAAAGGGTACGCCTTATGAAATTTTCGATTTTTGCAATTTTTCTATAAATTCCAAAATTGACATTTTTGCTTTCTAAAACGTTTTATTTTGGAAAATACTGGCAAAAAGAAGGTCGCTGACAAAAAATTAGCCTTTTCTAAGAAAATTTTTAAAAATCGATTTTTTGAACAAAGAGGTACCCCTTATGAAATTTTCGATTTTTGCAATTTTTCCATAAATTCCAAAATTGAAATTTTTGCTTTCTAAAACGTTTTATTTTGGAAAATACTGGCAAAAAGAAGGTCGCTGACAAAAAATTAGCCTTTTCTAAGAAAATTTTTAAGAAATCGATTTTTTGAACAAAGAGGTACCCCTTATGAAATTTTCGATTTTTGCAATTTTTCCATAAATTCCAAAATTGACATTTTTGCTTTCTAAAACGTTTTATTTTGGAAAATACTGGCAAAAAGAAGGTCGCTGACAAAAAATTAGCCTTTTCTAAGAAAATTTTTAAAAAATCGATTTTTTGAACAAAGAGGTACCCCTTATGAAATTTTCGATTTTTGCAATTTTTCCATAAATTCCAAAATTGACATTTTTGCTTTCTAAAACGTTTTATTTTGGAAAATACTGGCAAAAAGAAGGTCGCTGACAAAAAATTAGCCTTTTCTAAGAAAATTTTTAAAAAATCGATTTTTTGAACAAAGAGGTACCCCTTATGAAATTTTCGATTTTTGCAATTTTTCCATAAATTCCAAAATTGACATTTTTGCTTTCTAAAACGTTTTATTTTGGAAAATACTGGCAAAAAGAAGGTCGCTGACAAAAAATTAGCCTTTTCTAAGAAAATTTTTAAAAATCGATTTTTTGAACAAAGAGGTACCCCTTATGAAATTTTCGATTTTTGCAATTTTTCCATAAATTCCAAAATTGAAATTTTTGCTTTCTAAAACGTTTTATTTTGGAAAATACTGGCAAAAAGAAGGTCGCTGACAAAAAATTAGCCTTTTCTAAGAAAATTTTTAAGAAATCGATTTTTTGAACAAAGAGGTACCCCTTATGAAATTTTCGATTTTTGCAATTTTTCCATAAATTCCAAAATTGACATTTTTGCTTTCTAAAACGTTTTATTTTGGAAAATACTGGCAAAAAGAAGGTCGCTGACAAAAAATTAGCCTTTTCTAAGAAAATTTTTAAAAAATCGATTTTTTGAACAAAGAGGTACCCCTTATGAAATTTTCGATTTTTGCAATTTTTCCATAAATTCCAAAATTGACATTTTTGCTTTCTAAAACGTTTTATTTTGGAAAATACTGGCAAAAAGAAGGTCGCTGACAAAAAATTAGCCTTTTCTAAGAAAATTTTTAAAAAATCGATTTTTTGAACAAAGAGGTACCCCTTATGAAATTTTCGATTTTTGCAATTTTTCCATAAATTCCAAAATTGACATTTTTGCTTTCTAAAACGTTTTATTTTGGAAAATACTGGCAAAAAGAAGGTCGCTGACAAAAAATTAGCCTTTTCTAAGAAAATTTTTAAAAAATCGATTTTTTGAACAAAGAGGTACCCCTTATGAAATTTTCGATTTTTGCAATTTTTCCATAAATTCCAAAATTGACATTTTTGCTTTCTAAAACGTTTTATTTTGGAAAATACTGGCAAAAAGAAGGTCGCTGACAAAAAATTAGCATTTGCTAAGAAAATTTTTAAAAAATCGATTTTTTGAACAAAGAGGTACCCCTTATGAAATTTTCGATTTTTGCAATTTTTCCATAAATTCCAAAATTGACATTTTTGCTTTCTAAAACGTTTTATTTTGGAAAATACTGGCAAAAAGAAGGTCGGTGACAAAAAATTAGCCTTTTCTAAGAAAATTTTTAAAAAATCGATTTTTTGAACAAAGAGGCACCCCTTATGAAATTTTCGATTTTTGCAATTTTTCCATAAATTCCAAAATTGACATTTTTGCTTTCTAAAACGTTTTATTTCGGAAAATACTGGCAAAAAGAAGGTCGCTGACAAAAAATTAGCCTTTTCTAAGAAAATTTTTAAAAAGTCGATTTTTTTAACAAAGAGGTACCCCTTATGAAATTTTCGATTTTTGCAATTTTTCCATAAATTCCAAAATTGACATTTTTGCTTTCTAAAACGTTTTATTTTGGAAAATACTGGCAAAAAGAAGGTCGCTGACAAAAAATTAGCCTTTTCTAAGAAAATTTTTAAAAAATCGATTTTTTGAACAAAGAGGTACCCCTTATGAAATTTTCGATTTTTGCAATTTTTCCATAAATTCCAAAATTGACATTTTTGCTTTCTAAAACGTTTTATTTTGGAAAATACTGGCAAAAAGAAGGTCGCTGACAAAAAATTAGCATTTGCTAAGAAAATTTTTAAAAAATCGATTTTTTGAACAAAGAGGTACCCCTTATGAAATTTTCGATTTTTGCAATTTTTCCATAAATTCCAAAATTGACATTTTTGCTTTCTAAAACGTTTTATTTTGGAAAATACTGGCAAAAAGAAGGTCGGTGACAAAAAATTAGCCTTTTCTAAGAAAATTTTTAAAAAATCGATTTTTTGAACAAAGAGGCACCCCTTATGAAATTTTCGATTTTTGCAATTTTTCCATAAATTCCAAAATTGACATTTTTGCTTTCTAAAACGTTTTATTTCGGAAAATACTGGCAAAAAGAAGGTCGCTGACAAAAAATTAGCCTTTTCTAAGAAAATTTTTAAAAAGTCGATTTTTTTAACAAAGAGGTACCCCTTATGAAATTTTCGATTTTTGCAATTTTTCCATAAATTCCAAAATTGACATTTTTGCTTTCTAAAACGTTTTATTTTGGAAAATACTGGCAAAAAGAAGGTCGCTGACAAAAAATTAGCATTTGCTAAGAAAATTTTTAAAAAATCGATTTTTTGAACAAAGAGGTACCCCTTATGAAATTTTCGATTTTTGCAATTTTTCCATAAATTCCAAAATTGACATTTTTGCTTTCTAAAACGTTTTATTTTGGAAAATACTGGCAAAAAGAAGGTCGGTGACAAAAAATTAGCCTTTTCTAAGAAAATTTTTAAAAAATCGATTTTTTGAACAAAGAGGCACCCCTTATGAAATTTTCGATTTTTGCAATTTTTCCATAAATTCCAAAATTGACATTTTTGCTTTCTAAAACGTTTTATTTCGGAAAATACTGGCAAAAAGAAGGTCGCTGACAAAAAATTAGCCTTTTCTAAGAAAATTTTTAAAAAGTCGATTTTTTTAACAAAGAGGTACCCCTTATGAAATTTTCGATTTTTGCAATTTTTCCATAAATTCCAAAATTGACATTTTTGCTTTCTAAAACGTTTTATTTTGGAAAATACTGGCAAAAAGAAGGTCGGTGACAAAAAATTAGCCTTTTCTAAGAACATTTTTAAAAAATCGATTTTTTGAACAAAGAGGCACCCCTTATGAAATTTTCGATTTTTGCAATTTTTCCATAAATTCCAAAATTGACATTTTTGCTTTCTAAAACGTTTTATTTCGGAAAATACTGGCAAAAAGAAGGTCGCTGACAAAAAATTAGCCTTTTCTAAGAAAATTTTTAAAAAGTCGATTTTTTTAACAAAGAGGTACCCCTTATGAAATTTTCGATTTTTGCAATTTTTCCATAAATTCCAAAATTGACATTTTTGCTTTCTAAAACGTTTTATTTTGGAAAGTACTGGCAAAAAGAAGGTCGCTGACAAAAAATTAGCCTTTTCTAAGAAAATTTTTAAAAAATCGATTTTTTTAACAAAGAGGTACCCCTTATGAAATTTTCGATTTTTGCAATTTTTCCATAAATTCCAAAATTGACATTTTTGCTTTCTAAAACGTTTTATTTCGGAAAATACTGGCAAAAAGAAGGTCGCTGACAAAAAATTAGCCTTTTCTAAGAAAATTTTTAAAAAATCGATTTTTTGAACAAAGAGGTACCCCTTATGAAATTTTCGATTTTTGCAATTTTTCCATAAATTCCAAAATTGACATTTTTGCTTTCTAAAACGTTTTATTTTGGAAAGTACTGGCAAAGAGAAGGTCACTGACAAAAATTAGCCTTTTCTAAGAAAATTTTTAAAAATAGATTTTTTGAACAAAGAGGTACCCCTTATGAAATTTTCGATTTTTGCAATTTTTCCATAAATTCCAAAATTGACATTTTTGCTTTCTAAAACGTTTTATTTTGGAAAATACTGGCAAAAAGAAGGTCGCTGACAAAAAATTAGCCTTTTCTAAGAAAATTTTTAAAAAATCGATTTTTTGAACAAAGAGGTACCCCTTATGAAATTTTCGATTTTTGCAATTTTTCCATAAATTCCAAAATTGACATTTTTGCTTTCTAAAACGTTTTATTTTGGAAAATACTGGCAAAAAGAAGGTCGCTGACAAAAAATTAGCCTTTTCTAAGAAAATTTTTAAAAAATCGATTTTTTGAACAAAGAGGTACCCCTTATGAAATTTTCGATTTTTTCAATTTTTCCATAAATTCCAAAATTGACATTTTTGCTTTCTAAAACGTTTTATTTTGGAAAATACTAGCAAAAAGAAGGTCGCTGACAAAAAATTAGCCTTTTCTAAGAAAATTTTTAAAAAATCGATTTTTTGAACAAAGAGTACCCCCTTATGAAATTTTCGATTTTTGCAATTTTTCCATAAATTCCAAAATTGAAATTTTTGCTTTCTAAAACGTTTTATTTTGGAAAATACTGGCAAAAAGAAGGTCGGTGACAAAAAATTAGCCTTTTCTAAGAAAATTTTTAAAAAATCGATTTTTTGAACAAAGAGGCACCCCTTATGAAATTTTCGATTTTTGCAATTTTTCCATAAATTCCAAAATTGACATTTTTGCTTTCTAAAACGTTTTATTTCGGAAAATACTGGCAAAAAGAAGGTCGCTGACAAAAAATTAGCCTTTTCTAAGAAAATTTTTAAAAAGTCGATTTTTTTAACAAAGAGGTACCCCTTATGAAATTTTAGATTTTTGCAATTTTTCCATAAATTCCAAAATTGACATTTTTGCTTTCTAAAACGTTTTATTTCGGAAAATACTGGCAAAAAGAAGGTCGCTGACAAAAAATTAGCCTTTTCTAAGAAAATTTTTAAAAAATCGATTTTTTGAACAAAGAGGTACCCCTTATGAAATTTTCGATTTTTGCAATTTTTCCATAAATTCCAAAATTGACATTTTTGCTTTCTAAAACGTTTTATTTCGGAAAATACTGGCAAAAAGAAGGTCGCTGACAAAAAATTAGCCTTTTCTAAGAAAATTTTAAAAAAATCGATTTTTTTAACAAAGAGGTACCCCTTATGAAATTTTCGATTTTTGCAATTTTTCCATAAATTCCAAAATTGACATTTTTGCTTTCTAAAACGTTTTATTTCGGAAAATACTGGCAAAAAGAAGGTCGCTGACAAAAAATTAGCCTTTTCTAAGAAAATTTTTAAAAAGTCGATTTTTTTAACAAAGAGGTACCCCTTATGAAATTTTCGATTTTTGCAATTTTTCCATAAATTCCAAAATTGACATTTTTGCTTTCTAAAACGTTTTATTTTGGAAAATACTGGCAAAAAGAAGGTCGCTGACAAAAAATTAGCCTTTTCTAAGAAAATTTTTAAAAAATCGATTTTTTGAACAAAGAGGTACCCCTTATGAAATTTTCGATTTTTGCAATTTTTCCATAAATTCCAAAATTGACATTTTTGCTTTCTAAAACGTTTTATTTTGGAAAATACTGGCAAAAAGAAGGTCGCTGACAAAAAATTAGCATTTGCTAAGAAAATTTTTAAAAAATCGATTTTTTGAACAAAGAGGTACCCCTTATGAAATTTTCGATTTTTGCAATTTTTCCATAAATTCCAAAATTGACATTTTTGCTTTCTAAAACGTTTTATTTTGGAAAATACTGGCAAAAAGAAGGTCGGTGACAAAAAATTAGCCTTTTCTAAGAAAATTTTTAAAAAATCGATTTTTTGAACAAAGAGGCACCCCTTATGAAATTTTCGATTTTTGCAATTTTTCCATAAATTCCAAAATTGACATTTTTGCTTTCTAAAACGTTTTATTTCGGAAAATACTGGCAAAAAGAAGGTCGCTGACAAAAAATTAGCCTTTTCTAAGAAAATTTTTAAAAAGTCGATTTTTTTAACAAAGAGGTACCCCTTATGAAATTTTCGATTTTTGCAATTTTTCCATAAATTCCAAAATTGACATTTTTGCTTTCTAAAACGTTTTATTTTGGAAAATACTGGCAAAAAGAAGGTCGCTGACAAAAAATTAGCATTTGCTAAGAAAATTTTAAAAAAATCGATTTTTTGAACAAAGAGGTACCCCTTATGAAATTTTCGATTTTTGCAATTTTTCCATAAATTCCAAAATTGACATTTTTGCTTTCTAAAACGTTTTATTTTGGAAAATACTGGCAAAAAGAAGGTCGGTGACAAAAAATTAGCCTTTTCTAAGAAAATTTTTAAAAAATCGATTTTTTGAACAAAGAGGCACCCCTTATGAAATTTTCGATTTTTGCAATTTTTCCATAAATTCCAAAATTGACATTTTTGCTTTCTAAAACGTTTTATTTCGGAAAATACTGGCAAAAAGAAGGTCGCTGACAAAAAATTAGCCTTTTCTAAGAAAATTTTTAAAAAGTCGATTTTTTTAACAAAGAGGTACCCCTTATGAAATTTTCGATTTTTGCAATTTTTCCATAAATTCCAAAATTGACATTTTTGCTTTCTAAAACGTTTTATTTTGGAAAATACTGGCAAAAAGAAGGTCGGTGACAAAAAATTAGCCTTTTCTAAGAAAATTTTTAAAAAATCGATTTTTTGAACAAAGAGGCACCCCTTATGAAATTTTCGATTTTTGCAATTTTTCCATAAATTCCAAAATTGACATTTTTGCTTTCTAAAACGTTTTATTTCGGAAAATACTGGCAAAAAGAAGGTCGCTGACAAAAAATTAGCCTTTTCTAAGAAAATTTTTAAAAAGTCGATTTTTTTAACAAAGAGGTACCCCTTATGAAATTTTCGATTTTTGCAATTTTTCCATAAATTCCAAAATTGACATTTTTGCTTTCTAAAACGTTTTATTTTGGAAAGTACTGGCAAAAAGAAGGTCGCTGACAAAAAATTAGCCTTTTCTAAGAAAATTTTTAAAAAATCGATTTTTTTAACAAAGAGGTACCCCTTATGAAATTTTCGATTTTTGCAATTTTTCCATAAATTCCAAAATTGACATTTTTGCTTTCTAAAACGTTTTATTTCGGAAAATACTGGCAAAAAGAAGGTCGCTGACAAAAAATTAGCCTTTTCTAAGAAAATTTTTAAAAAATCGATTTTTTTAACAAAGAGGTACCCCTTATGAAATTTTAGATTTTTGCAATTTTTCCATAAATTCCAAAATTGACATTTTTGCTTTCTAAAACGTTTTATTTCGGAAAATACTGGCAAAAAGAAGGTCGCTGACAAAAAATTAGCCTTTTCTAAGAAAATTTTTAAAAAATCGATTTTTTGAACAAAGAGGTACCCCTTATGAAATTTTCGATTTTTGCAATTTTTCCATAAATTCCAAAATTGACATTTTTGCTTTCTAAAACGTTTTATTTCGGAAAATACTGGCAAAAAGAAGGTCGCTGACAAAAAATTAGCCTTTTCTAAGAAAATTTTAAAAAAATCGATTTTTTTAACAAAGAGGTACCCCTTATGAAATTTTCGATTTTTGCAATTTTTCCATAAATTCCAAAATTGACATTTTTGCTTTCTAAAACGTTTTATTTCGGAAAATACTGGCAAAAAGAAGGTCGCTGACAAAAAATTAGCCTTTTCTAAGAAAATTTTTAAAAAATCGATTTTTTTAACAAAGAGGTACCCCTTATGAAATTTTCGATTTTTGCAATTTTTCCATAAATTCCAAAATTGACATTTTTGCTTTCTAAAACGTTTTATTTCGGAAAATACTGGCAAAAAGAAGGTCGCTGACAAAAAATTAGCCTTTTCTAAGAAAATTTTTAAAAAATCGATTTTTTGAACAAAGAGGTACCCCTTATGAAATTTTCGATTTTTGCAATTTTTCCATAAATTCCAAAATTGACATTTTTGCTTTCTAAAACGTTTTATTTTGGAAAGTACTGGCAAAGAGAAGGTCACTGACAAAAATTAGCCTTTTCTAAGAAAATTTTTAAAAATAGATTTTTTGAACAAAGAGGTACCCCTTATGAAATTTTCGATTTTTGCAATTTTTCCATAAATTCCAAAATTGACATTTTTGCTTTCTAAAACGTTTTATTTTGGAAAATACTGGCAAAAAGAAGGTCGCTGACAAAAAATTAGCCTTTTCTAAGAAAATTTTTAAAAAATCGATTTTTTGAACAAAGAGGTACCCCTTATGAAATTTTCGATTTTTGCAATTTTTCCATAAATTCCAAAATTGACATTTTTGCTTTCTAAAACGTTTTATTTTGGAAAATACTGGCAAAAAGAAGGTCGCTGACAAAAAATTAGCCTTTTCTAAGAAAATTTTTAAAAAATCGATTTTTTGAACAAAGAGGTACCCCTTATGAAATTTTCGATTTTTTCAATTTTTCCATAAATTCCAAAATTGACATTTTTGCTTTCTAAAACGTTTTATTTTGGAAAATACTAGCAAAAAGAAGGTCGCTGACAAAAAATTAGCCTTTTCTAAGAAAATTTTTAAAAAATCGATTTTTTGAACAAAGAGTACCCCCTTATGAAATTTTCGATTTTTGCAATTTTTCCATAAATTCCAAAATTGAAATTTTTGCTTTCTAAAACGTTTTATTTTGGAAAATACTGACAAAAAGAAGGTCGCTGACAAAAAATTAGCCTTTTCTAAGAAAATTTTTTAAAAATCGATTTTTTGAACAAAGAGGTGTACCCCTTATGAAATTTTCGATTTTTGCAATTTTTCCATAAATTCCAAAATTGACATTTTTGCTTTCTAAAACGTTTTATTTTGGAAAATACTGGCAAAAAGAAGGTCGCTGACAAAAAATTAGCGTTTTCTAAGAAAATTTTTAAAAAATCGATTTTTTGAACAAAGAGGTACCCCTTATGAAATTTTCGATTTTTGCAATTTTTCTATAAATTTAAGTATATATTTTTTATTGTAAGCTTTTTTATGTATTTATTAAATAAAAACTCAGAGTGTTTATTTTGGTTTAGATATTTATTTTTTGTTGCAGAAAGTAGCTCAACAATTTTGGTATCGAAACGGGTTTCGTTATATAAAACAATTGCAATTATATAAATTAATATAAAAACTAAAATAAAATTTTACATATTTTTATCAGCTATTAAATTATTTTTGGATTTACAATAATTTTTTTAAATTTGTATTTTTTAGTTTTTCATGATTTATTTTATGCAGGGAAATTGGAGTGTGGACTTTTAATAGCATAACAAAATGGATTTCGTGAAGTGTGTTACAGACGAAGGATATCTGATCAGCTCTTCTTAATTCCTACACGTGCCTTGTGAAATGCCCTTTTCAAGTCGTTGATTTTTCGTTTACTGACGAGGTTGTAATTTGCAAGTAACTCACATTAATTGCGTTATTTTAAGCAGGTTTATCGCTGACAAAATGAGGCTGAATAGTCATATGAGACCAGCCGCAAAACGGAAAAAAGCCCATCCAATAAAGTTTTGGACAAATTCGATGTATATCTCTCCAGTTCTTTCAGAAGGCACCCTTAAGTAATTAATTTTACCGCCTTCTTCGTTTTTCTTCCGAAGGAGTTGCTTCAACTGTATATCTGACAAACCCTCTAGTAAAAGTAGCGCTATAGAGGATGACATCAATTAGTGGGTACTCCACAGATCCACGTCCGACAAATATTATTTTAATAAATCTGCTCTATATATAAAAATAAATAAGAAATAAATATTTTTATGGAAAAGTTCAAATAGTTTCTGTTTTCTTTTTATAAATTTTCGAGAGGGTTTCCAAAGAATTTTACAAGCGTAGAATGGATTCAGTAGGCATCGAGAAATCTCAAAGATACAAATTCGTTAGTATCTTTTGAACGGCCTTAGGGATCGATCTCACGCAATTACCAACCTTTTACATATAAAAATTATATCGTGATTAGCCGGTTTGCATTTTTTCAAGATATTAATATTTGATTTTGTGCTGATTGTTTTTTCCTAAAATCTTACTAAAAAATTAAAAGTGATCAATTGAGGAGTTTAGCTGGTTCCCAACTGAATTTCACTGGAACTGATGCATATCATCATTTCTTAGAATAACAAAATATATTATTTCAAACTTCCACTTTAATAAGTGAGAAGTCTAAAACAAATATCAAAGTCATAACAAGAACTCAGTGATCACTTCTCATTTCTTATTTTCTTACGTTTTAATTTCATTCTTCAATCACTGGCTTTTTTTCTACTCTAGTTGTAAAATATTTTGAATCGTTGATGACAAATCGTGATCGAAAAAATTTAAGAAATTGTTGGCGTTTCGAGCCAACTGGTAACACAAGGAAACTTAAAAGAAAAGCATTTTTTAAAGTGCTTTTTTTAACAATTATTAAACGGCCTCAGCGATGGATTTCTCTTGAAATTTCAAAACCACGTCCATCATCGCAGACTGGGTCTAAATTGGTTAATACTTTTTAGCTCATTTGGCAAATATCACGCGAATAATTCATGTATTTTTTATAATTATCTAGTAACGAAACACGCGTTACCTTAAAGTGATATTGTTTGTTTAATACCGCATTAACGATATAGAAATGACCTTTAATTAATGGGTTTACACAAGCTGAAATTATTAAATACGTTCTGGTAATTAAGCAGGCAATTCACAACATATTCCATGTAATTATTATTCAAACTTTATAATTTAGAGCAGGAGCACCAACACACAAGCAAACTTGAACATCGCAATGAAATATCCACACACAAACCTGCAGTCGAACTTTTATACATGACATACGGCATGAAAATACTAAAACACACACAAACACATAATAAACGGTGTGCAAACAAACGTGTGTGAGAAAGTTTGTTCTCACTACTTGTCACTAAATCCAACAAGTAAATGACATTTACACTTGAGTATGAACACATCACACGAACACAGCACACTGTCAGGCTACATGTATAATGTGGGCGATGGTGTGCATGTGGTTGCGTGTCATGTTTGTGAGTATGTTCTCTTAACTTATAATTGTGACACACATGCTGTGTTGTGAGCTTTTATCCCATACGTGTGCAAATAATATTGGTGGTGTTGCTGACGGTAGCTGTTGTAAATGAAATGCAGTGCGCCTTCTTTCTACCACTTAACACTAGGCAGGTACTTAAGCGTCAATTATACACACACACACACACACTTACACCCACACAAACACAGGCATTTGCAGAAGTTCGTGTGTTTATTGATAACAAGGCCAAACTTGTTAACAATTACGAACAACACGACACAATCAGAAGCGAGCGAGCAACAATTAATACATTAATAATCTGTCCACTCCTTCATAAACACACATTTACACTCACGCACAAAAGTTTATATATAAACGTGCTATATTTACAAACATCTTGACATATACACTTGCTCACGCCAAATATAAACACAAACAGAAACAGACCGACACTTACGTTAGCAAAGCCACTTATTGATTGTAGATAAAATGGGAAGTGTGAGAAGTGTTTTAATGGCGTATGAGTTTTATTACATAAAAGCTGGCATTAATATCTGATTGGTTTGCACACTTTAAACTCCCAAAATGTGTGTGTGAGTGTTACTAAATGTATTTTTTTGTTTTTGTTGACATTGTAATTAAACCGTCAAAATGATAAAAACAATAAGTGGTTATTTATGCACTCAGTCACGAAATGCTACAATTTCTGTTTAAATTGTGGTCAACAGTTAAAAACTTATTATGAACATTTGCATTATAAACTCTTATTAACCCGTTCAGGGCCAATATGTGGTTGTGGCAGAAATTTTGATGAGCATATTTCAGAATGAGTATGCATTTCGCACTCATCAGCGTGATTGTCGTCTTAATCTCTAGGAAGACTGTAATTAAAACAATAAAATTCAATTTATTTTTAACTATTTAAAGGAGGGTACTCACCATCGAACTTGAGTGACAGCAGAAAACCCATCAGTTTTGGAGGATGCTTTAACAAGAAGGCAGGGAAAATAAGAAAAATGGTTTCGTTTTTTTTCATTTTATAATGGGTGGTCCAACCACAAATCACGTTTTTAATTGTGTGTCACATCATGACGTTAAGATTTTTGTCCAACTTAATTTTTTATATTTATTTCTTTCAGTACTCGATAGAATTGTTGATGAAGGCTTTTACGAATATGTTCGTTGCGATCAAAATACATTTAGTACACTTCATGATTATTTTGTGCCCACAGTCGGGAGAATAGTGAGGTAATTTTAATATACTGTGTCTGCAGGATATGCTAAAGGATGCTCGACTACTACTTCTATGGGCTGGTAACATCATCGTTCCGTACTTCCTCGAAACAGATATTTTCCAAGGAGTTACTCTGAATGGTGTCCGCTATCGCGTTATGATATTTATTTTGTTCTGAAATTGAAATTGCGAGAAGTTCAACGGCAGCGTGGTCTCACTTTGTGGCGGTATTATATAACTACAACTATCATGTGATTTCACCGCCATCACCTCCTTTCCCTCTTTAAAAATGTTCAGAAGACAAAAATGTTCATCAACAAGCCAAGAACAATTCGAGAGTTAAAGCATAAGATTATTCGGCATACTAACGATGTTGGACTTCAATTAGGTCTCAGAGTGATTGAAATATATAGGCCATGGGATAGAGGGCGTGGTAAGCATTGGACCGATATTTTGTTTTTACATATCTGCAATAAATTCTTTTATAAGAATAAAAACTATTAAAATAATTACTTGAAAACTTTTTGTTTTATTTATAAGGAACTGAATGAATTTTCGTTAGGCTCCTCTTATAATTTTCTTTTTACGTTTCGAATTATATATCCTGGGCTTGTTACATCCCATTAGTATTGCAAACTTATAATTTATTGGAATATGTAAAAAGAGATCGCTTTCTGTGACAAGAGCACATCACTAATCGGTGAACTTTGAATTTATATAAAAACTCGGGGGGAAAAGTCAGCAAGATTAAAATTAAATTGAAGTGCCAAATTACGAACCATCATAAACAAAAGAGTTCATTACTTTACCCTCCCCTGCCGCTAAAAAATATTTATTATTCATCTCCTCTTTCAACACGATTCCCTTCTTTCATAACTGCGGCACAAAGCACAACGTGAGATGAGGCCATTTTTTTGATAGCCGGTCCTTAAAAAAATAAAACAATATAAAATCGTTTGCGCCTGAATGTGTATCATGAGGTAACACTTCTTATTTAAAGGTTGTTCATTGAACTTAATTATGTTGCTTTCTTTTCCACAAAAGAGTGCAACATTTCTTACACTTTTTAATAGAAAATGACAAAATTCTGTTATTTGAAAATAAAGAATTTATAAGAAATTAATTCAACGTTTTTTATGAATATAATTTAAATTTAAAAATCCTTCAAACTGCCACAAATTCCAGAAAAGAAAACGCCTCTAGTTAGACCATTTTGTATTGTAAACGTTTACCGTGTACGTTAAGGATTAAAGGCTGAATGATTGAATTTATTAATCATTTAGATGTTTATACGGATATACAAGAAGTGTTCTGAGAAGGAACGCCCTATTTAGAGATCTGCTTTCTTATTACAAACTGATGAATAAATTCTGCTTGGAATCCGCTCTCAAACATCTTGACACGGTATTTTTTTCCAACTACAGCAGAGAGAAAGTGCTCCTGTTTTAGTATCTTCACTAGGTTTCCTGTCATTTAAAAAATACGAAAATTTTCTTTTTTCCTCAAATTTTCAAATAGAGAAACTTATAAATGAATCTGTCTTGAATATATCTGAAACTTTGAGAACTTTCTATATCTCACTTCATTCCGTATAATTTATAGTAATTTCTGATAATTATTTAATTCTCTTGCAGGTCTTTTAGCAAGAATATATTGCGCAGCATCAAGCCGTGGTACTGCAGCTCAGGTAGATGAAGTTGTTTTATGGAAATTTTATTACTGGAAATAGGTTTTAAAATTTATATATATCCATCATATAAAAATGATGTGTATTAAATTGCAGAAGCAGCCTTGTATGTGTTTGTTTTCCAGCTACTCTCTTAACAAGCACTTCTTCAACTTCACTTTGATGTTTGCGTACTTCCGTACGCGTTGAAATTTTTTTTCTTGTATTCTAAATAATTTTTATTTCTTCTTCACTTAAGATGTGCAGTTATTAATCACAAGGGGAACACAAATGAAATACTTTTTTTTTACTTCTTTTTTTTTATTAGCGCAGAGAGTTAAACTGAAACGGAAATATGAGTTTTATTCGCATTACAAAGAAAACAACAAAGAGAATATTTATAAAATAAAGGAAAAAAGGAAAGAAGGAAAAAAGAAAACGCATAAACTCGTTGCACATGGAGAGCGATGAGATGAAAAAAACCTCAAGTACATTAATTCATAACGACATAAGTGCTTGTAGCAAGCAAGTCTGTGGTTATCACACGAAGATAACTGTTGTGTACCCTACAACCGGCAGAATTTTATTTCAAAAATATTAACATATAAACTATATAATGTTCTGTTTCAGTTAAGTTTTTTAAAGTCAATTCGTTTTATTGAATGCAAAACACTGTCTGTTGCACATGTCATAGTTTTCACTAAAACTATGTTATAGTTTCTTTATGTAAAAATTGTTTTTAAAGAAAAAGGCGAGATTACCGGGTAAAAGTTAACTGAAAATTTTCACCAACATAATTGCTCAGAAAAATACAAAAAAAATTTCCAGATTTAACATCATTCTATATGTTTTCATACACACTGTTGTAGCCTACTCTCATGAACGCTACTGCAGTTTGGTTTATTTGCAACGAAAAATTCCCATATAAATTATACTAGTATTTAATCATGTTCAAGTACGCAGTACGCCAATGAATTTAAAGAATTTTATTTACTTTCTGAGTTTCTGCAGTTTTTTAAAAAGCGCCCCAAGAACACAACACTTTCAAGTGCCTGACATAAACGAGACACGCTTTTTGCATAACAAGGAACGTTAATAATAACGTGGCAAAAAGAATTTGCCAGCAATAGCACTGTCATCTACTAAATACGCTGCTAGAATCCAAGGGGGGAGTTTCGAGTACATCGTGATAAAAAAACAAGCAAAATATAAACGAATTATGGAACAATACAAATCAAGTACCAACTATTTTTAGGGTTACAAGGAGTGAAAGTAATAAAAATAGCGAACACTTTTTACACCGTTTGCAACAACAAAGACGTTTGATTTGGAAAATAAAATATTTTGGAAAATCAACAGCTTTTAATGCTGCAATTTAAATATCTTCAAGAAGTTGATTTTCAGTTCCTCTGGAATTACTTCATAATTTTGATGTTTTTTTTTTTCGTTTCATTGAAGAAAATCTAATTAAAAATAATATATATATATATGTATATATATATATATATACACATACATTTATATATATATATATATATATATATATATATATATATATATATATATATATATATATATATATATTATTATTATTATTATTATTATTATTATTATTATTATTATTATTATTATTATTATTATTATTATTATTATTATTATTATATAAAATATAATATATATTATTATATAATATATATGTATAACTATTGCTTTAAATATAATTAATTAAGTTCACTCAAGTCTAAAAGCCGGTGTTAATTTTACTTTATTAAATTCGCTTGTTATTGTAAAATTTACTTTAAATAAAAATATATAAAAAAATAAGACTTTTATTTTGGGTATATTTTCCTTTGGGTGTTTGTATGTGTGTACATAAATATGTTACTAAAATATTAGAAACTTTTTTTATAACAAAAAAATATATAAAATATGTTCGAAACTGTGTATTATTTATCAAACCCAAATGGTGTTGTGAGATTTTAAAGTTCAACAATATGAAAAGCATTGTTTTTATACATTCACGACATTCGTAAGAAAATAAAATAAAATATAATAAAAAAAAATGCTTAAGAGAAATGAAGCATAAAACAGGACAAATGACAAGAATAATGACTTGTTCTTATGTTGGCCATTTATCATAACCGTAAGTTTCTTTCTCCTTCAAAGCGTTCCTTTAACACGTTTTGTTAACAATATCCGCTTTATATATGTTTGTGTGTTTGTGTGCTAAAACTATATTTGACAAATATTCGTTATATCGATCATAAGAGATATTTGCGAATAGCCAAGAACAAACTCACAAGACTTTTGATTCCAAGACATGCTTAAATATTTATTTCAGTTAAACACAACTAAAAACTATTTTGGTGGCATAAGAAGTTAAGACAATATTTCTCTGAAAAAAAAAAATAACATGTTAACTGACAGAGGAAATATTGATGTACACTTACACGAAAATATGTTACAGGATACACTAAACGGAATATTATCCTGATATTATCTACAAACAATTATAATTTCTTTAGCACTACTGAAGTAGTCCTTTTTAATTCCTCTAAAATATATCAATTGAACAAATTAACTTGTTGGGCAGCTGTTTCAATAAATTGGAAAACCTTTAAGTTATTTGCTTTCGGAAGCTGCTGCACAATTATTTGCTGAGTTGTGAGCACCTGGTTTATTGTCACAATTGTTGGCCGCCTGTTGTTTATCCTTTTCCGTTTCCTTAACGGTGAATGTGACAAAATATCGTTTATTACTGTCCAATTTCTCTGATGGCAGCGATATTAATTGTTTACTCTTTCCATGCGATAATTCGAGTGCAACTTTGCTACTGCAACCGGTGCCGGTTGTAAGAATCTTGGGTAGATAAAAGCTGCCCACACCAGTTTTTTTATATGGTCCAAAACCAAATTTTGGCATTGTATGATGATTCATCATGGGAACTGCAATAGAAGTAATAAAAACAAAGAGCGGTAATAAAAATAACATGAGAAAAGAGAAATTAATGAATTAAAGCTAAAAATTGTTGGTCATTAATAAAACCCTGTTGAAGAAGGAAAATATAAAACGAATCATTAATATTTAAGAACTCTAGAAGAAGAAAAAATAATAATAACAAAGAAAAATGGGAGTGTTTTGTTTTTATTTAGTTCATCCATTTATGGATGACGCAAGTTTTAATGGAAAAAATATATATTTTGTGTTAAGTGTTTTGTGTTACTAAAAGAAAGAGGTGCACTGTAATAATTTATATATGAAACGTTTTAAAAATCAGAAATATTTAATATTAATCTACGGCATAAGTGGTGCATTGAAAAATTTAACTAAAAAATATATTTCTGTTGAGTGTCTGCAAAATCTTGAAGTTAAAGATATATTGGATACGTTTTTAGGCCGGTGTTATGGGATTTTTTATATAACGGGCTGGCTTTACGATTATAGTAAGTCTGGAGGGAATAGAACCACAGGACAAGTCGCGTGACTCATTCTCAGTAACTAGAAACCGGTTCGATTTAGGGAACTTCAATGTGTCGTAATTAGGATACTCGACTCGATTA
Organism: Linnaemya vulpina; assembly: GCA_963675445.1. Classification (NCBI taxonomy): domain Eukaryota; kingdom Metazoa; phylum Arthropoda; class Insecta; order Diptera; family Tachinidae; genus Linnaemya; species Linnaemya vulpina. The sequence continues at coordinate 10,417,480 of OY776277.1, forward strand.
AGATTCTAGAGCTAACTTTTAAGTACTTGTCATGTTCTTCTTTTTTATGAATAGGACCAGCAAAATATGTTTTGGGAAGTGGGAAAAGATAGTAGTATCTAGGGGCATACCCATATTGAAAACAAAGGTGGAGACTTCCGCAGGTAGTTTGTTCCACTTACGGACTTTTAAGTCAATAAATGAATTCTCTTTATAATGAATAGTACGGCTCGCTGGAATATCGACCACAAATTCATGCGCTCTTGCTTCGAAACGCACTGGATGTAAAATGGAATGGGCATCGGGAACAAGTTCCTGTTATAGTATCCTCCCCCGGGAGGCAAAATAGGCAATTTGGTGAGTCGTAACACCTTGTTGCAGTGCTTTCTGGAGAAAAGATAAAAAATATAGGTGGAAAGATACCTGGATCCCGCCATACAAAGGATCAAAAATCAGTAGTAGGCTACAAACCTACATTGGTTTGACCTGCGAGGCGTAACCAGTTTCCTGTGACCAGAGGCTGGATGAGGTCTCTTCAGTGAGTCCACGTGGTGGCTGTGGTTTGATACCAAGAGTCGCTGGGAAAGATGTCAGATAAGGGTTGATGTTCCGACATATTGATGTTACCAACATAGGACTTCGGCCCAGCTGATGGTAGTCTCAATAGATTGCTGTGAATCAGCAGACGCTTCGGAAGAGGTGGTGTGTTGTTGGTGCTGGGAGTGTCAGAAGACTTATGTCTTATCGCTTTGACCTTTGGTTCCTCTTGGTGCTGACGACATGCATGACCTCGGAAGTAACAAGGATTTTGAAGTTCATAAAACTGGTTTCATTATTGATGCGTCAAAACGTGAGTGAGAAAACCTCCCAGCTGTGACTGAGATTGTGCATGAGAAGCCATCAACTCGTCATCATTCTCAGGAATTAAACATTTCACGCACTATTCGAAAATTGGTTTCATCGAGGGGTATTGTGAGTTCAGCCGTGGCAACCACATGCAAGAAGTGAAAATTCATCTCTAAGCGGGACAATTGTACTGCATAAGAATAGAATAAAGTTGTCAAAATTTTTTAACACTCTTGTTTTATTGCATTTTTAAATTTATATTTAAAGAAATAAATTGTTAAAAGCTCTCTAAATAACAATAAAATCAGGCACAATTATATAACATATCAAACAAACAGAAACAGGACTTATTATGTCCTGGATCTGATGAAATAAACATACAATTTGATATATGTTTTAACGAAAAAATGAATAGCTTTTGGAAGGCACTAAAAATAGTTCTGTATATAACCTCCGCACTTATTGGAATTATTGTTCACACTTTTTGCATGCATCCTCAACAACCAAGTGTTGCCCAACTGGCATGGCTTTTCTAAATGAATTAATAATATTTGCCTGTCCTGCTACAATTTGTTTGATTTATAAATCATTGAACCAAAATGTTTGTATATCAAAAGAGTTCAAATTGATATTAGAATATCGATCTAAGTTAAATAAGCAGGTGGATTAAAGTGAACACCACTGAGAAAAGCACACATTTTAAATATTCTTAAGACACTAGCCTCGCATCTGCAAAACTCCATACAATTTGCACCTACTAAAAACAATGAAAAACTATATTAAAACGCTCACATCCACACTTGATATTATTTTTAAATGTAAATTGTAAGCACATTTTGCTCCACATAAATAAAGCACCCGCTGTGGTGTTTGCTCTAGTTATTTTTCGAGCTCTACAACATTTTATTTCAGCGTGTGTTTCCAATTTGATAAACTGCACATTTTAAAAACTCATCACAACATCTATTTGAATAAGAAACGTAACGTGGTCCTTTAAATAAACAAGTAAGAACTCTGTGTGTGTGTGTGTGTGCTCACATGTCCTGGCATGTATATTTGCAAAGCATTAAAGGTATTTGTGTAGCAATTTTACAGCTGCTGGTGTGTGTACACGTATTTTGAGCACCACTGTACGCCCAGATAGAAGTTTCTTTGGTAGAATGACTGAAAACTGCAAAATAAATTACATTCCGAGTCCTGGCGGCACGAATAAGGATTTATTTTATGTTTTATATAAATAAAGTGTAAAGAAATAAAAAAATTAAGAAAAAAAATCATGGCAATAGAAACAATGCAAAATATCTCACACAACAATAACAAAAGTGAGGGAAAAATTTTATAATTTTGTGCAATTTTTTTATAGAAAAATATTTTCATTTTGGTACAAACAATACGATGGGAAAATAGAAGAAAAACAAGACACAGTAAGAGAGGAAAATCTGTACAGGACCACAGAACAGTTTTGTGAGCACATTTCAATGGGGAGGGATGTCAGAAGAAAACAATTTTTAAAAATTCAGAGCAATTAATTAAAAGTCTAGTTCGAGTTAAAATTAATTTTACCCCGTACATCGTTTTTAACTAATTATGAAAAGTGATAATTTAATTATTTGATAATATCTGTGATTCGATTTTAATTTAATCTTTTTGATTTTAACCATCATATAAACAGTTGCAGCTGAAATAATTTTGCTAAAAATTATTATTTCGTAGCAAATATTGAATAACTTCATCTTCTTGAAGAACTTTTATATCCAACAGATCTTTGAGTCTTATGAAATCGTATCTGGAAAGTTTACATCAATATGTTCGTCCTACTATTATTATTTTTTTTCTTTAGCTGAAACCAGTAATCAGGGAATGAAGTCAATTCAAAGTAATTTATTGTTACAGGACTATGGAAATAGTGGATTGTGAGAAAGAATGAAAGGATATAAGAAAAACAGAAAGAAAGAGAGACAATATTTTCTTGCAGACGAATTACACGGAAACAAATTATTTCAATATATGAATTTTAAAATTATGAAATAAAAAACAGCTTTTCTATATTCTGGGATGACGATTTTTTCATTTTTATAAATGAACTTTTATGCACATTTATTGAAAATATATTGACTTTTCGTTCTGCTAGGACATGTTTAAATCATATACAGAATTTTGTTGAATTCTTTTCTAATATTTAAGTATTGAAGTTAAATAAAATACAGTCTAGGAGTCCTCTATCGCTGGGACAATTGCTGGAAATAAAATTTTCTAGTTTTGTAATCGATTGTTGTTGACGGAAAGCTGCACCGTGTTGTTGGAACCAGATTTCGGTAGCTAATTTTGAGAAAAATAAGGATCCAGAACGTCACCAGCATGTAAAAGTGATCTACACAATGAACATTTTGTTGTACAAAGTTATTTCTCTCTCTGTACTTTTCACTGTAATCTCAATAATTGCTGGAAGGACAACGCAAATTTTAACAGGGAGTTACCATTGTAACATTTCCAAGAACTTTGTTTTGGTTTAGCAACTAAAGATATTTTCTCTGTTTTCTAAACAAGCTTTTCAGAAACACACACATATTTACAAAGCACATAAGGCAATGCTTTTATGTACATATTTGAGCTTTAAAAGAAAAGAACATGAGCCACAGAAAAAACAGAATTTTTGTAAGAAGACATAAAGCGAAACACATACAACACAATGTCAAAGAAACATCGCTTTAGTTGTCATTTTTTTTTCTTTTTTTTAATTTTCTGCACAGTTGTTTGATGTGTCCCCTCAAGTGTTGCAGTGTACAGTTGCATCATTCATTCGAACAACAATGAAAGACAAGCCAACAAAAACGCAACAGCTTTAAGTAAAAGCTGAAGTTGCAACTGCAACTGTAAAGGACAAGTGGAGAAGGAAAAAACTCGTATTATATTTTCACTAAAATGTTCTAAAATATAAAACACGAAAATACAATAAAAATAAAAAAATACAAACGTCACATGGTTTTGACATCGAAGAATCATTTGCATCAACGTCAAGCATGTGGCAGTGTTACCCAAAATTTAAGCGCACATAAGACCAACAGCATTAGTACTCGTATATGACAACCCAGCAAACATAGTGAACTAAATATTACTTTCACATGTGAGTTTTTAAACAAGAATTTTATTTAAAAAAAAATAGCTACAATAGCTCGTTCTATATTAATGGTTCTTAAAGTTATTTTGAGAATGAGTTGTACTTAAAAGCCCAAGACATGTCTTGTTCAAATAAGTCAAGCCGGAACTACATGACAAAACTAATCCTGGATTTTCTCAAAATTACTATAAAGTTCTTACACCAATTGCAAGATCTCGTATTAATTACGACTACTTTAAGCACATGCTGGGAGCTACAGAAGGCATACCCAACAAAAACTCTTGAAAAAATTTATTTTCAAATTGAGTTAATATATTAATATTTTATATAGGCTAATTGTTCTAACTTTGTTAAAATCTCAGAAAGACATGATGATTAATATTCATAGGTACAAAGGAAAGTCAACATCAGTTTTATTCAACTTACACAGCAGAGCAGAACAGCTGTTTTCGAAAGTCGCAACACTTTCATCTTCAGTGCTCATGTGTATATTGTGTTTATCACCACTGTTAAGGGAGTTAATATATTTTTTTCCTAATAAAACTTTCGGTCTAATTCAAGAATGAATTCTTGAAACAAACGCACTCCTAGATTCAATTAATACCACATTTTTCTTATACTTAATCCATTTTCTAATTAAACCTGATTAAAGTATAACAGAGTTAGGATTTAATGATCCGTGCTTCTGCCCGCATTTTCAACACCCCTTGATTTATGTACTTTTGAACTCAATATTTTCATGATTTAAGTACTTTGGAACTCAATATATTCAATGTATTTGAAAAATTTTGTTTTAAGGCATTTCAAATCCGATCAGTTAATATTATTACAAATGCATTAAAAGCAAGCGGACTATTTTTTTAATATTTAGGACCAGCACTTGGGACTTCTTATGAACTTTTGTATCCATCAGTTATTAAGAGATAATTTCCAGCCAAAATTATTAATAAATAAGATCTTTATCTGCTCCTTAAGCTTAAAAACTTTTAAGTCTTTTTAATAAATATGTTAATGAAAAGTAAACTTTTTTCTATTATTATTTTCAGTAAAAGAAAATTATATTAAAAATTAGTCTTTGCTTTGTGAGCCATTGAGGCACATGATTTGACGGTTCGATTCCATCCGAAAACAACAAGTGTTTTTGCACACCAGCAACTCGCCACAAGGCTTAAGTCCTGTTAGAAAATATTTACAATTTTTCATATGTTTGCAGCAATAAATCCCATCGTTTATGTATTTTTGCGCACAAATAAAAATAAATCCTTTTTAGTTTGCTTTTATGTTTGCTGGGTGTGCATACATTTTCTGTCAGCTAAAGAATAATGACAATATTCTATCAGCTGGAATAGGATGTGCAGCAAAACAAAACAAAACAAAAGGACCAGCAGAACAATAAACATTAACCAAAAATTTCAAATAAATGTCACAAATTAAATTCTCCTTTTGTTTCTCATTTTCTGGCAAAAGCATAATTTATCTTAAAGTAGAGAGGGAGAGAGAGAAAAAAAAAGAAATTAGAGACTCAAGTTATAGAAACAACTTAATATTTTAAGCCAACAAAAGTAATGAACCCAAAACATGAAACTGTGAACTGAAATCAAAAAAGATATACAATAACAAAAGCTGACAGTTTGAGTGTTTAATTAAATATTTGCAGCTCATAGCAACAGTAAATTTATCTTTATATAAGTGACAGTTTTGTTGTTATTTTAATTATACTTTTGGTTACATAAGATTATAAAAGAGGGATTAAAATCAATGCATTTTAAAATACTTTTGAAGTAATTATTAAGGAATAATCTCAATATCGGTTAGAAATTAAATTTAAATTCAAGGAACTGAAGAAGGTCATAAAAGTTTTAGCTATTGAAGAGATAGCGATCGTATTTTTATTATTATTCTTATTATTATTATTATTATTATTATTATTATTATAGTTATTATTATTATTATTATTATTATTATTATTATTATTATTATTATTACTATTATGATTATTATTTTTATAATTTTCATTTCCTCGTAGACCAATACTCTTCAGATGGCCCTACATATACGGTGCAGACCAGTAGGAAAATCTAAAAAGTTCACTGCGACAGCGAAAAACTTCTTCCTTCCTCTGTTTCTCACAGGAAGAGTTTAGCCAAAATTTTTTATACAAAAAAAAAAAAACTTCCACTACAAACAATATTTTTTTTTTGCGTAGCTTATTTCAGATTATCAGTTGTATAATTTTGTGGACATACCATCGTCCTTAAGAAAACAGTATTTTTACTATTGCGTATTTGCATTTACAGTGGGGCAAGAACATAATGCTTTAAATGATTTCTGTTTGTTTTCAAATTGTATTCCCTACATGTGGCACTTAAACAAGAATAATACTATTAGAATTAAAAACGAATAATCGAATAATTTCCGTTGAAAGAATTTTCACACTGTTTCAATTTTTATAATGTAGGCTCACGCCACTAAATTACTCAAAACTATTTTGAAAATAATTCATATATTTTTTTTCTTTTATGGGGGACATATGTTTCCATATTTTTTGTATTAACAGGTTTGGCAAATAACCAAGCAAAATCATCGTTTATGAAATAATAAAATGTCATAAAAAATACTGCAGCCACTGCATTTGAAAAGATATATCGATTGTATCATTTTTGGTATTGTAAGTCTTTATTTCATTTAAACTGAAACCGTTATATAGCATTACGGTTGCTAATACATCATGATATATAACTTTTTATTTAATAAAATGGGAGTCATTGTTTAAAATTCTCTCCAGTGATAGAAACTAATTTTGTATATAAACGTTTGGTATTCTTTGCATTATTAGACAATTAAAACTCAGAACGGGATAGAAACGATAAAATCCTTTCTATTTAAAAAAATTTCAATAAACATTTAAACAAACATTTTTTTTTTGCAGAAGTATGGTAACAATGCGGCGCTAAGTCCAGCGGAAAGAAGACCTGCTACGAATTGCAAGTTCGTATTCAAAAAGTATGAATTAACTTCGTCATTCTTCAAATTGTTCCACTGTGCGCTGTAACAGAAAATTTATATTCTCAGTTTATTGTGTCTGTATTATTTGTGGTTGTCTGATTTTTACTTCCCTCCATCCCGTATTTTATGATCAAAGATTAGTGCGCTATTAAATTCTTATTTGAGTGTGTCTAGTTATTTATTTATTACATGCATTATGATGGATTACTGAGGACTTTTGCGCTTAAGAGCACTGATTTGTTAAATTATGTTCTTGGCCAAAACTTAACAGAAGGCGGCAGGGGCTTAAAAAACATATAAAACTCAAATGAATTTGTTAGTTTTTGGGATACGGAATATAATTTTATGATGTTTGTTTAGTTTATAAAAAAAGTTCAAATGGTTTTTATCAAACATTAAGTCTTTAATGCAAATTAGATTCAAAAAATTTCTATAATTTAAAAAGTATTTTTTTTTAGCTGAGGAGTGCTCTTGGACCCAACGCGTCTTTTATAACCTTTTTAGTGCTCTGCACAATGCACGCAAAATCTTCTTCGTATAACAATGCCTATACTGTCAATAACCTTGACAATTTCCATTAATAATATGTTGATGTTATTCCTCATTGTGGCCTTTTTGGAGGCAACCAATTTGCACATTAACCGTCGACACGAGACAATCTTGAAGGGATTTAGTGGCCATATTCTCGTAAAAATGCCTGCTACAGATAAACATTTGCCCGCCATCATATTTTATTACAAACTCCCATATTTTTACTTTAAATAGCATCAATAAAAAATTTCGTCACTATTTATTTATCAAAATGCAGCATGAAGCACTTTTGTCCAAACTGGTGGCTTCGGGCCACGTGCCACTCTAAAAGAGCACCGAACAACTCGTTAAGGTGTTTCTGTTTGCTTTATGGCTGCGTAGTGTGCGAGAAGTTGCTGTCTCTGAATTTCTTACACGTCGTATTGGTGTTGCCCACGTGTTAATTTGGTGCTGGTAGTGGACACCTAATTTCTTAGTGTCAGAATGGATAGTAATAGCAGATACTGGGTCAAACCTTGAACACATCTATCGACTGAAGTCGAGCTAACTCCATGACTACTAACCTGCCTAATTATATGGTTGACTGAGAGCTGATGCTTCTGCTAATTCTCTTCATTTAGACTGTCGCTTTGGTTAAGTCACGACACAGGCTTTTCTGTGGTGCCAACTATCAAAAAATGTATGACAAGTGACATCAGCAATTAGATAATGATTTATACTTTGAACTTCGGAGGGAAAAGTTTCCAGATACATTTTGGCATTTTTATGGAGTTAAAGTGAAGCCGAGAAACCAAACCTTTTCCCAGAACATATACAAATTTTTAGTTCCGAAACTTTTAGTGTTTATAAATAAGCATTTTGTTGGACCAGTTGCTGGCAATACCACGGATCTTATTCTCCTTAGTATTATAAAAAATATCTAGAGCTTAAAGCAGTTGCCATGATTTTTCCCTGTTTGCATTAAAATTTATAGGAATTATATTTAAACCATCTTAACCTCTAATCTTCTTAAGCTTTAAGTAGCGTTTAGAAAAGAAAAAAGGAGCAAAAGGATGCTTCAAGGGCTCCACTAGTCAACAAACATACATCCTCATTGTTTTGATTTAATAATGATGTTTATGTAAAATATTTGTCTAAATTTACTTACTGTAAGCGGCACATGGAATTCCAGTGTAGGCATGAGCAGCATGTAGGCAACGATGAGTTCGTGTTGTGCACTGCAACGCCTTTTCGTACGTATTATAATCAGGGCTTAAACGTCTTTCAGCCTAAAGGGAAGAAATAACACAAATGCACACACACATACAGTTAAAGTTATAAGTAAATATCAACGGCACATGTGTTTGTTGTTGTCAGGCACAAGTGTTTACAATTTAACACAATGACAGTTGAAGTGAAGCGCAAATTATTTATACGTACACGCTTTTGCCACTTAAATGTCAAAGATATCATATCACATCCACACCACTCAGCACTACTACTACGCATATTTACCTCTTCGTACACTTCATTGATATTCTGGAAATTATAAGTGCCCGGCTTTTGCAGGGCCTTGAGCGTTTCATAAAGAAACAATTCGAAATTTTTAAAAGTATATTCGGTGAAATTATAACGACGCAAACGCGTGCCAGTCTCACCGCCCAGGGTGGCACACGATTTATGATAATCATCTACGGCGCGTTTAACCAAAACAGCTTCGTTCAGTTTATTTGAGCGTATTTGCAGCGACTTTAGTTCCAGCAAATGTTGAAAGATTTTCCGTTCCATGTAATACCTGCAAGAAATATGAAAAGTAAAAGAACGCACAAGGATAATCGGAAGCAAAAAGCAAATATGATTTTATTTTATGTAAATTTCATAACTTCACACATACGCAGGAAATTTGCTGTGAGAATACTTTAGGCGTCTGTGTTTAGTTAAAGTGTTAAGCTAAAAAATATGAGGATATTTTTTTCAAAGAAGATTAAGTAAAACGATTGTAAAAATTTTCTAAACTTATGTGTTGCTTTCCATTGCTTCAGGTTGGTAAGAACGACAGACATTCAGGATGTGTTTATAAAAATTTTTGAAAAAAACTTCGATATTTATGAATAATTTATACTGAAGTAAATGTCTTTTAGTAAGTTTTTTTTTTAAGTTTAAAAGTATTATATCGTTACGTATCTTTAGAAGAGTGGAGTGGCTTTTGGGTTTAATAGACTTAAGTTTGCTTAAGCCTCGGTCCAAAATGCAGGCATTAATAATTTTCAAATTCAAGATACGAATGTTGGCATCATTTTATGTCACTTAGATAGCGGAGTAGTTACGACTACAGCATTCTATTGGATTCTGGTTTATTTTCTGACAGAAATACTTGCGCTGATTGTGTTTAGAAAGCGAAAATGGTTACAAAATACAACATCAATATGACCTCGAACATCGCACTGAAGTGTAGATATAAAAAATTTCCTTTCAAACCAAACCGGTTACGGAGGCTGGCAAGCAAACGTTTTTCGAATTTTTCTTCTTTCACGACTTAATCTCTTTAAAATAATTGATAAATATATTATTTGTGTAGCCTCTTTTCATTTACATATTTAAAATCGAAAATAAGATTAACATCTCCCAACTTTGACACCTAAAACTGGCGGGTTTATTTATCTCATTGTTTGATACAGTTGTGGTCCCATGTCGGATGATGAATGAAGCCAACACTCGCATACAAAACACACCTCCAAACGTATCCAATTTTTTATGTTTTTTAAAGACAACTCTATAGTCTGCGAAGTTTCCCATACAACTGTAAGACAACAAATCTTGTTGAAAATATTATGGAAAAGTAGGGTTATGGATTTAATCCTTTTCTTGTATTATTTCTTAATGCTCCCATACATACACACACGAACACAACCCGTTCGCGAATTACCATACATTTGGCAATACACTGGCACTGACATTTTTTCAATAATACTTTATTTCATATTCCCCTATCAAAAGATAGGGTTGACTATTTACAAAACGAATATTATCCCGCAAAGCTGACACCAAAACTAAAAAAATTCAAAAAAAAAAAGATAAAAACAATATAAAGAATAAGCAAAGAGAAAAAAAGCAGCAGCAAACAAACAAATCCGGGAAAAGGAAAATAAACAAACATGTTTGTGCGGCTGCAAAATCCTTTACGTTCCATTTTATATGGATGAGTTTTGCAGAAAAGTTTTTCAAGTGTGAGTTTGGCAGCAAGTAATCGCTTATTATAAGTTATGACATGCTGGGAAATGATATTTTATGTATATTTTTTCATTCTCTTTTGGGTGTTCGCTGGAGTGTGTGTTTGTGTGTGTGTGTATTTCGCTGCTCAATAATACAATGACAGCGAGTAACACACAACTGCGCTAAACCTTTAACGATTCCATTGTCGAATTGGTGTTGACATTCGGAGACAAAAGCAAACGAATTATTAAATCATTTTGTATGTAAATTTACAATCAATGAAAATGGAACAGATGATAAATATATTTTTTGTTGTATATTTCACAGAAGACATTAAAGGGTTACAAATGCCACGTCTCTATTTTAAGATAAAAAAAAGGAATGAAATAAATTGAAAACCATTCAAATAAATTTTGCTTTTTTTTAGTTTAAAAAAATTTGCTTTTTCTGATCAGGTTTCAGAAATAAATATATGACGCTCATGCAAAGCATATAACTTTTGAACGGCTTGACCGAATCGGGTAGTGTTCAAAATATTTCTAACAAGCTTAGAATTCCTGTGAATTAAAACCGAATCAAACTAAATTTCTGGATATTAAATAAACCAAGAAAAATTTGTTTTCAGAAGTACTTTTTTTAAGCTTTTAGTGTTGAAATATACCAGGAGCAGAGCGTTTTTTTTCATACAATTTAATATAAAACTATAACAGAGAATGTCACCATAAACTAGAATTTAATTTTTTCAGCTGTGATTTTTCTTATGCTCTCAGTTTAACGTTTTTATTTAATGTCATGCATTTTATAAACAACCATAAGAACAGAAGGAAAGGAAAGGGAAGGAAAAAAGTGGGAGTCTTTTTGAACATCCTGCCATCAATTTAATTGTGGGATTTTAGCATCACCCGGCATATTTGCCTGAAGTTGTGTACTTAATCTGTTTCAGCATTTAAACGGTCGATATTCCGGTCGATTCCAAACTAATCCGCTCTGGATATTTGAAAATAATATTAATAGCAGCGGGTTTTAAGCCGTTTGCAAGATATCGTGATCGAATGAAGCTCGAAAAAAGTGTGTAAGTTTTACTTCCAAAAACACATCAGGTGTTCCTGATTTTTTTATAGAAAACTATTTCACTCACCCCTCTTCAAGTACCAATTGGATGACTCCTTCGAAAGCTATAGCAATTTTGTAAATTAAAATAAAAATCTTTGGTGGAACTTTAATTATAAAGAACAATACAGCGATAGCCAACCTGCAGGCTTTATATATCCATATGTCCTTTTTTTGTTTCTTTCGGCATTTGGTAAACTAGACTTGCGAAATACAAAACGAATCGAGTTAATTATACAATTTATTTCGGGTAACAAGAACCGCGAAGCCTATATCCAAATGAATAAGTTCGTAAATAGGCAAAACAGCAGTGAAATGGTTCATCCGAAATGATAATTAGCACATATTTTCTTATAAAAAAATCGAAATAAATTGCTGTTGGATATCAGAAAAAGTTGAAATATTTTTTAAGGCCAACCGTGGAAAACCATCCAACAGGCTGGAGCTTTGGTGCACACAATGACTCTTAAACGATTTAATTTGCATACACCGGATTTTAGTTGGACGGATTTAATTGTTCCAGGCTATTTCGGTTGCGTTCATTTGAAATGAAAGTTTTATAATAAACCTAGAACCGTTCCCTCAATTATAAAACGATGTAGGCAATGAAATCAACAACCTAGAGCAACCTGACGCTTTGCGAGAAGTAACAGAAAATAACTAGGAAAGACCAGGATCATGCAAACCAGTTTGTCATAGTTAAACTGAAATATTCTATAGTAATTTACTATATTTAAAAACCTTTTTTATAAATAATTTCATTGAACTGCAACCAATAAAATATTTAATATTATCAACTTTCAATCTCCATTGGTATGGGCATTTCCATAAGTTTATTAAAGGATTTTAATAGCTTTTGGCGTGAAGATATTTTGTCGTCTTCTCTTTTTTTCATTTTTAGAATAGTTTTTGAAAACTGCATTGTCTCAAATGCATGGCGTAAAGAACATGGTCAGAGTGATATTATTTTTTTTCTACACATTTTTTGTCTTTTATATTTTATACTTTTTCTCGCTATTTTTTTAATATTCAACCTGCGACGTTTGAATGTGTGAAACTTTTTCTTAAGAAATGAATTGACAAGTTGAGCAACAACTTTACGATCGCACTTCCGCTGGTTTTGATTGCAGCCACGTTGCTTTGAGATTTTTCTTTGTAACTTTTAGTTGTTGTAAATTGTGCTTTAAATAATGTTTATAGTGTTTTGCGATTAAATCTTTATGGATGTGTGTGTATATGATTTTCTTTTAGAGAAAAATAACTAAAACAAGAAGCTGAATAGTGAAATTTAACAGACATTTTTAAAACACATTAATATTAAAAATTATTATTTAATTTTAAAAATGCTCTAATGGTTTTAAGCTCTTGACAACGTGAATGTCCCCCTTATTCTGTAAGTAGTTGTCAATGTCATATCAAGATAATATCAAAATTAGGACACTTCTTCACCATGAGCTTCTTGCCATATTCACAATCATATCAGGATGTCAAAAGCAAACACATGATCGAAATCTGAAGCACCACAAATAAGTTAATACAGAATGAAAAAAAGCAATCAAGGCCATTTCGAACGGAGTCTGTGACATGGCTGATAATTATGAATGTATTTTATTAGTTGAAATTTTTTATATATTAAGTTATAAAATAATTTTTTTCCCATTTTGATAAAATAAAACAAACTAAATTTCGATTTTACAACAAAAGAAAATTATTTTCATTAGAAACCCCTCAACAGGGCTTAATCAAACTAACATCGACTCTACTTTATTCCCTAAAATTAAATCTATAAATTCTTTCTCGTAACATGAGGTTATTTTAAAGATTTTTTTTAAATCTCCCAGCCATGAATTTATCAAAAGCATATTTTTTCGGATTGTTCTTTTGCTGCTGAAACTTGAGTTTCATTTCGCTTAATCTTGTCGTTTTTTGTTTCTCATCCTATTTTTGCTTTATTTTCAGTTAAACAACAAACAAACTAGACATTTTTTATAACTTAACACAGAGCAACTAAACAACATAGACAACTAACATTGAAACACAAAATATATACATATATAGAGAAAAAAATTCCCTTTTACAAATATTTATGCAACTGTCCTTGGCACATTTTGTTGCTGATTTCCGCTTCCGTTTTAAGCATGGCACAACTTTTTTGCTGTATTTACTATTTATTTATTTATTATTTTTTTTGCTCGCCATACTTAAATTTTTTTCATGTCGCTGCAGTCATACTTGATGTTGCAGCTGTTGTGTTTTGTCATTTTTGTTGTTGCTTGAATATAATTTTCTTTTTTTCCTATTTTCTTGCTTCAATAAGGATGATGTTTGTTAGTATCCCTGCTGTTCATAGTTAAAAGTGTGTTGCTGTTGGGGCTCTTCCTGTTTGCAACACAAATGTGACAAGTGAAAAGTGTGCTGTGATCAAGTATAAAAATGCTTAAGCTTATGCACACACACACACACAGACAACACATACACTATGTGTAACCAAACACGCACATTTTTCATATCTGTTCCATGCTACTGCATTTAAGTACGCCGATAGTATTTTTGCTCTGCAGTTGCAGCACAACTAACGGGGAACAGTTGCGATTAGAGAATAAAAATTATTTTAATGGCAATTTTGTGTCCTTATTAGGGAGAATTACTCCTATTTGCATTTATTTGCTCTAACTTATTTAGTTTTAACAACAAATTTAATTTTATCAAGCACTTGCAAATATTGAATACATTGAAATATTTGCCTTCGTATTCGCAACAGTCAAAAGGAGTTTTAAAAGTATTTTATTATATAATTTGTTAATCCTTTTTTTAATATCAATGCCAAGGTAATACAGGAAAGTACTTTTTTTAAAAGTTCCTTTGGAAATGGGTGTTAATTACGAGTACATCATTATCCATGGAGTGTTGATTTTCTACTAAAAAGTTTAATCAAAATATAGGGTGGTTTTTATGGAGTGATATAACTTTGAGTTGGCATCACTGCTTTATTTGACCACCCATTTAACAGCTGATAGCTGCTTTTTCTTTAGTTTACTTTGACATTTTATTATGGAGCAACTTATACCAGGGCAACGCGTCCAAATTGTGGAAATTTTTAATCAAAATAATGGTTCTGTTCGTCAAACTTATCGTGCACTTCGTCCATTCAAAATTTTATTTTCCGATGAAGCCCATTTTTGGTTGAATGGGTACGTAAATAAACAGAATTATCGCATTTGGGATGAGAAGAATTCACAAGCTTTTGTCGAAACATCATCACATCCATAGAAAATTACTGTTTGATGGGCTGGCGGGGTCATTGACCCATATGTCTTCAAAAACCATGATGGTCAGAATGTTACTGTATGTGAAAATTGGTAATCCAGGTTGCGCCTTGTACGCGCTAGCCGTGGTGGCCACATGGCCGAAATCATATTTAAGCATTAATGTCATAAAATTTTCTATCTAATAAAGACCGTTTCATCGATATTAAAAATATGTTACTATGTTTTATTATGATTTAAAATTGTATCCCTCTATAAAAAACACCCGATATTTAACAAACTTATTGTTGTTTCGCAGGTATATCACTTATGGATATGAAACTTATAGTTCTGAGAATCGGGCCACTGTTTGCATATCCAAAGAAACTGCCTTCCACCTTTTTCAATTAATTAATGAATTTTTTACTGTTGCTGTAGTATTTTTTCGTATTATTTTAATATTTAAAAGCTATTGAAAGCATAAAACTAACAATTGCTTTAAATATTTAATATATTGGACTATTATTTATTTTTTCTTTTACTAAAAAATATATATTTTTATTTGCTGCATTTGAAATTGTTGTTTGAAACTTTTATATGTTTTTAGCAAATTATTTACCACATCAAGAGAAACGATTTGTTGAGTAAACTGGCAAAAACTAAAGAACAATTAGCAAACAAATAAAATTTTTAGTTTTTTTTTTTTTTAATAATATTTAAAGTATTGTTAAACTTTAGTTTATGTAAAATGTTATTTAAACATTTAATTATTATTAATTAAAGATATTGTCGCAATTGATTTTTTGAACAGTTGCTTTCTTTCTTGTGGGTTAAATATGTCTGAAGTGTTGTTGTTAATATTTTACTAGTTCAATACGGGGCAAATATCAATACCAGGTGGCCTTATTTCAATTCTCTGGTAAAACTTTACCAGTATTATTTTATTAAATCTTTTTTCATTGCAAAATAGAAAGAAAAGAGATGGTGCAACTAAAAGTTTAAGCAACTAAATAATAAAATATATAATTCCAATTTCCAGAGAAGTATTATTAACGAAAAAATTATAAAAAGTTTCTTTTGAAATTTAAAATTAAATATATTAAGAGCAAGCGAATTGGTGGCTTTACCAAAAGGTAGTATTTTTACAATATCAAAATAAAGAATAAATAAAAAATTAATTCCGTCTTATTGTTATTTCCATTAAAGCTACAGTCACCACCTCAGGTCTTCATCGGCCCCTGCACTTAAGGGGAAAATTTGTGCAGCAAAACACTGAGCAACGCGAAAAGAAAAACAATGCTGATAAAGATTATATATTTTCAAATTCGAAAAGTTTTCCAGCGTATTTGAAAAAGTATTGTTGCAGTTACAGTTAACAGATTTTTTTTTAAATATGAATTTCGTGGTTAATCTTAAGGTTGCATATTTGGAAAAACTTTTTTGCTTGTGTTCTTTAATTTTTTATGAAATTTTACTCCACAACTAGTAACAACAAAATGGGTAGCAAAAAAGAAATATTATAAAGAATTTGTAAACACACACACAAACACATATACAGTTATAGATAGAAATGCAGGAGCAGTAAAATAAAGAGCAAAACCAAATCAAACTAAAACAAACACTTTAAAGTTTAAGCATCGTATTAAGCAAAAAAAAAAAAGTATAAGAAATAAAACATCAGCCACATCGGAAGCTATTGCTGATCTCTGTTTTTCGTTTTATGTTTTGACTCAAGGATTTCTTTTTACAAGCGGGGAGATGTTAGTGTGTGTGTGTGTGTTTCCCCCGAACTTTACTGAGCATTTTTGTTCCTTTTCCCCTGACAGCACACAATAATCTGCTATTTCTCCGTTTCTCTTGGATGTTGTCTGATGTTAATGCTTATTTTTTTGTAAATTTCAAAAATGCTTGATAAAGTGCAATTAAAGTTTTACAAATGGAAAAAATTATATTCGTATGAATCTGACTACGTTCAGACATTTTTTTTTTCATAATTTCTGCTCTTTTCATAATTTATTATTTAGAATTACATGTGAAAATGTTTATATTACAAAAGCAGGATTATGAAAAAAAAAAACAAACTAATGATGAGATACAGTTAGAATAGAAATTTCGAAATATATTTCGTATAATTCTTATTAACAGATTTTCGTAGAAGAGTTTATTTTGCTGATATATTTGATGGTTTTGGATTGATATTTTAATAACTCTGCATATTGAAAATGTAGAAATAAAAATAGTTACAGACTCGAAATCAAAAGTTGTCGATGTAATACGATTTTCTTGGCTTATTTTTACTTCATTTAATAGAATAAAGTTAAAGTTAACAATAAAATTATTATAATAACAAAATAAAACAAGCCATCTATTTGTTGAGGGTTTAGTACTATTTCTCCTTTTATGTTGTTGTAGAGGTGCGCCCACATTCCGAAAAACGCATATCATTTAAAATTGGCGGTTTCATTTGCAAACATCAAGCTGATGTCCTGACAAATAAAAATAAAATACTATGGCTTGTGCTAAGGCAATAAAAGGGCTAAAACCTTTAATTTTTTATAAGAATATGCAAAAAAAAAAGTTTGACTTAAGAAACATGAAACAAAAGATTCAAAAAAATAGGACTTGAGGAAAAGTACCCTCACGGCAAGACAGGGACTTAATAAACGTGTGTTACCACTGGATTGATACAGTTCTCGTACACTTTTTCACAATAAAATTGGTACAACTAGAAACTGTTGAATGGTAATAAATAAAAGTACACATGATTACTGATGATAAAAGTGTGGCGGCTTTCGAAAACAGCTGCTCTGCTCTGCTAAGTTAGTTAAAATGTTTAAACTGTGGCTTTCCCTTATGCTTTAGAATATTTATAAAGTCTTTCTGAATTAACACTTTTTGAACAATCCTATTAAAATTATTTTAATAGGCTAAAGACAATACAACTACAATTAGAGTCAGAAAAAAACCAACTAATTGTAGAAAAAAAAAACTTAAGAAAATAAAAAAAGGAAAATTGATCAGCGAGTTCTTGTTATGACTTTGATGTTTGTTTTAAGCTTCTCACTTATTGAAGTGGAAGTTTGAAATAAATATCTTTAGTTATTCTAAGAAATGTTGAGTACAGGTTCACTGATGATCTGCATTAGCCCCAGTGATATGCGCATGGAAACTAGCTTAAACTCCTCAATTGATCACTTTGCATTCTTTAGTAAGATTTTGGGAAAATAAAATCAGCACGAAAGTAATATTAAAGAAATTTGACGATTTGGAACCTCTTGATAATACCGCAGCCAAGCGATTTATTTCTATTTCACTGCAGTATAAAAATAAAAAATAATGAAGCGCTTAAATTTAATGTTTTCTTTCTATTTGTAGACGAGGTTTTGAAACTTTTTTTCGAGATTTAAAAAAAAGCCTTTTACTTGAATTTATCAATCGCCTGTCTCAATTGTTTGAAGAGTTTCTTTCACTGGTATCTTTTTAAAAGTTAATTTAGCCAGCAGGAATGCTTCTGTCGTTTATATTTTGTTATGCTAAAAACACATTTTTGGTATTCAAATACATCAAACATTTCTAATGCGTTTGGCATTTTGAAAACGATGCGTATGACAGCATATATTTTAATAACTTTTTTTATAAAATATGTTCAAATATGTTCCAGGTCTAGGCATGTAAGTATTCATAGTACGCTTGAGGCAAAACCGACTACTTATTAAACCTAATCAAGGGAATGGTAGTGTAGAACGATGTAAAGTTGTTAACGAAAAGCAAGATAAAAGTAAAATTGTTTTATTCGAGATTGTTGCTTAAGTTTTATAAAACATTTCTTTTATTAAATAAAAATATTAACTTTTTATATTAGAAACTGCAAATATGCTGTAGTTTTCATCAGCTATTTATAATCAAAGGATATGGTTTTAATTTATTAAGAGGCAACAAAAGCTGGTAAATTTTAAAGTCAAAAAGGATATATAACTGCTGGAAAGCATTTCTTGAAAACAATCAAGTGGAACACATAATCATTGAAAATATTGTATAACGAAGTAAAACACGTCCCTGTTAATGTTGTCTGGAGTATAAAACAAAAGTATTCTAAACTCTATTTTTGAAAAATATTTTTAGTTGACAAAGGATATGATAAATA
This sequence comes from Linnaemya vulpina, assembly GCA_963675445.1. Lineage (NCBI taxonomy): Eukaryota > Metazoa > Arthropoda > Insecta > Diptera > Tachinidae > Linnaemya > Linnaemya vulpina. The sequence goes on from OY776277.1 coordinate 10,436,651, forward strand.
AGCCAAAGCATTGAGGGATAGTCAGGCATTAGTTTCAAGTATTCAAATTACACAGCAAAGCAGAGCATTTGTTTTCGAAAGCCGCTACATTTCCATTACCAGTACTCTTGTACTTTTATACTGATTATCCGTTAGTGTACTGCCGCTTAGTTGAATGCGATAGCAAATCTCTGAGCTAAAAATATAAATCACAGATATTTATTTAAAATATCAAAACTTAATAAGTCAAATCGCGGCAATTGCAAAGTTTCATAAAGCGCAATTAGTCGATTTGTTCATTGATCCCTTTTTGCATTGAATTTCACGAGAAAGTGCAAAAGTTTTGTGCCTGCTAACTTTTTTACAACTACGGCCAGTCGTTGAACCTTTACAATCTTTAATCAGGATTAATATAGCATTTTTCCATTTTATTATAGTTTTTTATATTCCATTTTTTATTTTAGAAACACCAACCGGCATTAAGCAGTTTTCCATTAAACGCAACTAGAGAAGAGCCTCAAATGGGCCAGCAAAAAAAAAAAAGAAATACATAATAAATTTTTCAGCTGTTGCCGCTTATGCAAAAAAAAGAAGGATGGAAAAAATATTTCGATATAAAAATAAGCTTGGGAAAAATAAATACTTCAAACTATTTGTAATGTAAGTGTAGCCAGCAGTTGCGGCGAGAGATGCTGCAGCATCAGCGGAAGTTAAAGTAGATGTTAATTTATCATTCGCTGATGTTGTAAAAAATACTAATTTTTCCAGCTTATTTCTATTTATTTATGAGAGCAAAAATATTTGTGGGCAAGTGCGTTAGTGTGTGTATGTGTGTGCAATGTTGCGCAAATTCCCAACTTTGCACAAAAAAAAGAAAACTTTTTGTGTTGCATTAAATGTTGTATTAAGTTCTTTCATGTTGTTGTTTCCTTTTAGATGGATTTATAAATTTACAAAAATATAAATAAAAAAAATGAAAATAAACTTTTAATGCCAGCAAAACGCAGCTATACCGGGGATACTGAAACAACAGTACAATTTATGATTATGGTTATTTTATTGTTGGTGTGCTGGTGGTGGCATTCGTATTGGTCGCTAATGATGTTGCAATAACAAACCATCAGCGTCTGGTTTGCTACGGATTCATGAGGCAAAACGAAATGCAGTCATTTCATATAAACTGAGTTGAGAATTTACTTACAACAGCTTAACATGTACAACAAGTTTGTTATCACACATAATGAGTTTGAATATATTAGCAAATCATAATATACGGGCTGTAGTGTTTTGCATGCATTTAAGTCTGTTAATGCGATTTGTTGTAAATTGATATAGTTGAAACATTTTAGCACACATATACTTCATATTAAAGATGTAGTACTTCAATTAATATAAAGCAGGACTCGGTTAACGTGCGTAGCAATTAAAGTTTTCTTAATGAAAGGGGTCAAGGGTTCTACAACCTGAGGATGCTTCTCTACAATAAAAGAAAATATAAAATAAAATAGCGATGAATTTGTGCTCCTAATTTTCTAAACATCTGAGAAAATTTCACATTAAAAATATTGATGAATGCATTGAACTATTTTTTATACAGCTCAACGCATGTCGTACGTTGACACGGTATTAATGGCTTTTACAAAAGCATGAAGGAATAAAATCCCATGACCTCGAATCCGAGTGAATCTGCTTCAAAAATTAATTCCAGTGCTAGTCTTTTTACCAATTGCCGATTTGCATAAAAATTGGCAATATATTAAAATAAATTGCTAAGAATTTCTGTCATTTTCGTGGTTTGAAATTCCTCGTCTATGATTTCATATCGCAGCCTACACCACAACACCACCTACTCTTCAAAGGCAAAGGGGCTAACAAGCGCTCCTTCTTCCTCAAACCAAGGAAATTTTAATTAAGTCCATTCGGTGCATCAAAATTTAATTTGAAATCATCTGAAGAAACTACTTTATGCCACTGACTCTTCCAAGTCATGTGTTCTTTACTCAAAATCAATCTCAATTCATTTCACCGCCTGTTTAATGCTGCCATTTTCTGCACATTTTTTTCCCCCAGTAAGGAAATTTAAAATTTTAATAAAATAAGAAGTTATTGGATTTAAACTGTTAAAAAAAAAATTTTCATCACATTTTGAGGTTCTATGAAGCTTTACTGACTAATTCTTAGAGATCGTCATTATGTTTGAGTGTACGTGAATACATGTGTGTATGTATGTTTGCATGTAGGTGTATGTGTGCACGTGTGTGTAAGTATGTGACCCGCTTATAACTTTTTATCGCATGAACAGAATCAAACCTTTATAAGCTGAAGAGTGTTTCTGAACTTAAGAATCGTGGGAGTACAAGACGATTCGAGTCAATAGATTTCAAGATATTCTCAAAAAGCTTAGGAAAAATAATTTTTCAAAGTAAGTTTATTGAAGACGACGGTCCTAAAGACTATCCTGTGCCTCGTTTTTGTAACTGATGTGAGAAATTCGCGCATGCTCTTTATTGTGGGGTTATCCATAGAATATTATATTGATTATTAAAAAAACTAACAAAAGGATATATACATTAAGAGATTTGTTCTAACTCATACTGTGTTTCAAAGAGCGAATACAATATTTTCGATGCGACAAATTCTCACATCAGTTACAGGAACGAGGCACATCTCGTGACATTTAAGAATCATCGCCTTCACCGCAAAACAGGTCATAGTCGGTTAATCCTTTCCTAACACTCAAAAAAGTAGTTGAAAAGCTCCGAAATTATGTATCTGATCTTATGAACAGTTAATCAATTCACGAGATTCGAAAAAAAGTTATTATTTTTTAAATTTGTTTCTTAACCCCTAAATTATATATCTAATCAGTTGGTGTTCCCGAGTCTCTTATAGTATTCGATAACTACATCAACCACTACTTATATTCAACAAGGGAATCGGTTGATTTGAAATTATAAAATAAAGGAGTTTAAACTCTATGAGTTGCGATAGCTTATCGAGAAGATACAGGGATTTCCTTCCGGTTTAACCACTTATTGTTTTGTCAAATAACGCTTGTTGAGGCCAGAATATAATGAATTCTCATAATTGTAATGAAACTTCAATTTCACGTGCTACAAATGATTTATATCACGACTATAAACTTTTAATGCCATTGTTAGATGTAGATGAAAGTACGAAAACATTCTGGTTTGCTAACTCTGCTCTTTAATTCGATTTATCTCATGAATATTGTATAAGAATTGGATGCGTAAGTTTCTAAGTGAACAACACAACACAACTTGAATTTCAAATATGAAAGAGGAGACAAGCAACCAAACAACGCATTTCCTGTTGATATTAACAGTGACTTGTGCACGAAATATTAAAAGGAAAAATATCATTATATTCACTAAACGAAAGATGAGATATACGCAGCCATTTCAAACATAAAAAATATAAATAAACAAAATTATTTATTAAAAATAAAAATGATATAAGACAGAGAAAAAGTTGACTGAAAGTTGTAAAAACTTTACTGCTGCTTAATCTTATCTCACCTTGCAGCCACTGAAGAAGTTATAGAATTTAGCAGAAGTAGTTGCACACTGGCCTACAAAAAGGATAATTTGTTGACACTTTTATAGGAACAAGGGAGGTAATTTTGAATACTCACTGCTGGGGGAAAAACGTTACATAATAAAATGATTCTTGGAAAAAGGCTAACGAGGAAACAACATATATTTTCTCGCTTAAGCCCTAAACTAAATGGAATGAAAGAGGTCCTTTGACCGCACTTTATACAAATCGATTTGACATCCATAGAGAATTTCACTATGGGCTACGGCAAGCAACTGCAACCCATTGTGCAAACAAACAGCTTTACATTTGCACCAAAGTAATACAAATAAGCCCACATAAATATAGAAGAAAGTACCTTTAAATCAAGGAAGTTTTTTCTGAGCTGAATCAGTACAAGAATAAAAGGACGAGTGAATGTTTAAACAAATCACATTGATAACAAAGATTAAAAGAAGAAGAAGAAGAAGCAGAGTAAGAAAACTACGCAACAAAAAATCAACCGACAACCACTTTTCAAATCAACATTTTCTATATTATGAAAATGTAAATGACGCAGACAATGCTGGCGAACATGGAAAACTTCTAACAACACCACAACAACAACAAAATGTGACAATATTAAACAACACGAACAAATATTTCAATGATGATGTTGTTGTGGAATTTTGTGTTAAACAAACAGCTTTTTCTTTTCCACCAACAATGTTGTACGTGCTCCAACGAAAGTAATAAGTAAATTAATTTTGAGAGAAATTCTGCTTCAGCTTGAATGAATATTTTAACCCTGCAACTCTCGAGTATATCAGACGCTGGAGTTGTTTTATGCTAAAATTTAAAAGATAACCTGTTACAGGAATTTAAGAGGGAATAAATATTTAAAAAATTTTTTATTGTAGAAACCAAGTAAATCAAAGGATCTTTGAGCGCCCAGCAACACACTGAATTTATGAGTATTTACAAGTACAAGAGGCTGCGTGCTGTTTTACAAACCGCTGATTGTTTTTTATATTTTGTAGCTCCAAATAGTCACTTTAAAGTTACATAAAAATTATTTTTGTATAAGAGATAACTTTCGATATCAAGTAGTTTTGCAAGTTTAAAAGAAGAAATGAATCACATCCTTTGGAATATCAGGATCTTTAAAGAACAGTTAGCGCTATTACCAAAAACGTTGAGCCAAGAAACTACAAATTGTTTTTTATGTTCTTCAATATGAGGAGAGAGGGTGCTGTTGGCTGAAGTAGTGAAAACACAAGACTTCGATGGGCAGTTAATATAAATTAAAGTTATTTTTTTTTTTCATATTCTTCATAAACTATTTAGATTTGATTACCACAAATTCCAGTACAAACACACTCCCATACAAATATTTTAAATTAAAAACCCAAAGTCATTATCACTTTTTTTTAAATAGCAGACGTTTAATTACGAATATACTGTTATTATTAAAAGTCATTCTCTTTTCAAATATCCCATATCGTTTTTATGAAATTTATGAACCAAAATACCGAGGCAAATCTCATAAATGTCATTTTCATTGCTGTTAATCACATTAAAATGTCTGCAAAATTAACATCGCCACCTAACCAACTATGAAATCTAGCTAAAGCCACTTTAGCTGGCACTAAGAACACCAAATCCATGATAAAGGAGACAGAAAGTACGGTACAGCATGCAGAAGTGAATTGTAGTGAACAGACAGACTATCCACTCCAGTACTGCGGCATGAAGCATAACAAAATTAGAGTTAAGGAAAATAAGTTCGTCAACATCATCATCATCGTCCTCGTCATCATCATTGTCTTGTTTTAACTTTATGCTATTTTTAATTTTGTAAGATTCTTCATTTTTTTATTTTGCATTTTCCTGGCTGCTAATGGCTTTTTCCCTACTTTCTTCCTGTCAATCTACATGCAAAAGTTACCGTCATAAATGAAAAATGATGCTGGCATCGCTATTAAATTTCATCTAAATTAACTTTGATGCAGACCGTTTTCTGCTCCTTCGTTTAAGGACTTGTATTCTTTGGACTGCTGTCTGGCTATGCGTGCATGCGTTTGCTTGTATATTTTATATGTTAATAAGCATTCGGCCAAGTGATTATTATTATAATTTTTTTTTTTTTTTTTGTAATATAAAGTTTCTTCACAGTGCTTCCCTTAAGAATTGGCTGCTAGCCGTTTGCATTTCATCAAGAGTAAATAAATCTCCTGGATGTTATGAGGAGGGGGAAAAAACAGTTGAAATATATAAAAACAAATTTAACGCAGATTAACTTAAATATTGTATTGTATGGCAGGACATCTATATACCCTGTTATAAAGTTTTATGAGGCATTTTTTGTCTCTTATATTTGCATGAAAAATTTAAGGCCATAATGTAAATGGCATGCAAAGCATAAGGCATGTTAGAGGGTATGGTCAATGTAAATGAAACTTCCGATTTTATGTAAAATAGCTTATTAATTAGCGGGATATTGTTAATAACTGTTAATGAATATTTTCAATACTTTTTAAATATTTAAGGAGAGCGTTCTGCTCCAAAATATTGTATGTGTACATATATGAAACACTTATAACCAAAGTTTCAAGCAGCGATATATGTATTGATTTCAACTTTTTCTGTAAATACATTCAATGAAATAATAATAATCTGTTGCAGCAGCTTCTCGTGTGTTGACTTTCAAAATTTAAAGTAAATCTGATCAGTATCTCAAAAGTTATAGATTAATTTCTACAATAAATGCTTTTATTTATGTCAATTCAATTTATTTATTGCTCATACGCCGTCAAAAAATATTTCTGCAAAAATCGCTGCATACTTTTCAATTGTTAATAAAAACCGGAATATGGGGCGTATGTGAAATTGTCAAACGTACGCAAATACATCACGTACGCAAATACATCACATACGCAATTAACAAGAATGCTGTAGAGAAGAAAACATGCAGCATACTTTTGAGGGTTAGTGTAGAGGTACGTGCAAACACAATTATACAGGCCGGATAAATTTGAGGTTAGGAAGTAAATTGGTTGCCAAATGATGAAATGTCAAGAATTGACTTGCCATCCTTTTACATTTATTTAGTAAAAAGTTGGGAAATTTTGGTCATGGAACGCAAGACTCATATTTGAGTTCGGGTTTCGTTGAAACAAAACCATTCCTGCATGGAAGCACTAGTAGCTGCAGCAACTGTAAGTAAAATTATATCAATTCATGCAGGCGGATGGAAAACTTTTCTTGGATGTTCATTAAGTCAGCCGTCAAGCTTTTTTAAGTTCAAGAAATATATTTTTAGAATAACAGAAATTTTAATATAAAATAAAACGAAAATTAAAGTGCTTTAATGCTAAGAAAATAATTAGAATTCTATTCTTTTGGGCTATACGAACTATTTTATATTTGTGGGTATACAGACTGTGCAAATTTGAGTTTAGGAAGTAAATTGGCTGTCAATTGATGAAATGTTAAGAATTAAGCCGTCGTTTTTTGATATTTAGCTAATAACAAGTTGGGAAATCTTAGCCTTGAAAAGAATTATAGTTGTGAAGATTTATTATCATAAAAATTGGTTTAAGAAACACAACGAAAGTATTTTTAAACTCTTCAATTTGAATAATTTGCTGTTTTGTTTATCCCAAAAATTCAAAGTGATCAGGGGTTTTAGCTGGTTCCTGTGCGCATTTCACTGGGGCTAATGCGGATCATCAGGGAACCTTTAACCAACATTTCTTCGCATAACTAAAGATATTAATTTCAAACTTCCACATTAATAAATGAGAAGCTTAAAAAGCAAACATCAAAGTTACAACACTGATAACTTTTCCTTTATATTTTCTTTAAATAACTGTTTTTTTTTGCAAATAAAAATACTTGAGTCTAAAAATAATTTTTAGTTTAATGAAACAGTGAAAAAAATACATTCTAAAAAGGCCAATTAAATCCTGAGCTTGTGAACTGAAAATACTGTAAATCTGGAACTTTTTTAATTAATTTTTTAGTGCGATAAGTTCTCTGTTTTTGTTAAATTTTAAGCGAATTTAAGGTCTTGTTTCTGATGTTAGCTAAATATGATTTTTGTAAGTCGTTTCTAATAACTTTTTAAATTGATTAGGCATAGTCGCTAGCTGCGAGTTACCTGAAGGCTGGTGCATGCAATAGACATTTTCGGGTAATTTGGCAACTTAAGTTTTATGTCTTACATCAACTGCAAGTTCAAGAAATATATTTTTAGAAAAACAGGAATTTTAATATGAAATAAAACGAAAGTGAAAGCGTTTAGCATCGAAAATAATTAGAAAATAATTAGAATAGAATTCTGCTTAATAAATTTCATATATACAAATAATTATTGTAATTTATCAATTTGTTTTATATGAATCCTTCAATTATATCCTGTAATTCAATTATATATTTAAGACATAAAATATATACTTTTAAATAGAAATATAATACTTGCAAAAGCCACAAACAACTTCAAATTTGCTTAAATAAAATAACTTTGAAATAGTTGCCTGGCTATTTTTAATAATCACTTCGTGATAAGTCGAATATAAAATCTTAATATTTTCGAAAATTAAGGAAAACTACTTTCCGAAATTGCTCTCAAACTTTTTTAATTCAGGCGTGATTTTTGGTTTTTAATTTAACTTTAATTTATAAATCTAAAAGGCAAGTGCGCCATAAAATTTAAACTACCAACTAACAGGCTCACCTACTATTTTATATTATTTAACAATTTTACCAACCTTTAAAGAATTTTTACTTGGTTGTTTCTAAAAAGTTGGCCACCACCTCTAGGTGTACGTAACTAAAATCTTATTATGAATACTTTAATATCATTTAAACAAGCAACGACACCGAGTTTGCCTTACGGGCAGTGATTTAAGTTTTTGCTAATAGATTTTAATACGGAAAATATAAGAGCCAACAGACCACCTGTAAGAATAATCCTCAAAGATGAAAATTGAATATTGTTGAGCGAGAAAGGATATTAAATTTGGTCATGCATTCGAGCTTGTAAGGCTGAAGGATGTTTAAGCAGACAGAAGCTTCATATCATTTTGATATATTTTTGCTTCAGTTACGAGTTTTTTTTTTTTTTTTGCAATTAAATACCAGCAGAGACCAGTCACAAAAGCAGTTTCAGGACTAAGTTTATTGGATACTTTGTTCCTGAAAAATTTTATTTATCGAAATTTTTAATATGTTTTTATAGCTCATGTTACGCTTGCAAAAAAAACAAGCTTTTGTAACTTTCCCTTATCCCACTTTCCGAAAACTATTTTCCTACCTCTGGCAGGGACTATTCCCTGACTGCTGGTCCAAAAACAAAAGAAAAAACTATATATGAAGAAATTATGGTTCCAGCACCGAACTTGATTCGAAAAGTTTTGTTTTTATAAAATATCAAATTATTATCCAACTCACCTTCTTATATTCCGCTGTATGGATCTCGTTACCGCCGACATGTCACAGGCACCTCTATCGCCCAACTTGCGATTTTCCAAGCGGCTGCTGCATGAACGTCCGTCCAGAGTTGTGTATAAAGAGCGGCGGGGTATATGGGCTGTATAAATATTGCGCGGCGTTGGTATTTTACTTTTCATAGTACGAGGACTCGGCTCAAAACCAGAATCTTGATCTCTGGTGTTTTGCTGCATATCGTTGGCATTATCTTCCAAGCGTTTCCAATTACTGGCGCTGCGTGTCTTGGTGCCACTTTTAATACGTTTCTTTAGACGTCTTTTACGACCAGTGCTATAGTCATAAGGACTTGTGGCATCGTCTTCCATTCTACAATGCCGGCCTTCATCAACATCTCTGTCAGGTTCGGCTACTTCTCCCAGAGGCGATTCATCCGATTTGGAGGGCTCTGCTGCAAAGAAGTGTTTTGCTAGAGGTTCTGTTAAGATTTTAAAAACTGTTGTATCACTCAATTCATTATCTTCGCGTGGCGAAGCAGACTCTTCCACCTCTAAGACGGAGTCGTCACTTTTAAGTACTTGAAAGCTGGACTTGCGCTCTGGCTCCTCAGACTCTGCATCCAATTCGTCTTCTGCCGAATCAGAAGGTAAAAGAGTAAAGGAATGCCTTGACTCTTGTTCTCGATCGGTCTTTGGTGTAGCCTCTTGCGGGTTTTTTTTATCGGCAGCATTTTGTGCCGGTTGATCTGCCTTCGGGTCAGTGTGACTTTGAGTTTCTTCAAGAGCTCTGTTCTCTTCTTTAGTTTGTTGTTGTGTTTTCTCGTTTGCTTCCGCTGTTGGAATATCTTTTGTGGCAGCTGCTGTTTGTGGAGTAGTTTTTGGTTTGGAAGTTATTTCGTTTGTGTTTTTGTCAGCTATTTCGTCGGCTTTAGCTGGCTCCTCTGAAGACTTTTTTTCTGTTTCTGCTTTGACTGCGGAAGTTTCTGGAAGCATTGCGTTTTGTTTGGTGCGCTCTTCAAGTTGTTGTGCTCTTTCCTTTGGCTCTGCAACTTGTCCTTTGACTTCTTTTACTGTTTCCAGGCTATCCTTCATATCAGGATTATGCTCCTCCTCTTGTTTCGTATCTTTGCTTTCTTGTGAAGCGTCTTGCTTTTCGCTTGCGGTCTCTGACTGCTGTGTTACATCCGTTGCAGCTGGAGCGTTGGCAGCTTCTGCGAGTGAAGTTTGTTTCTGTAGAATTTCTGCCTTCGAATCGTTGTTATTTTGGGCGCCCACATGTTCAACTTTGTTGTCTTTTTCTTCTTTTGAGTCCATGTCATCTGCAGACCGGTGCACTTGCACTTCCGCTTGTATATTTTCAATAACAGTTTGTGCCTGGTCGTCATCGTCACTTACATCAGCAGCATTTCTTTCTTCATCAGGCTGTGGCGTTTCCGCAGGTGATTTTATAAAAGTGCCTTCTTTTGCAGCTGATGGTGTAGCAGCTGTTGCTTGTATAGCCGACAATTCCTTATTACTTTTTTCGCTGGAAATCGGCCTGGAGTTATTTTCCTCATTTCTGTCAGGTACATTTGAGTTATCAATCTGCTTAATTTCTATTTTTTTGTCATCCTTTTCTTTTGCCTTGAATTTCGGGGAGTCTTCTTCTGTTCCTTTTTCTCCCGTTTTATCTTTATCCATTGAATCAGGCGAATTGCGAGGTTTCTTTGAAGGCGTCGATTTTTTACGTGGCACTACTCGTTGCTTTCTGCGCTTGTGATAGCAGCAGTTCTCACATGAGTCTTCTTCATCTTCCCCGGCTTCCCACTCACTAGAACTGGAATATCTTTCCCTGGATTTGTGTCGCCTTATTTCAATGTTGCTTTTTGAGCGACAAATATTACTACAGTCATCAATCAACCCCAAGGGCTCACCACAGCTGCTGGTACGTCTTCTTAAAAGATGCCGCTTGTTCAGTTTATGGCGACGACAGATATGGGCATAACGCTGCTCCCGTCTATACGTCTGCTCAGTGCAACTGCAATTGGCTTCGTCACCGGCTTCGGAGTCCGAACGCTTAAGATACACCACATATTTTTTCGAGTTACTCAAGTCTTGGATTTCTTCTTTTTCGGCATACCTCAAAGGTTTGATTACTTCAACGGAAGTGTTATTGAAGGGATTAGAACGTCTTGCAGCCAGACGCAACTTTCCAGCCGGCAATCCTCCATGAGATTGTAGGAATTTTGCTGTCGAACGATGGCCCTTTTGTAAGGCGCAATCCAAAGGCGTAATAACAACTCCTTTTGTATTGCGATAAATTGCATTCACATCTGCTCCATAATCCAAAAGCATTTTGCACATGTCGGTGTAGTCATGCTGAGCCGCGATATGCAGCATAGAACGGCCATCGTTGCTGGTGGTATTGACTTGCTTAGGCTTCTGTTCCAGCAGCCATTCCACCAGCTCACGACGTCCAGAAGTAGCCGCTTCATGTAGCGGCAGATCTCCTTTGGCGTTGCGTAGCCATAAATTAGCATTGCGTTCTTTTAGCAATTTCACTGTTTCAAATTGTCCTTTGGCGCAGCCACAATGGGCCGGAGTACGACCTTTACGATCTTGGCGATTAGGATCGGCCTCAAGGTCCAATAAACGTGAGGTGGCATCTGCATGACCCAAAGTGACAGCATAGTGCAGAGCAGTACAACCATTTGCGTCTATTAGATCGGTGGGAGCGCCGCACAAACTTATAAGCGTGTCTATGCACTCGGTGTGGCCCCGGGAGGCAGCGCAATGCAGAGCTGTTAAGCCGTCTCTGTAAGAGGAAATTTACTGAGTACATATTTTGCCAAGACTTCTGTTACAACAAACCCACTTATCTGCACTTTCAACTCTGGCACCAGCCTTGACCAACGCTATTACAGCCTTGGCCGACCCAGCCGAGGCGGCCCAGAGCAAAGGCTGGCGGCTATCTTTATCTTGGACATCTACGCTACACTGAGGATGAGCCAACAAAATATCTAAAATCTCTAAGGCCAGTTTTGTAGAACTCGTGGGACTCAGTTTACCTTCGTAGCTGGCACCGCACATTTGAGCCGCATAATGTAGAGGAGAGCCACCATTAACATCGGGTGTGGTTACATTTGCCCCTGCCGCCAAAATCGATCTTAAAGCGCCCACCTCACCGCAGACTTAAAGCGGAATATATTTTGAATGAAAATAATAATAATTTTTTTTTAATTATAAACTCCTACTCACCTGTGGCCCAGTGCACCACCGAATGACCTTCTTTATCCACCGCATTCACATCGGCTTTGTTCGCTAGCAGCAAATTGACCATTGCCAAGTTGCCCTGAATAACAGCCAAGTGTAGCGGTGTAAAGCCATCCTCGTCAGCAGACTCCAGCAGTTCTGGAGCTGCGACGGCAATGCTGGCAGCAGCCACGAGGTCTTCCGTTTGTATCGCACAATAATGCAAAGCGTTCTTGTAATGACTGTCACGTAGCCGTATACGTTCTGGCTGCAAACAGAAAATATATGAAATTCATAAAATTAGTAATTAATAATTGTATGGTTGTATACACACACACAGCGACAAATGTACATGAGTTTGTGTGTGTAAATAAGCGGTATATTTAATCCGTTTTTTTGTATTTCCCTTAATTATATCTGTAATAATTAGCAATTACAATGAGAGTATTCAATGAATTTAATTACGTTTATATTCGTGTATTATTTATTAAAAACACTAATAATGCAAATTATTTAATAGGGATGATTTTAACACTAATCGGCAGTGAAATAATTTCGGAGCTCTTTAGTTTTCATACATATTTTTTTATAGGGTAAGCCTACACATCTCCCCTGCGATGAATTGCGTTGGAAATATTCAAACTGGTTATGGTGAAGGGGGAGTCGACTGGCGTTTATAGATATTCGATTTGAACTTTCTCATGGTTGACGTGTGAACTTGCCCTGAGTGTTATTAACGGCCTATTTCTTATTGAATAAAGAGCACCTTCATTCTGGGCTTAAAAATAATGTAGAGAAACCGAAATTAATATTTTTTCTCATAGAATACGAATGAAAGTGTTCTTTCTAAAATCAGACTAAAGAACATTTATTGTAGAGATATAAAACCTCAAGTTGGACACAGTTTTTAACTGGCAGCTGTCAAGTGAGTTGCGTTAAATAGGTTTTGGCATTTTAACGCCTAAGCAACGCTTCCAAATTAAGCAAATTTATTTTGAAATTCTATATAAGTATCACGCGAAATTTATTTAGCGGTGAAGCCATGTCCCGAGTGATGATAAACCTCCAGTTGATGTGTTAAGTTGTGGTTTCAACATGACAACGCAACATGTTTCACACAGTTTCACGATTCGTTTCCATGAATTGATTTTGAAGTTTGTGCAATTTAACGCCGCTATAATATTTTCTGTGTCGCTAGTCTACGTCAATAAGCCTAAAACGATTCACCACTTGGAAGGCAACAGAAGATGACAGAGAGATGAGCAGCAAACAATTCGTCGTTTGATTTAAGAAATAACACTTTCATTTTGGGCTTAGAAATAATGTGGAGAAATCGAAATTAATGTTCTTTCTCATAGAATTCGAATAAAGGATATTTCTTTATAGAGTTATAAAATCTTAAGTTGATAACATTATTTTAACTGGCAGCTGTCAATTGAATTGCGCTTAATGGGTTTGGCATTTCAAAGCCTCTATATTAAGCGAATTTATTTGGAAAATCTTGGTTCTGTTCAATATACGTATCACGCGAAATTCGTTTACCTATGAAGGCGTGTCCAGAGTGATAATAATCCTCCAGTGTATGTGTTAAGTTGTGGTTTCAACATGACCTCGCACCATTTGATATAATGCAGGAAACGTTTGATAACCCTATAGATTCACGATTCGGTTCCGTGAATTAATTTGAAAGATCGTGCTATTTAACACCGCTATAATATTTTCTGTGCGCCTACTCTACGCCAATAAGCCTGGAACGATTCACCACTTGGAAGACAACACTCGCCAGGTTATTGCTGATATACGGCCTCAATTATTGCAAAAAATCAATGCAAATTAGACCTCCTGACTACACTATATCCTAGCCAACGTGGCGGTTATATGCAAAACGTCAAATATAAATTATAACTCCAGAAAGTTTTATGAAAAATAGAGTAAATTTTATAGCATTTAGCAAACGAATTTCTCTATTTTATTTTGTTGCGACTTTCTATACCTTTAACAGGGTGATTTTCTACAATCAAATAGAGTGAATTATGCATTAAAAGATCCGTTCGATGCCTGAACAACTTTCAACGATGTTATACTAAACGTTCATCCAAGAATATCAATATCTAACTATTTAACTTTGATAGCACCAGCAGCTATAGACGAAGCAGCGTGATCGCCCAAAGGTCGCTTTTTTAAGCATGAAAAATTGGGTCTTTCGGGTATGAGAATCTACATCTTTGTTATTTGTATCATTCATATTTTATCTTAAATCCTGGATATCCTACCAAGCTACAGCTGAATGTATAGGAATGGCATAAGTTCCCAAGGAATGGATGTGGTTGAAAGTAGTTGAAAATTATTTAAAAATTACAATATAAGAGAGAATATAAGTTTTCTGTTGTTCTGAGTTGATCCTAAATTTATAGGAAAATAGTCAGTGTATGAACAGCTTTGGACTAAAGTCGTCTATATCGCTCTCTATTTAGGGCTTTAGAAATATTTGCAGTATCCACTTTAATTTCGCCCGACGAATGGGCACCATTCGCCAGTCCTTCGTGCAGCGTTTCATCGTAAAGCGTTCATTTGGCAAGCCACAAATATGGTTGTTTGATTCTACTTAATACAACAGGTAAAAGTTTTTTATTTTTCTGAGTAGTTCGGAAAATACAGAGGGCGATTGGGCGGTAATTTTGGACGCTATTAACATCTTCTTTTTTTTGTTTATGGGCGGTACAGAAGCACCTTTCAAGGATTAAGGATGTGCCAGTTTATTCCTTGTACAAAAAGATGACAAACAGGATCTGCACGGTATTTGTAAATAGCCGGCAGTAAAAAGTGTTATTGAGAAGAATGTATATATTTGAAGGTGTCGAACAGTGTTATTAATACTCCTCTTAGAGACGCAAATATATAGAATTATTTATTTGTATATTTTAAATAAAAGTCTATAAATACTTTAACCTGTACAATTACATAAACAAACTTGCAAATTATTATGTTATTAAAACATTTGCAATTATATTTTTTAATATTATTAAATTAAAATATATTTTTAGTTAAACTTTTTTTCATTCAAAATTAATTGAAATTCACTATCTAATTATAATTACGTATGTTTAGGTGTCTGCTATTTAAATTAAATTTTCACAAGAAGGAATAGGACATGCCAGGAATATAAATAGAGTCTCTAATTTTGCCAAAAATAAACTGAAAGACCTGCAGCACAATGGACGCTAATGTTGTTAGTGCTGACTGATTCGCATCCCACTAACAACAAATTTTATTAAATAACTTGTCTAATGAAAGGTACGTTAAAAGGAGTTTTAGCTGTAAAGTAAGAAAAAATTTCAATAATTATATTGAGACCAAACAATTTAAATAGAAAAAGATGTTGCTGAAAGAGTTAAGCAGATAGATAAACTTTATCATTGTCAGTAGCATCCCTCGATTTTCAATTAGATAATAAAAATAGTTCTAGATCTGAACTTGACATAAAAGCGATTAAAGATTTTATATTTTTACAAATTTACGAGCTTAGAATAAAAATTGTTATTTAAAACTATAATAAAAATCCAAAATAAATTATTTAATTGTATAAACGTTTAATTTTTATATAATTATTGGCAAAAAACAAGACATATAATAAACAATAAATAACAACAGGATGGGTTAAAAAAATATTATTTGTGTGGAATTGTTGTATTTAATAGGCATTTACAGCACAAAACCAACAGATCAATATGAATAAGTACACTGGCAAACAAAGTACTTCAGGGGTTATATTGGAAAAACTCAAGTGTATTAAAAAGGCCTAAATATTTTTGATTAAATAAAAATGTCAGAGACTTTTAAGGTAAAGCCGTAACATATGTAACCACTATGAATGAAGCCATTTTTAATACCAATAAGTTATTAAAGAGTTAAGCAATTTTCAATTCTAATTCTAACTATGTGCTGATTCTTTTATCCAAAGATCTTACAAAAAAATTCAAAATGATTAATTGAGGGGTTTTAGCTGGTTTATACGCCCATTTCACTGGGGCTAATGCAGATCATCAGGAAACATTTACCCAACATTTATTAGAATAACTAAAGATTTTCATTTCAAACCTCCACTTTAATAAATGAGATGTCTAAAACAAATATCAAAGTCATAACAAGAACTCCCTGATCATTTTGCCTTTTTTATTTTCTTACGTTTTTATTCTACAATTGGTTGGCTTTTTTCCGACTCTAATTGCAGTTGTAAAAGAAATATATAATGCAGTTTGAAAATCATGGTTCTGTTCGCAATACATATCGCTCGAATTTTGTCTAGCGATGCAGCTCAATTTTGATTGAAGAGATGCACCAATAAAAACACCCGAATATGGAGTGATCACAGTCCTCAAGTGTATGCTAAGACACTATTGCTTCCAGAAAAACTAAGTATTTTGTGTGATTTATGGTCACATGGAATAGTGGGGATTTTATTTATTTAATGACTCAATTGCTATAACATGTTTTGCCTATTTATTACAACTCTTAAAGGTCAGCCTTAATAAACAATAAACTACAAAATATTTTTTCTAGCAGTGTATGAAATTGATATCGATGAAAAGTAAAAAAAACCAAGAAGAAAACGAAAAAAGTATCCGTGAGTTATAACCCGAATTGTAAAATTAACAATCACTTACAACTTCATGGATATATTGAAAAAATCTCTTGAAGTGAATAGCATGAGTTTCAACGCCCAAGAAATTTATTTTTAATGATTAAATTATTTCCAAGGTTCAGGCAATAGTTGGTTATTAAAAAGTTCTCCACATTTACAAAAATGTTAAATCATATAAATTCGATGAATGTTGCTTAATAGATTCTTTAATCGGATTTCTGGTTGATGATTTCATAATCTTCGTTAACAGCTGCTTTACAACAGGCATTTTTGCTCTTCTGTACCACACCTTCTCAAATAACTTTATAGTCCGTAAAATACGTGAATAGTATCCTTTGAACACAATCAAAACATCTGCCTGTTAATTAAGGACTTCTAGCAGGCCATTCGATACTTTCGTTGAACATGATGATATTTCATCTTATACATGACCACACATGATTACAAACATATGCATTAATTAACGCACACAATGTTAACCTGCATTTCACTACAATTTTTTTTTTTTTACAAAATAAATTAATTAATTTATTTAATTTATTTAACTTTGCTACGTTCCAGGTATTTAATAAAAATAATTATTACAAAAGATTGAAGGCATTCATTGTGGTGTTTAATGAAAGGAGAAGGGGAAATTATGCGCGATATTCTCATTAAAATATAAAAAAAGTGTTTCAGTAACACGGAAAGATTTTATGGATTGAAATAATTTTAAGACACTACGAGTACGATTATTAAAGCGTGAAAGAGTTTTGATTGATTTCTTTTGAAGATATTTTGTGCATTTTTATAAAAATAACGTCAGTTTTTAGTATCTATAAAAATAGAAGTGTTTTTTATAACATAAAAGAGATAATTACTAACATCATGAATACTTTTTCCCTCGAAATTTTTCCCCTTGGCCTAAATTTGCAATCGTGAAAAAATTCCCCGTGAATCCCTTGATGATAAAAAAACTTACCCTGATTGTGAATGATATTTCCTTTGAGTTTTTTTTTAACTCTTCCTTTTATTTATTCTGTTTATGTTTGCTGGAGACTAGGAGAGTAATTCTAAGTAAATCTTCTCATAATTCTAATATTATAAATTAGTCACACACTTGCCAAATATTTGCCCATATAAGCATAACCATCAGTCATAAGCAAGTTTTTATTCAGACACGTTTTTATACGTAAAAAAATTTCATAGATGTTTATTATAGAGTGTTATAGAATTCCCTGCGCTTTATAATATTTTTGTTTGGAATTAAAAATATTTTGGCCAATATTATTCTTTGAAAACTGAATGAAATATATTTTAATAATTTTTATATTGAAAATTATGTCGTTATTCGCATAAGAGATATATTTCAAAAATATTTATTTATATAGAAATATTTTTGCATACAATTTCAACTGAAATGATATTAAAACTGTAGCGAAGGCATTCCTGTCACATTCTCACATAAACAAAATTTGTTAATATTTCACGTACAGCTTATGGCATGTCATTGAATGACCAACACCTTCAATTGAAAAACCGCCGCTCTCTGCCAGCGTTGCGGTTAGAATAATAAAACATATTTAATGTTTAATTATTTCTTCTCATTTATTGCATTTTTGCTCGTTGGTATCAAATAAATTAATTAATAAATAAAAATAGATTATTTGACAATAGAACTCACGTTACTTTTTGTTTATTTTCGCATTCGTATAATTTTGTTGTTCATTTGCATCAAAAAGGTTCTATACAAAAGCGGATAATGCACAACTTTGCACCATTTCCATCTGTTTTTTAATATTTTAATTATTATTATTTTTCTTTTTTTTCCAACTATAATGATGTTTATTTCAATTTATTGCAGCTGGAAAAATCATTGTGTGCATGCCACTCCATCTATAATTTGAACGTTGATGAATTTTTTATTTGCAAATAACAATTAAATAGTAATTAAAAATCAGTCAATCAATAATTATAGGACAAAAACGGAAACAAAAATTTTTAAATAAATTCAAAAAGCCCACTAAAACTACTTAATATTTTTTTCTGTCAAAGAATATTGTAATAAATGTTAATTATTGCATAAAATTATTAATGTGGCAAATGTGTTCGTTTCACATCAAACAGAGTGCGTTTGTGGTTATTGTGGGCAGGTTGAATTTCATTTACATTTTACAGTAAAAAAATACATTCATTATTTTAATATGAAATTTATTTTTTGGGTGGTTAATCGATTCTATATGTATTTTATTGCCGCTTTTTACCAAATCATCAGTAGACTTCAAGAAAAGTTTCAAACCTCTCATCTTATCAAAAGACTTTCAGAAACTATTTGAAGATTTAAATGAAAACTCACAAATGATGTTAAAAAATCACCCAACAAATAAATTTCATATTATAATGGACTTTCCTTTTGTATTGTGCTACAACGCTTATACTTAATATGATTAACAATGTTACTCATACGTCACATTGCACTGGTGCATGGTTGTTGGTGTGGTTCAAGTTCTTAAGATATGGAAATATTTTTACACATCTTGAAAGTAATTACATTAAATTATTAAGTAGAATTCAAAATAACCAAACAACACGCATTTTGAAATATTTATCTCAAATATTTTAAAAACTTGTCTTAAAATTATAACAAGTTTAAAATAATAGTAAAACTGGATACAATTATTAAAAAACAATAGCGGGCGCTTTATTCCCTATTTTTCTTAAATCGAGAACCTGGCAATAATACACCATGTTTTCTTTTTTGGAGTTTGAGAAGTATCAGTTGGCATCACTGCTTTATTTAAGCACTAATTCAACAGCTGAAAGTTGCTTTTTGTTAAGTCTGCTTTGAGGTTTCATAATGAATCGAACTGCACCAGATCAACGCCTGTAAATTGTTGACATTTTTAATCAAAATAATTGTTCTACTTGTCAAACTCCTCCATTCAAAATTCTATTTTCCGATGAAGCCCATTTGAACCGGCATGTATCGCGGCATTTTGAGTGAGGAGAGGCCACAAGCTTTTGTCGCTAGCGCTTTATGGGCTAGCGGAGTCATTGGCTCAGTCATTGTCTTCAAAAACTATGGTGGTCACAATGTTACTGTCAATGGTAAACTTGATTCGAAATATTTTTGTGCCTCAATTACGTGCCTTTAGTCTTGCTGATATGTGGTTCCAACAGGGCGTAACTACATGCCACACAGTGGGCACTAAAATTGATTTAGATACTCAAAGAAACTTTTGATGAAAAAATGATTTCACGTATTGATCGAATGAATTGACCACTTAGTTAATTTGAGGTTATAAAATAGTTGGACACCAGCAAATCACCATTCGAAGAGTTATTGGCGAAAGAAAGCCGCAAACACAGTGTGAAATTTTGTTGAAAATTGGTGTTGCAGTTTGCGCCTTCTAAACGTCAGCCTTGACGGCTACATGACAGATATCATGTTTAAGCATTAATTTCATAAAGTTTTCTTTCAAATAAAGCCCGTTCCGCTGATATTAAAATTATATTTCCTTGTTTTATTATAATTTAAACTCGAGTTACTCTATAAAAAAAAAACACCCATTTATTCTGTTTTGGTTAATTAATTTTATTTTTTTTTTTAAATTAAACTTTTCAGTTCGATTTTCTCAAAAACCCTGGTTTTTAACTTTTATATACATCTTTAGGAATAAAGTTTTAAGCAGCTTTCTTAGAAAAAGTTAGCAGCTGTAAATCATTTGAAATTTAACTGATTAAGAGCAGCAGTAGCTTTTAGTGTTTCCTTTTTCTAACGTTTTAAAAATTTAAGGGTATTTGTCAACTCAAGTGAAGTTTCAGGGTACTACGTTGTACTGAAAGCGTATTATACATTTTAATTACCACTTCTTTATTACTGCTTCAGTACTCATTATAATGTTAAAGTTGTTAAAATATATTTTTTTGAAACACTCACAGTCATCCAACTTTCACTTTCTCAGCTGTTTTCTTATTCCTTTTTGGCATTTTAAATAAATCAATTTTGCTTTATTGTTAGTTGATATCAAATGTCTTTGTTATTTTGCTTTCATTCTTTAAATTAATTATTTTTTACAATCCAGTGCTGAAAACATAACCACCGCATTCTTATTTTTGTTTACGGCTAAAAAGAGTTCAATAATAAAACTTTAATGCAGTGGAATGGCTTGGCAACCATGTCGTCATGGCTACAATAGTGCGGTGAGTTTTTTTTTTGTGTGCCGGTAGTGTGTTTTGTTATCGTCAATGTCCTGATATAGTTGCCATATTTTGTAAGGACGAAAACATATCGAGCGTTTGGTGGAAAAGAGTTATAACTCAATATTTTAAATAAGTGAAAATATGTCGCGTCTGTATTCTGCAATAAGACTGTGAATTTAGATATATTCTTCTGTGGACTACAATAACTTCAAGGGACATTGATGTCTTGAAATGCGGGTTTCTCACTTTATCTTTTACAATGAGTTTATGCAGCAAATTCTGTAATGAGGTCTTTTGAAAATATAACAAGATTTTAAATATATATAGCATTTCTATTGTTTGTAATATTATTTACAGTCGTAATTATTTGTGAGAGTCAATTGTTTGAAAGTATTTTCAAAGTTGTTTTAAACATGAGAATTGAAGATCTGCTAAGGAGTTAATGTTAGCATGAACGAAATACTGGCATGTAGCAACGCAAGTATTTACTTTGGGAAGCCCATAAGGAGTTTTCTATTTTAAACTTTAATAAATAAATAAATCATCGAAATATATTTGCTAGTCATCAGTATATTTTTGCGTTACATAATGGATGCATTTACCGAATCTTCAAGGCATATTGATTTTATACTATTTAAGTGTATGTGCAAGCAGCTGCTGTGCAGATATGGTTGCAAATAAAATCGATATGAATATAAATAATAACGAAATTTTAGCTGCGAGTTTGCCAATTTATTTCAGTCCTGAAGGAGTCTATTTTTTATAATTAAGTTTACCAATTTGTTAGAAAGTAAATTGGAAGGATATATTTTTCCATATTATTTAGAATTAAAAAAAAAAATTATTGTCTAAATGTTTTAAATTTTTACATCATTCAAAGTGGTCGCAATTCATGGAAATGTCTTCATTTCTTAGGAAATAATGTTGGTCCCCAATATTCTACAGGACTGCAGAATTCCCTAAATCAACACTACCTTCTGCGGAACTATAACAATAATAAATTTAAAGTGAATTGATTTATTTGCCAATAATTTATTCACGCAAACTTATTAATACAAAATGTGAAAGCATACAATGCAAATATTTTTTGACTCAAAACACACGTAAATATTCCCATTTGCACCAGTTTTAATTTGAAGAATTTTCATTAGGAGTTTCTACTGGCAAATATTTTAAAACTTACCAGCAGAGCAGCTGTCGAACATACTGGCCATTGGAAATTAACAAATATTAACATTTTATTTCTAACATTTTTTGTAAACAACAAATTTCACTCAAATACTTTTATGCTGACGGGAGATTTTTTTTCATAACCAACATTCACACTGCAGTGTTTATGAAAAACTAACATTTTTTTGGCACAAACATCATTTGAGGAACATGAAACCAAAAATGAATAGATGGCACAAGAATGCAAAAAAAAATAATAAAAATATTTGCGAAACTGTAATGAAATTTGCAATATTCTTTTGTTAGAAATGGCGTGTCAGATATTGATAAATCAAGTGGGAAACTAATGAAAATGTAAAAAGGAAAAAATAAGCACAAAAAAAAACAGTTGGTTATAAGCAGATAAGCGAAGAGTATTCATATTTTGTTAAGAATATTGAAACAAGTTGACAATAAAAAAACTTTTAAGGCAGTCATTTATATTTTGAAATTGATTTCCATAAATAGCTTATGAAAAAGTATCAAAGTGTTATTCGAAAATTTTAAGCTCAAAAACTGTTCCCGTTAGAGTCCTGCGAAACCTGTGTACTATGACATGTAACAACAGATTTGTTATTGACATAATATTTCGGAATTGATGGTGATCTTAAAAAATTATCACAGAGACTAGTGAAATGCTTTGCATTTAGCGTACAAATTTAGAAAAATTCTAAATTAATCATGACTGAGTGCGGCGTTGAAATTGAGATATAAGACATCGAAATCTTGTGTAAACTTCTTCCAAATTAGCGCCCTCATGTAGACTTTTCTAAAATACAATTGCATTTAAATCTACATATTAAAGCGTGAAAGATTTTGTGCCCGTTTCAAATAAGCCATTCCTGCTTTTGATTAAAAAAAGAAAAGACTCTCAAACCCTGTACAGCCTAAATCCAAACTGGTCCCCTTCTTTAAAACGTCCCCGGTCAAGCGCACACCGTAACCTAATTTGATAAACATATTTTATCCGTATATTAATTCAAAGTTAAACTTTCTGCCGCATCGGAAGATAAATCTGTCACTTAAATGTGTAATTGCTTTCAAAGAAAAGCGTAGTAAACATGTTGCACATTTAAATAAAGCAAAAAATAAAAAAAATCTCATCATTAACGCTCGGTTGAACCACATCCGCTTTAATTATAATAGACTTGACGAGCTAATGACAAAACACCAACAATAATGTCAGAGGAAAGCAAGCAGACGGTTTAAAAAGTATTTGTTTTCAGAGAATAAAAAAATTTATATAAATAAATGCGCCGCATCTAAAACAATAGACATGTTTGTGTGTCAATTATGGAATACAAACACAAACACAATAGTTGGAGCTTCAGAAGTGAGACATTTTAGGCAACAGCAGACGCGCAGTAACACAGTTAAACAAAAATTTGGAAATTGATTTTTTCAGCGCATAACAATTCTGAGATTAATTTCGTCCTGTACCCAAAAAAATGAGAAATGAGAAAAACAATTTATATCACAGCCATCAGCTTATGATCTTCTATTGTTTAAATTCATAAGGATGCTGGAATCATGCGGATTTTGTCAGGAGCTTAGAACGTAAGCGTAGCTCTAAGTTGCAAGTGACTTTGAAATGTAAAAGGCTGAGTCGTTTTATAAGATCGCAAAGTCTTGAGGTTACTTATTTTATAGTTGTATTTCATTTTTCCTTATAATTCCGTTGAGTGTAAAATAGGTGATTAATAATAAAGTAACCATTTTTAGCATAATGTTTTTAAAGAAAACATTACGGAGATCAACCAGTTGCTTACAAAACTTCTTAATACGCCGTGTTTCTTTACAGTGTCACAACTTTGAGTTGGCATCACTCCTTTATTTGAGCACCCATTTGATAGATGCTCTTTGTTTAGTCTACTTTAAAATTTCATTATGAATCGACTTGCAACCAGAGCAACGCATGCAAACTGTTGACATTTTTCATCAAAATAATTGTTCTATTCGTCAAACTCCTCCATTCAAAATTTTATTTTCCGAAGAAGCCCATTTCTAGTTGAATGGGTACGTAAAAAAACCAGAATTGTCGCATTTGCATTGACGAGAATCCATCAGCTTTTATCGGAACACAATCACATCCATAGAAAATTACTGTTTGGTTCGCTTTAAAGGCTGGTGGAGTCATTAGCCCAGTCATTGTCTTCAAACACGATGATGATCAGAATGTTACTGTCAACGGTGAACGGTAGGGGAACACGATTCCATATTTTTTCGTACCTCAATTACGTGACATGAATCGTGCTGATTTGTAGTTCCAGCACGACGTAGCCACATTCCACACAGTGGCTGCTGCAATTGATTTAAGCAAAGAAACTTTTGACGAATAATAAATTCACGTAGAGGCCCTATTAATTGCCCACCCATATCGTGCGATTAAACCCCGTTGAATTATTTTCTTTGGGGTTATGTGAAGTCAATTTTCTGCGTTGATAAACAACAAACAATTCATCACCGGGAAATTAAAATTTGAAGGGTTATCGGCGTATCGGCAGTAATACAGCGAAATGTTGTTGAAAATTGGTGTTGCAGTTTGCGCCTTCGAAGCGCCAGCCTTGACGGCCACATGACAGAAATCATGTCTAATCATTAAATTCATAAAAATTTCTTTCAAATAGTGCCCGTTTTATTGATATTAAAAATATATTTCCTGGTTTTATAAAGATTTAAAATTGTGTCACAATATAAAAAACAACCATTAAAAGAAGAGCGAATTTCTAAAATTTATGTATGCGACTCACTTTAAGCGACGTTACCCGCCATTCTGTCGTATTTGTGTACAATAAATCAATCCCGAAAGTATTGTAATTCAAACAACAACAAGATTCTGGAGCTAAAATGTCTGTAGCCAAAGTAATTAAGTTGTTAAGACTGTAGGTGGCACTCAATTCGTTAAAAAAAAGGGACAACTTTTGGTATATTTCTTGTTTTGAATAAAATTGAGACGGACATATTGGGACAGACAATAAATTTTGCTTAATTAATTATATAAATATATAGAAAATTATTGCTGATCGACTCTCTACAATATGATGATATCCAATAGAAATTTACTATACGAGTAAAACGTTTGGTTGTACAAATTTCATTTTATTTGAGAGGTATCAAATTTATTTATTCAAAATAGTTTTGCGAATTTCAGTGAAAGAAATACAAAAGAAATTGTTTAAAATATGTATATAAAGAATGTTGATGTTTAAGTAACAGGAAAAGATAATTCGTTATCACCATTTTGAACAACATTCAGTCTGGTAGATATTCGTCATCACCATTTTGAACAACATTCAGTCTGGTAGATTGAAATATCGCTCATATGACACTTTGTTTTTTATATATTTTTTTCAGAAAGATAATACTGACGATGGCATAATTCCGCACACAATCTGTTTATAATCCAAATTTGATGTTATATGAGGGAGATTGTTCTCAATTTCAATAACGAAATTTTTAATTTCTCAGCAGAAAACAAAAATTCCGTAGGAATAAGTTGCACATGAATACGTTATCCTGTCAAGCACTTTAAAAGTAACAGGAATGAATTTGTGCAATAGACAAGCTTAATTTAAAAAAATAAAATATTTTTTTTATGTATCGTTCCACGCTAATTAATTTACCTAAAATAATTAGCATTCGTTTTGCAATTTAAATAAAAAAAAAATCGCAGGAATTTCTCAACATCGATAACTAATAAATTCAAATTCGTTTCTTTAATCAATTGAAATATATAAAAAATGTTTGGTTTCCATTAAATGCAAATAACGAATTGAAAGCACCATGTCTGCGATACAGTGTTGTGCTGTGTAATAATTATCATTATTGTTGCTATTAGTATCTATTAATATTTTTCATTGTCCTGCAACGGAAGCTATTTTCATAATGCAGAGCAACAAAAACAACAAAGAAAAATATTTTAACAAGGGAAACCGACAGCAACTTTGCTAAAGTACAAGTAACGCAAAAAAAATAACTACTTAAACGAAAAAGCTGAAGACAGACAGGAAACGGAAAAATGAAATGGAAGGAAAAACAACAAATAGAAATGTTTACTGGCAGCAACAACAATGTGAAACAACAATAACGGCACTACTGAAAGACACAGCAAATATTTGCTTATAATAAACTTCCTCCTTTCACTTCATTTTCATTGACTGCAGCAACAATTTAAATTTCATATTGAATTTTTCCCAGCAGTAAAAGTGAGAAGAAAGTAAAGGGGCAAACATCAGTTGAAACAATATTGACTACGACATCACTACCGTCATCAAAGGCAAAATAGGAGGGCGGGCTGCAGAGAGATGTTAAACAAAAACAACAGCAAGGAACCAAACTCAAGTCTTACACATATTCTTCTTAAACTTCTACGTTGTTGGTTTGAGTACTTGTGTGCTTGTGTGTGTGTGTTGGTGCATGTGCTTGTGAATTTTAGAGTTCTTTAATAGTCCTTTTAATGTCATCTTGACATTTTTGATAACTAATTTATGCACATTTACTTTGGCTAACGGCACAATCCACATTTGAGTGGAAATATTTTATATGCATTCACATTCTGATCGCCTTAAGCCATTATGCTCATATGTAAGCATGTCCTGATGCGTGTGTGTGTGCGTATGTGTGAGAGTGTGTGTTGTAAGCAGCAATCTTTTAATGCATAAAATATTAACAAAATATCACTCTTTAACTGATGAACTCGTTTCATAATCTTAACTTCTGGTTAAAATTGTTTTGGCAAAGCCGCAAACTGTTTTAATATGCAGGTTGAAATGGAAATATTATCTACTTGATTATAGCCTGGAATATATATACGAATACATTTTCTGAAGACTGAGTTTCCAGCACAAATATGTTGTTTGTTGCTTCGAGTTTCATATAAATTTATTTGAGTAATATTTTCCATATATTTTTGCTTCAATATAGTTTTTAATTAAAGTCAAAAGTCTTTAGTACAAATGCGTGCCAGATCTCTTAATCAGAGATGATCACAATATTTCGAAATAGAAAGCTGAATTCAAAAAAGCTTGCTATATATTCCAAGAGGCCAATTTAACTAATTTTAACTCGAGCAGCTGAGCAGAAATCGAAAAAAATAGATAAATTAAATTAAAATAAAAAAAGGAAAATATGTAAAAATCGGTTTCCCATTAATATTAACCGCAAAGTTTTAC
The DNA here is from genome assembly GCA_963675445.1 of Linnaemya vulpina. NCBI lineage: Eukaryota > Metazoa > Arthropoda > Insecta > Diptera > Tachinidae > Linnaemya > Linnaemya vulpina. Next base: position 10,464,052 of record OY776277.1, read on the forward strand.
TGCCTGGTTTTTGTGCTGTTCTATTATTTTGAGCTCTTCGAGCTACAAAACTGTTAATTTTATTTTCGAATCAACAGATTCCCACGCGATAAGCGGTGATTGATATAGTTTTAGATTAACATAAAAAATCGGGAACTCTAACTGATCAGGTATATAATTTTAGAGTTTTTCAAAAGCATCACTTTTTTCGAATTTGTTCAGTCACGATATCTCACAAACAGTTTAACCGCATCTGACCTGGTTTGCGGTGATCGTGGTTTATATACATTTAAAGTGCTGATTAGATTGTGGAACCGATCGGTAAATCTGTTGCAAAGTCATACTAAACAAACCATGAAAAAAGCTTGTTTGCAAAATTTTTACTCATTATCTTAACTATCGATTCGAATGGATTCGAATCGATTCAAATCGTCAGAACTTTTAAGCTCAGGAAGCCCCTTTAGAATATCCTAATTTTCGTTATTCAACCGTTAAAAAGTTAATAAAAACAACAGCTACTTACACAAAAACACAATCACACATACACAGTAACAATCACACACAGATACGCGCAAGCACACACAAATGAATAGAAACACACACATGCATGTATAACCATAGTGACGGGTTCTGTTCTAAGGATTAGTCAGGGACCTCAAAACGTGGAGATCTGATGAGTACTCTATTTTTTCAATAACCTCCCGATTATAGAAAATTTTTCATTCACCACGCAGGAAGTTAAGACTTTTATTAAAATTCTATTAAAGATACGAAAGGCGAAATAACAAATATATAAACAATAATAATAAAAAAAAAGAAATCAAGCAGCAACAACATAAGGCAACTCCAGAGGCAACAGAGTTATAACCAAAACAACGTAGAAATAAATTTAGCAGCTAAAGAAATACCATGCAAAATATATTAACATACCCGGGTATGTTTTACTAACGACATAAAGGCTAATTAAAAATATAATTGCGAAGATATATTTACAAATACTAACACAATCCTGTCACTAAAACAATTTCTGCAAATTTTTTTTAAAGTGAATTAAAAGAATTGCATTATGAATTTTCAAGTCTTTTTTTCTTCTCATTTTACTTAAGTAAATTCGAATTATCTGCTCAACAAACTACTAAAAGAGAGATTGAAATTACAAAGCAAATAAAAAAGTGTATTAAAATCTGGATTTCTTCACCTTCATTTGCAGTGGCAGCCAACGTGACAAAATGTAATTAAAGATTAAAGGTTGTCATTAAGATTTATCCTTTTGTGGAAACTGCTAAATTTAACCAGAAAAGGAGAGACACAAATATATTTAAAAAAAAAACTAAACAGATTTTAAGTTTTTGCATTTATTTTAATGCTCTCCTCCAGCCAAGTGAAATCTTCCATCTTTAAGTGAGACCAGAATGTAGTTAAACTTGACAAGCAAATAAAATTGAAAAAAATATAGTCATAAAATCCCCTCTCTACAAATCCAGCACAACGCATTAAAGTAGAGACCATCGTCTGAGTAACTGACTTAAAGAAGTCTGTGGACGATTTAAAATTTTTTTCCCACTTCCTGGCAACACTGACTACTTCTCCTAAACATAAATTCATGTAAAACACTGTCTACTCTGTATTCCTTTAATATTCTACAATTTCCAACTCATTATTATTTTAGCTGCTACCGCATCTGCTACCGAGGCTGCTGCTGACACCGCCACAGTTTGCATTCTTTGAGAAATCGTTTTGTGCTATCACGATTGTTACATGCCACGTGATATTTCATTATGTCCTTAATTTTGTGTCTCTGCCAACGAACAATACGACCGCTTGATGGCCATTAAAGTGAAATGTCAAATCAATGCACGCATAACGATAATAACGAAAACTCAAAAAGGACTCGGATATATACAGCGATCCATTGTGGAGAACAGTGCAAATTATCACAAAGTAACTGGCAAACAAATCCAACGGAGGGCACTGAAATATTGTTGGCTTTATGCAGATGAAAGTTTTCTCTTCTTTAAAATTTATTTATTTGCTTTCAAAGTCAACAGGACATAATCGTCATAATGCTGACTAAAAAAAAGAAAAGTTGCCAACAACAAATAGTTGAATGCATAACATCAGGACATCCAAATTTATACAGACTCAACAAGCAAATAACGAAATCAAAGTTAACGAGCGGTAGTTATCGAATATATAAACATATTCAAGCTAACCAAAATGACGATTGAGCTGAGTTATTTCGGCAGGGATTTAAAACGAACTTAAGAAATTATTATTGAAATTATTCTTAAAGGATCAATATTAATAAAAAGTCATAACAGAACATTATGAATTTGGAAACGTTTTAGTTGTTTCATATGGGTAATTCCATATCAAATCGCTGAAGATTCTTTACGATTTGAAAGCAATTTGATCCGAGAATCTCTTTTATTCTATTTAGTAGTCATTTCAATGAGAAATTTTTAAAAGGAAATTCACAAAAATTCTTTAATTTTCTGCTGTTTCTTTTTTCCCCAAATTTTGCTAAAAAATTCAAAGTGATCAACTGAGGCCCCATGGAAATGCGCATAGGAACTAGCTCAAATCCCTCAATTGATCACTTTGAATTTTTTAGTGTATTAATTTATTTCATCAGTCTTTCGTTATGTCAACGCAATCTTTATTAATACAAGGAATAGGTTAGGTTAGATTGAAGAAGAGGGGCATGAGTCATCCCAATCCTCACAAGGATTGCACCTAGGCCGCGATAGGCCTGTTGTGCACTCTATAGTTAGGAGTCACCATTCTATGGGACCTGCTTTGTACCTTCCAAAAAAAAAAAAACCTTAGGATTTCGTTACATTAGGAACCTAGTCTCTTCAATGTATCTTCTTAAGTCCCTCCAGTTGGAGCCCCTAAGAAGTTCCATCTCCTGTATTATCCCCTGATTAAATACTTGTTTTCTGACCTCGTTGCAAGCTGGACAGTGGCACAAGTAGTGCTCCAGTGTTTCGTCCTCCTCCTGACAGGCTCTGCATGTTATATCAACAACGATACCCATGCGTGCCAGGTGAGTCCTCAACTCTGCATGACCTGTTATCAAATGAACCAGTTTCCGCAGTACTGGCCTTCTCAATGTTAGGATCTCTCTTGTCCTTTTACCATCATACAACGAATATATTTATAAATGGCATGATTGCAAAAACTGTTCCGTTTTAAGAATTTAACACACAACTTGATGGTGATATATTACAGATATTTAAATAGTTTTTAGGAGCAACTTAACTTTTTTATTGTTTAAAATAGCTATAAAAAATATTCCAAATGTTGTTGTCATTAATCTAATTAAACATGTTCACGAGATTGCGAAAAAAGTAATTCCAATTAAACTCTTTCAGATGAAGTGTGAAATTTTCATTAGATTTTTGAGCAATATATTTGATGAAATTTGTTTCGTTGAATTCATTATTTATTGTTTTAATCCATTTTACATGATTTTTTTTCATAATTACCACCCCCTACTCTTTAGAATATTTCGAAACTATTCTTTATAAAATACCTGGAACTTGCGAGTATTTTATACAATTTTTTACAAGTATTTGACTTGGTGTTCTCCTGACATGCAAATCAAGCAGCAGCAACACCAGCACCAAAATCATCCTCTTAATCAGTCCCTACTACACAGTTACCACTGCCAAGAGTTTTATATTTCAACACCAAACAAATAGCAAAAACAAAATGCATTTTTTTCATTTTTAAAACAAACAAATTATATGGAACACAGCAAGTAAAATATCGTTATTGCAGCACAAAAAAAAAATAACCCGCGAACATGAAACGATTCACATTTTGTCTGTTAAATAACATGGCAAATAATAAAACCCACACAACATTTGCTTAACACACATACAAACACACACACAAACGCATACATACTAACACGTTAAAAGTGTACAAGTACATGATCACTAACGCTGATGCATATTATCTACAGGGTGCCGTAAATGGACCACATATTTTCAATAATTTTTCCATCGTCATTCCAAGAGCTCGTAAAACGAAAATGTATGAACATTTTCGTGTAGAACATTTTATTGTATTCATGACGACCTGCCATGTTGCGTTTGTAAACGCAACGAATTAATAATATTTTGCAAACATGTAAAATGGTGGACTACTGTGCGACAAATGTTGGTTTCCGACGGTAACTTTTTTCTGAGGGTTTTTTAAATACTAAGAAGCGATCGGCTTAAAAAATTTTGACACCAAAAATATTGATTAAAAAGCTGAGATGTCTTTTGGAGCTTTTTTCTCTCTCTTTCTCCTTTTGTATGGAAGGAAAAAATCAGTTTCGTTCTATCTTTAATCAATTATAAAATAAACAGTCACAGTGGGTGGATAATAAACTATTTTCAATTCCACTTTCATGCATAAAGATTAGTAAGATAAAGAAAGTATTGAGAAAATGTGTTGTCCCTAATAATAAAAAAATACTTGAAAAAAAAAATCGTATTCAAAATATTTTCCTTTAAACGAAAATACCCTTGCTGACCAGTGTAAAACGCCACATTTAACCAACCCACCACGCATTTCATTTTATTTTGTTTGCACACTTTTTCGGGAGAAGAAATAAAAATATTTTTCTGTCACATTGTTGTCGTCGCTGTCGTCATATTCTCTGTTGTTGATACTTTCTGTTGACAATGGCAAATGACTGTAGAGATGTTGTTACTGTGCAGTTGCTAAACTTGCTGTTGAAGATGATGCGGGATTTGCGTTTCTTACTTATTTTTAATGTTTGTGTGTTATTAGTTGATAAAACTGGAATGGTCGCTGTTGTTTTATATATAAAAAAAAGTTTATTATTGTTATTACTTTTCCTCGGTTTGTTTGTTTGTTTGTCCGCTGGAATGTTGCGCAGTTAAAAAATAAAACACTTTCAAATGCAAACCAGCGTACACACTATTTTTTTGAAATATTTAATTTTGAAATCATGTTTTATGATGGATTATAAAATGTTAGAGATAAAATAAAGTAGGGTTGGCAGGATGCTTGTGAAGGCGGAAGAACGTTAAGAAGAAATGATCTGCTTCATATCTTGCAAAGTAAAGTGGGAAAACATAAAAGAGAGGAATAATAAAACACAGATTCAAAATTGAGTAGTAAAAGATTGATGGTGTGAAAAGAATAATTCTAAAGGGTGCACTCACAATTATTAAGGAAATCAGCTACGGAGCTGAGCGCTACTTAAAATGGAAGGAATCGAGCTGCTGGGGTTCCCTTTCGCTATCACAGAAAGGCTGCTGAAAAATATCGGCTCATGCAAATGTCGTACAACGCCAGATAAGATGCGTCAACTTCTGCTGCTTTTTCTCATTGCCATTCAGACTTAAGAGTGTATTTGTCGTACGACAGCTTTCAAAATAGAGTCTCTGTGGGTTGATGCCAAGACTCACGAATACAAAATATAGATTTTGAAACTATTAAATATATGCTCTTCTAAATGAATAACCGTAGTTTTCAGCACTTGAAAATTATTACAAAGTAAAAGACTGCAAGTAGAATCACCCACTTTAATTTAAGTGCTGCGCTTTTTTTAATACTGCGAGAAAAAACGAAGCGTTTCTACTTCATCCTGGCACAGAGATGTGCTACGGAATTGTTAGTATTTGAAAAGCGAAACCTGAAGTGTGCCAACCGTGATTTAAAAAAAAATTTAATTAATGAGAATCAAGTCTTTCGAGTCAAGTGTTTCGAAACAACGAATAAACTGATCAAAGGCCTTCATCTTGCTTCCGTTTGGAACACTATAATTGTCGGTGGCGCTAGTTGGCAGATCATTCAGTTACTTATTAGGATATAAGATATTTCGACCGCAAAGTAGGCGTGGCCAACTTCCTCATTAAATTATTGCTGCATCCTATTCCGTAGAATGGTTTCATACTGAGTGTTAACAAATATACTCCATTTCTAGTTACTGACTTTTTCTGTGACAGTCATAGATCGTATCCGTTGTAACAGCGCAGCCCATTTTCTTAGTAACCCAGGATTCAATCTAATTTCACAGGCTAATTATACAAAAAATGGTTGTAAGTCAAACGAGTATTCCAAAGCACAAGGAAAGGCCAGTATTAATTTTGGACGTTCAACATAAACAGCAGAACACAACAGCTGTTTTCGAAAACCGCTACACTTTCCTCACCAGTACTCAAGTGCATTTGTTTACTACCACTTGTTAGTTGCATTAGCTTAATGTGCCAACAATTTCTATTTGTAACAATTTTATTAAGAAAAAAAAAAGCAGACGAGAATTGTATTAAACCGATAACACACTTTTGTTGAGTCCCTGTTTCTTCACGTTTTATTTTATTTTTTTCCCCCAATATTTTGTCACTAATTAAAGTTGTTTTTTTAACTGAGTTTTTTTTAATTTGAATTTTCTTAAGTTTTTCATATAAAGCCAATAAAAAAATTATTAAAGAAATTTGTTCAATATAATATTTAATACATCATATAAACTTCTTCAAATTGATATCAATATTGAACTCAAATATTGCTGGAAAAATATTTGAAAGTAAAAAATTTTAAATCACAGTAAATCAGAGTTTAGCACGTTTTTATGACCGGTTAGATGGTGGCACTTGCAACAGGAAATTTAAAACATAAAAATGTTATTGAAATAAATATTTAATATTCAATTAGAGATATACTGATATATTGAAGTATTTAATGCTTAAATATTTTAACGCTTTCAGTACAATATTCTATATAAAAATATCTAAACCTGTTAATCTTAATGAAATTTTTCAAGGAAATGGTGTTGTTATATTTGCATAATTTTTTTCTTCTCTCCTTATGGCCGACACATGACGATTTCTGATATGTTTGGTTTTTATCCTTGATTTGAATTCTGTTTAGTTCTATTTAGTCGCTTGGAACATGTGTTGTCGATGTGAAATTCTCTGGTTGTCACAAACTTTAAGCCACAATTTATAAATACGAACAGAATTAAAATGATAATGGACGTGTTATATAATGAAGGATATATAAATAAATATGAATAGATATACACACAAATATTTTTCTATTTTAATATTGAAATTGGTTTTCTAAAATTTATTATATTTGTTAGAAATATTTTCAGGAATTTGTATAAAAGATATATTATAATTGAAAATCTTTTGGTGAAACAGCAGCAGTAAAATACAAACATACTGATGAGTTCAGTTCAATAAATATATATAAAATTATTTGGGTTACGAAATTATGTCGTTTTTTTTTATGAAAATTTTAGTTATTCTAAGAAATGTTGGGTAAAGGTTGCCTGATAATCTGCATTAGCCCTAGTGAAGTTCATTTAGCAACCAGCTAAAACCCTTCAATTGATCACTTTGAATTTTTTAGAAAGATTTTGGGAAACAAGAATCAGCACATAATTAAAATTAAAGAAGTTTAATAAACGAAAATTCCTAAAAATATGTAATAATTTGAAAAATAGATTTTTTCTGGTCTAACTAAAAGCCAGTATCAGCCGCACAAGTCAATTTATTTTAACAGTCTAGTTATATTAAACAGTCTAATTTATAGAAAATTAAAGGACTTTAATTAGCCATTCATAGGTAAACACAAACTGCTTTGCAAGTAAAAAGGAGTTCACTTAAATATTACTTCCCCTTTTTTTACAGGCATGTTACGAAAGAGGTGACTGGACGTGGTTCCAAACTGATAACTGCATCGAATTCTGCAAGTATTTTTCAAGCGAGCGTTATTTAAACTGTTAAACAAAAAAATTTACGCAATTTTTACTGGATCTACGCGCTGATCTAAGATAATATTAAAGAATAATAAAAACATGTATATCATTTTGAGATGTTTGTACAGGAGTTGGCATAACAGTACAAAAGTTAATACCCATAACCAGAGTTTCAAGCTGCGATATATCTTCTTTATAAAAGCATGCATTAAAGAATATCAATCTGTTGCAGCATCTTCTCATCTGTTAACATTCCAAATTTCAAGTATATCTGATAAGTAACTCAAAAGTTATAGATGAATTTCTACAATAAATGCTTTTATTTATGCCAATTCTTAACATTCAATTTATTTATGGCTCATACGCCTTCAGAAAATATCTCAAATTTTTATTAGTTAAAAGAAAAAAAACGGAAAATGGGGCGTATGTGGAATTAGCAAACGCAAGCAAATACATCACATACGCAATTAACAAGAATGCAGTAGAAAAGAAAACATGCAGCATACTTTTGAGGGTTAATGTAGGGTTACGTGCACACACAATTATACAGACTGGACAAATTTGAGGTTAGGAAGTAAATTGTTTGCCAAATGATAAAAAGTAAACAATTGACATGTCATCCTTTGACATTTATTTAGTAAAAAGATGGGAAATTTTAGTCATAAAACGCAAGACTCATTTTGAGTTCGGGTTTCGTTGAAACAAAACCATTCCTGCATGGAAGCACTGGTAGCTGCAGCAACTGTAAGTAAAATTAAATCAATTCATGCAGGCGGATGGAAAACTTTTGTTCGCTGTTCTCATTAAGTCAGCCCTGAAGCTTTTTCAAAATCCAGAAATATGTTTTTAGAAAATCAAAAGTTTTAACATTTAAAATAAAGGATTAAATTAAACAAGAGTATAAGTGTTTTGAGGCGCAGAAGCAAAAGTTAGAATTGAATTTATTTCGGATATAGAAACTATTTTATAATGCGGGTATATAGACTGGGCAAATTTGAAGTTAGTAAGTAAATTGGCTGTTGTATGATGAAATATAAAGAATTTGAAATATATTGAATAAAGGTTTGGGAAAATTTTTCTATGGAAGGCCACACTCTTGAAGGAAGAATTCCAATTGCGAAAATTTAAAGTCATTTGATTCGGTTATTGGATAAACTGAATTAAAATCAGGCAATTTTTCAACAAACTTATAACTAGAGATGAGGCTTGGAAAACCACCCATTCTTTTGATTTAAAAAAAATTTAATAGAAGTTTTTTCGGCGAAACGAACTATTTTATAATGAGAAGTTACAGAATGGACCAATTTGAGAAAGGCAAAGGGCTGTTAAATGATGGATGTCACGAATTCAACTGTCATCCTTAAAAATTTGTTTAGTAAAAGATTGGGAGACTGCAATCCTTTAACGCTTTACTTTTTAACAAAAAATTGTAATTGTGAAAATTTACTATCATATGAAATGGCTGCAGAAAAAACTGCAGGAAAATAATGCATTTTTCAACAAAATCTTTTCAGGTGATGAGGCCTTCTTTAATTGGCCGCCTCCTTCTTTTCATTTAACTCCGTTCTCTAGGGCAATTTGCAAAACCGCATTTACGTGAGCAAACCACAAACCATTCACGCTCTGAAAGATGAAATTTGACGAGATAACGGAGGCCTTAATGCAAGATGTGTCCAAAATTTATGTAAAAAGAGTGGACGTTTTCCAACGAGCGAGAATTTGAAATTTGCCCGATTTTATATTTTATTAGTAATTCCCATATTTTTACTTTACTTTGGCATCAATTAAACCGAATTGAGAAAAAAAGTTGTGTTTTTAAGCCGATTTACTTTCTAACCTTAAATTTCGTTAAAGAATTCATTAACATTTAATTCTTAGTATTCTTATAATTTACTGAACAACTGAATTTCCCAAAGCCCCTTGCAAAAATTTTTTTAAAACTGAAACATATTTCCTTTTAATTTAAAAAAAAATCAAGCTAACATTTTATCTTTTTTATGCCTGCCATTGCAAATTAACGACGAATGATTGATTTGATTCTTGATATTCTGCGCTACAGGAGTCGAAGGGTATTTAATGATTGTCCTTGTTTGTTTGTGAGTTCTTCATTTACAGGCCATGTTGAGTTAAAAATATTTTGGATCCTTATTAGAAACAGAAATTTTGTTAACAACATCTCTTTTAGAACCTCAATTTTGAACTGGTATATGAGACTGCACCTCAAATAAATTGACAGCAGAGTGTGAAATATATAAACGGAACGAGAAAAATTTTATTTTAGAATTGATACATCAAACAAATATTTTCTTTAAATAATTAGTTAAAAATAATATGCACTGTTTTAGTGAAGGGTATATAAAATGTCCGTCTGGCTTGCCTTTTTCCTTATTTCCTGCAATCTCATTGTTACTAATTGAATTTATTCTAATTAAATGTAAACTTTTTCCTCTTCCACAGTTTTGTCGCTAAAAAACTTTCCTCTGTTATTGTAATTCTTTTGCTTTATTCGATTTTGCATAAGGAAGAAGTTTTTGGAAAAAAATAATAATAAAATAACATAAAAATGGTTGTGAAGTAACCAGCTGAGCTGGGCAAACCAGCGCTGCAATTAGTTTGCCCACTTGCGTAGCCGATAAAAATATATTGAATTTTTTCTTTATGCATCATTCAGTTTATCTTCCCCCCCATCTGCGGATTATTGAAGGAATGGATATTGTTGTGGTTTGAAGGCATCGATATGAAAGTGTCCTTAAATATATTTAATATTGAATGTTATTTACCCCCATTTTAATATTTGATTATTTGATTTTTTGCTCGGGAGCTGCTGCATATTTAACAAGGGTCGTTGTATTCTAAATGTCGCTTAAACTGTAACGATTGTTATTCGTTACGAATTCCAAATGAGTGTAAAACAAAAACAAAAGGAAAGAAAAAAAAGAAAAAACGCAACAGCAAATTCTAACACTAACAACACTTTTACGGATCTGTTCTGATAGTAAACGAGCAAAACGTAGCAAAGATATATTTTTGTATTTTATGGTTAATTAAATTTATCTTGTTAAATGGAAAAAAAGTCTTGAACTACAATACTTAAATCGATTTTACTCGAACTGTTTTATATGAAAAGGAATGCTTTAGAGCCAACTGATTTGGTTTATGTAAATGGCCAAGATTCAATTACAAAACTGTGGGTGGGAGGTATATTTTTAAATGCTGTGAATCATATTTCTGTTGACTTAAACAGTGCTGAGCACTATCGTCGTATTTGTCGTAAAATATTTAAATAATTGGAAGAAACGTGCTATTGAGAACAGAAGGGGAAACGGATGTTGGTGCAGTGGGCGTGATTAATAAAATTAGTGTCTTAATTTATTTAAAAGATTTCTGTTTTAAATTATATTTTTTATATAAAAACATGCGAGGCCTGTTCAAAAACAGCACCCATGTTTTGTTTTTTTTTTTTGTCTTTATAAATTATTTATTTATTTATCAATTTCCCTTTTGCCTCCTTCTAAATAATTCCCATCAAATAAAATACACTTGAGCCAGTGGTTCTTCAAATCATCGCTGATGTTTTTGGTAAGACTTTTAACTCTCTTCGCGATTTGGTTTTTATCTTTTCAAACGTTGAGAAAAATATCCTTTCGGTACCATAATTCAACACCCATGATTGGTCACCCTTTCAGCACATCGAAATACCCGTTGGTTTCAATCAACAATTCCTTATACGTAGATTATTTTCTAAAACTCATATGAATTTAAGAGGGAACTTCACTCCCAATTATTTGACAAAAAATTTCCAGCAATTAGTCAACCGATATGACAACATCCTCCACATTTTATTTTATTGTAAATTCGAAGGTTGTCCATAACAATTTGCTTCATCTTGTCGACATTCTCATTGATTGTTGATATCCTGAGAAGTCCAGGACAATCGCTTTTATTTATATATTCCTTATGTTCTTTGAAAAATTTGTACAGAAACACTTTTCTATCGCACGAGTACAACCGCTGTACTCCACTCTCGATATTTTAAATGCTCTCGAACACTTAATTTCATTTTTTAAACAAAATTTAATGCAAAAATCTTTCGATTTGTTTCTTTCGACTGCAGAACAAGAATTAGTCTCAACCAAGATACTGACTAATCCGCATTTTATTTCAATAAAAAGTTTATAAACTCTAAAAATGGCAGCCTTAAATTATATCTAGAGTATTTGCAATAAACTTCTTTTGCTCTTAAGACACTCGTGTATTTAAGTTTCAAAAATATCAATTCAATTTAATTTTCAAATTTGCTTTCACCCATCAGATAATTTACCAGCATACACTTTCAATTGATTTGTCATACTCTTGAAAGTGTATTACTGCAAGTCATCAACAGATTCCTGCTAATTAAATTTTAAGCCTTTTGTTTTATAATTAGAAATTGATATGAATACGTACAAAATTCAATGTATGCGGGAGCTGGTATTCGTACTGATAATAACAATTTCGTAGGTACAAAATTCTTGGCATATCTTTAAAGCATGACGGCAGTGTGAACAAGAGTGTAATTATTTTGATTGAACACAAGAACACACACATATTTAAAATAGTAAACATATGCGAAGATCCACATATCGTCATATGAAAGGTAAGACTATGCAACTTTATATTTTTAAATTTTAAGGGGAGAGTTATTTGTTTCTGAAATGCTACAAGTCATGGTTGCAACGTCGTTTTTCTTCTGATTATAACTTCATCAAGCATTAATTTAAATCACTCCTATAAAATTTTAAGTTTCCATATGACGATATAAGCTCTTATAGTCATTCATTTTATAAATGCTTAGTGCTCAGTATACAACTGGAACGAATGGCAAGTTTAAATGCAAACTGTTTTAATTCGTTGTTATTATTATTAAAACTGTTGAGAGCTTTTGTCAGCGTACCAAAAACATACTGGCCTGTCTATTGTGAAAAACAGAATTAAATTATAAATAAGATTCGATTTTGTAAAATTATATCCAGTAATAGAAATATTTTTTTAAATTTTGCATGCAGGTTTAAATTTTTATTCCCTTTTTCATTAGTATTTGACTCCCCTTTTGTAGCGTGCTTCCACACGTATTCTTAATATTATTTATAATGATACTCATACGTCATGTTGTACTGGTAAGAAGTTAGTAGGGTTCATGTTTTTATCTTGTTATTGTCGGTGAGTATTTTTACATGCTTTCGAGGCACATTAAAAAAAAGCTGTCAATTTTTATCTTCGCTTAACCGAATTCGATTGTAATAGAAATGTGGAAAGCGCTTTATTATTTTTAATTCATGGCATAATCAAGAAGGACCTGTCAGAAGTTTCTTTTAATTGTAGGAGTTAAATGAAAGAGTTCTGACCTAGCAAAATTAAATCTATTAGAGCGTTCAGTATTTGGCTCACATCGGAGTATTTTCACATTTAAATTTAAATATATTTTTCTTTGCGAACACGAATACTCGCAACGCAAAGTTCGTCCTGGTTGTGTTCCCAGTGTTAAGATGTTTTTCCTATAAAAGAACACATAAACATAAAAAAAAAATTATAAACAGCAACAATAACAAAAAAAAAACATCATCTTCTCTGCCATTGTGTCAGTATGAAAGACGATTGACTGAATGAAGGAAGACAGAAATGAATAACTGAAGAGAAATAAGCATGAAGCATGTGCATTTACGTGTCTGTGTGAGTACAAGAACTGACATTGACAACACGCGAGCACACACACACACACACACCTGTTCCGTTTGCATCCTCAAGTAGTCTTCTGGTTTTCAAACACATTTTCATTAGCATCCATAGTAGTTTGCAACTGCCTCATGTTGCAGTCAAAAGACAGACCGACGGACATCTTTCTATGCGAAATAGTTTCTAAACTCAGCATCCAAATATGCATCTAATGCATGAAAGATATTCATTACGTGTGCGTTATTTTAGCACAAAATAATGAAATAGTTTACTTTGTAAATATTTGCTGTTTAATGCTGCCATTTCTAAATATGAATTATTTAAATCGAGAAGTTCAAAGGCTTCAATAGGAAAGTCGTGAGAATGATGCTAAAAGTTTAAGCCGTTCTTGCACTCTATTATTTCAGACTGATTTCAAGAGATGAAACTGAATTAGAAATTCTTGTATAACCGATCATTGTCGCCTGATAGGAAACTTTTCTCGTCGCTACACCACTTTACTGTAAGCGGTCATACTTCCTTTTAAATATCGTATAGGGACCCCCGTTGTTCTATTATTTCAAAGACTGGTTAGTAATAAAATTCAATGTCTAGGAAAATGAAACAACCTTCCCTCCCAATCTGCACTGCAACAAGATTTGGAATACTGCTAAGTTAACAATGAAACTTCTAAAAGGAGTAGACATGGCGAGATGTGCTAAAACTTAAGGTGAGTTCCTACCATAAGACCATAACTGATTATGCTCTTAATACTTTGTGAAGTTGAGTGTGCACCGCTACCTTCATTACACTCGGTGACCACACCAGTGCAACGTTGAAGGCCCCCTCAAGTGGCGGATTCTCGTGCACGATGTGGGTAAAACTCGCGCAAATTCTTTGTTTTAAGGTAAGGCCTGCTTAGTATTCTTTCTATTTCCGAAGATCCCGCCAAGCCATTAACGCTAAGAAAGACAATAGATGGTTATACAGGCCTTATCAGCAACAAATTTACAGCCACTACTTCCGCAGCATCTCTTAATATCGCAACAGCACATAGAAATTGTTACACTTAGTTACAGCGAAGTCCAACAGGCCCTCGCCAAACATCACTCCCTAACCTAGATTTCTACAAGCGACTTTTGCCAAAAAAAAACCACAGCTTCCAGTTAGGCTCCCGAAAGAGACCTCGTCCAGTATCCGGCTACAGAATAGTCCCACACTCAAGAAAGCATCGCCATACCGCACACGAGCTCGTGGACCTTCTTAAAAGCGATCATCATCGTTGTGATGTTGCGAGCACATACTTACAGGCTCGGAGCTGGATTATTGCCGGGAAACATCATAAATCTATTCTCCTGGAAGACTTGTTATCCGCTGGGCCTGCCCAGACAACTGTTTAAGTCTTGCAGGCCAAGGACTTTCACCAAACTTCGGTACCCTTTCATTTAATTTTCTTACACCAAATAATTTAGACGAACTTATTCCCCCAATTTCACTGTTCTTTCGAGAGGTCTGGTTATTTTACTTCACAGATCGTATTGAAACAACATAACAATTAGAGGAGACGAAACTATCCACTCTTTCTTCCCGCTGCTCTGTTATTTCAGTGCTTGGTTACTATTTTATTTATTCAAGCTTTCCAGCAAAAGTTATATCTGCGACAACTGTAAACTCTCTGCCTTGGTCTGTACTTAGAACGAAGTTTAGGATTCCCAGGCTCCTCACCTGCAACCCTGGGGTAATAGTCAATAATAGTCGCTATACTCCCACTACCTCATCAACACAAAAATGCAGGTTGAAGTAGTGATTACAAGGCTACGATATCTGCTACCTGAGATACAGGACTCGACTACACCCTCAGTCATGACTATGTTAACGGGGTTTTCTGGAGGCAAATCATAGCACTCGATATCGATCGAAATTTGTCTTTAAATTCTATTGATCTGCATTAGCAAACGGTTATCTTAATTATCGTCTGCTTGGCTCATCGACCGCTGATGATACCGGCAACGATGAACAGCGTCAAGTTTTTAGATGCAGGGTACAGCAGAGTCCTTCGTCGGTAACAGTAGCAAAGATTCACCGGGGGAATAATATTTAAAAGCCACAGCTCCATCTTCCAAGCTGCTTTCATCTGTGCTCTTCACAATATACCCCTCTTCTTCAATTAAAAACCGAAATCTGTTCTATAATAACAAAACTTTGTTGCCACTTCTTATTAAGACATATTCAAGTTTTCACAAAAATTATCATCATTTCAAATAGACTACGAAGTGGTCATTATGTCCCATTATAATAAGCCGTAGAGCGGTATGTGTTAACAAAAGCACAAGCCAACAAAACTAAAACCACATAAAAGCCTTTACAAAAGGACATATTAAAAACTTAACCTTCATTTGCAGCCATTAGAAATATCCCAGGCCTTCATGCCAGTTCTCTGTGACAAACAGCAACATAATTTAAAATATTTGCGTATTTCACTTTAATGTTTTCTTATGTTTGCAGTGCTTATTTATGTTTCAAAACATTATTGTTTCATGAAAATTATACACCAAAAAGGCAAAAATGTGGGAAAACAATAGAGCAGCAAGTATTAGTACGACTTTCTTGTTTAACATTTTCAGACGTCGGCATTAACCAGTACAAACTTGACTTTGCCAAATATGAAAAGCATGCAGACAAAATTTCCAACACTTCAATTCAATGGAAATTCTTGCTAATTTGAATCCATCTACTTAACAAAAACACAACAACAGAAATATTTGTCTTTTTGCAGCTGCTAACATTTTCAGCAGGACAATAAAAACATAAACATTGAAGTCTTAGGCGAGTGTTTATTGTGGCCAAAAGTTAGCAGCGTAGACTTTTGAACTTCTCCAGCTAAGACAAGGATTCTATTGTTTGTGCGTATTTTATAATGTTCTCAGATTTGATTAGTAATTTTATATACAGCAGCTGAACAGAGGCGTATCCTGTATAAAATTTTGAAAAGAGGGAACATTATCAAGTTCATTAGACATGTTTTATCAATCTGATAGAGTCCAGAAAATTTTCTTTTCAAAATAGAATGTTAAAAAAACATTTTTTAGTTGTATAGACGGTATTAACAGATGACCACGCCTTCATTATTCACGTGGGCAGTTTACTATACCAGCTATTTGCTCTCTACTCATACAATTTTTCATATCAAATCAGTCATAAAATAATTTAGAATTTTTTGAAAACAGTGCCTCGTTTCTGTAACTGATGTGAGAAGTTCTTGCATCGAAAAACTCAATAATTGATATAGTTCTCGGATTGTTTTTCACAATAAAATTTGTGTAAATAGAAAACTGTTATCACATTCAACTAAGCCACCTAAATAGTGGTGATAAACACAATATACACATGAGCACTGAAGATGAAAGTGTAGCGAATTTCGAAAACAGCTGTTCTGATCTGCTGTGTAAGTTGAATAAAACTGATGTTGACTCCCTTTGTGCCTAGGAATATTTATCATCATGTCTTTCTGAGATTTTAACTAAGTTAGAACAATTTAGCCTATGTAAATATTAATATAGAAAAATAAAAAATGTTCAATAAAAATAAAATCACATCAATAATTATGGTTGTCATGCTTTTTATTATAGGATTATTCATAGAATAATATATTTATTATATTCAAAAAACCAACAATATTTTAAATGCATTAGCAAATACATATATTCTGACGCATCCTGTCTTTCACAGATTGGCGAAAATTTTTTCGATGCGAGAAGTTCTCACTTGAGTTTCAGAAACGAGCCACAGTTCCGATTAAAATTAAAACAAAAAAACTTCTAGAAGCGACAGAGTTTTTATGAAAACATTTTGAAACTGGCAGATATTGGAAAACAGTTTGCAATTTCTATAACTCATTTGTCTAAATTTAAGGTTATAGATTTTAAAATATCATGTTTATGGTAACGCAAGATTTACCAGAAACCTAAACTTCTTGAATTTTTTCTCAGAAATCGTTTATTTCTTAAAAAGTTTAAACCGTGATGTGAGTTTTAATTGACGCTCCTGGCCTTTATGGGAAACTTAGCAAGTAAGCCCCACTGTTCACTTGAATCCTTCCCTCTCTTCCTTTTATTAAATAGAATACATGTTTGTAAGTGTGTGTTTGTTAAAATTTGTTGCAAACATATTATTTAAGCCACTTTACTTTCCTAAGAAGATATACTTCCTTTTACAACCAGTGGAGCAACAATAATAAATAATATTCCACTGTATAACTAAAACTACAACTTAATTCAAATTTATGCATCTTAATCTTCTTTGAGACAATAATAATGAATACAAACATCATAATGAAGATAATATTTAACAATTCTGATGTCGGTGTTAAAGCCAAAGCAAATGGCAAAATGTTCAAGTTGAGTTTATTTTACTTTCCGTTTGGTCTACACAGTTTTACTATCTGCTTGCCCCCCTTCTAATGGCCTGAAATAAACATCTAATTTGAGCGCGTTGGTATTCTTAAGACTCTAGTGGGCTGTAGAGTAGAGCGAGCGAGGGAGCGAACGCACAAACTGAAGAGCGTTCATACATGAACGGTTTTGTAGCACCCAAATATTTTAGCCTGATCTACGAGGTAAAATGTAAGAAGGATACAAGTTGTTGCAAAAGCTAATGAGAGCCAATATGTCAAATGATAACTGCATGAATTTATGCAAGTTTTCTATGGCTATGAACTCTCCATTTCTGGGTCACTGTTCTCCTGTGTGTGTATGTGTTTGTTGTATTGGTTTTGGTATGACATGTTATTATTCTTGAACGTTTCCTGGTTGCCAGCAAAGAAAATTCACCAAATTCAAATTCATCTACGGATATCCTTCGAGAACAAAGAACAACAAAGATTACAAAACAACTATTTAACATCTAAATCATTGTCGTCGGTAATGCCATCAACTTCAAAAGCATCTCGGGCTCATCATCATCATCAAGTATAATTTTTGGCAATTGCAATTGTATTCAGTTCAACTGGCAGTGGCAGTAGTGTCATGACAGCTAATGGATGTTATTGTTATTGTTATTAGTTGCATGCAAACAACTTTCAAATGAAAACACTCAAAGAAATATCTATTGTGCAATCAATTGTGAAAAGTCAACTGCCGGTTTTTGTAAACAGAATAAAAAATATTTTGTTGTTGAAGTCTTTGTGTATTGACAACGATGATAAATTTTAGTTTTATTTCCATGGTTGCTTCAATATGAAATTCCACAGGAGTCGTTTTTATTTTATTTAAAAAATCAGGTAACTGAACCACAATAAATTTACAATTGTACTGAATGGTTTACGTTCGGTGTACTTATACAAGAAAATTAAGATTGTCACAAACTACCGTTCGATCGAATATATAGCAATAAAACAAACATAGTTTTTGAACATGAACTTCTAGGATTAAATATTGAGATAAGAATCGTTTTTTAGGCTCAAGTTCAAGTCCGCCAATTGTATTAAATTGAATGCTTTTTTGAATACTTTTTAATTTTTAATTATGTGCTGATTCTCTTTTTCCCAACATTTTACTAAAAAATTCAACGTGATCAATTGAGGGGATTTAACTGGTTCCTTTGTGCTTTCCACTAGGGATAATGCAGGTCATCAGGGTATCTTTACCCGACATTTCTTATAATAACTAAAAATATATATTTCAAACTTCCACTTTAAATCTAAAATAAATATCAAAGTCATAACGTAAACTCACTGATCAGTTTTCCTTTTATATTTTCTTCAGTTCTTAGTTTATTTTCACGATGATCTTGCGGCATCGGTGAACAGGCAGCAAAAGGAAGTCATAGAGAAAAATCCCCTATATTCAGAAAATCAGGGTCCTTATGAAACTAGCTAGAAAACAAGTTGAGTGGACGATTTTAGTGACATATTTGAGTGCAGCGATGCAGGAAGGACATGTTCATGATGTCAATATCTAATTGATATCTACAAATATTTATAGAACTATAGACAAGCCTGTCTGTCATATTATAATATTGTATGAGTGTCATTTACAAAACAACTTTGTTTTCCACAAAAAGAAATACCCTGTAATTTTTCTGCACTTAAAAAAATATTCCTCTCTGTGTATTTTACTAATTTCATGGCATTCCATTTGATGCCAGCCAGAAAGATCCGCACCCGCAAAAAGCAATACGTACTACTGTTATACATCTACATACACACACACACACACATTTCCAACCATGTAGCAGTATGCATGCATTCCTATTTAAGTGTAAAAGAAACATTCGAAATTTGCTCGTGCTTTACAACAAAAGTGTGTTATAGTGGCTTAAAAATGCATATAAAGTTTTAATAATAATAATAGTTGTTTGAATGAGTGTGAGCTGGTAAAGTGAAACAAGCCAGCCACAAACGGAAGTCATTTCAAAATGCCAACAATGACAGCGCCAACAACTATGACTTTGAAATGAGCAGAGTTTGTGTGCAGATATTAAACATGCAGCCGTATGGACGAGCATACAACAAAAGCATTTTTATTATTATTATAACTATTTTTAAAATAAATGCATCCAACATGCGAGTGTGTGTGTGATTTGTTTTATTTTAATTTGTATGTCTGTACATAATTATCATGTTAATAAGGACACTGAACATTGTGGTAACCAATTAATACGCATATACTCGGAAATGCTTATAAGTACCCAACTAACATTTCAGTTCCGGTCAGGAAAATTTTAAAGTTGTCCGATTCGTTAAAGTATAAGTAATTCGAATATCCTGTGGCTGCCAAAACAGCAACCCTTAATTAAAATAAAGTATGATCCTGCATTAAGCACGATGTTGACTGGGAGTCACACGTTAACGTTCCAAAATATGTACTAATTTGAAAACATATTTTCATGTTTACTGGGTTGTCGTTACGAGTGTGTATGGGTGACTCCAGCTTAAACTCCACCTTAATTTCTAGAAATATTTTTGACGCGCTTTCAAAGATGAATGTTCAAAATTGTTATTAAAATCAAAAACCTGTAGCAAAACTATTTACAATAAAATTCTCTTTAATGTAATCCTAGAGGCCACTCTTAACACTATCCCCTCTTCTATGGTTCTGTTCGAATGCACTGCAAATGTAGACGTCATCCCCAGAGTGCTGGTCCACCCCAAAAAAGTTTAAAATTCACACCTCTTTTATAACTATTTGTTATGCTTTCAATGGAAATTTTAACAAAATTGTAATTCCATTAAAAAATGGGTTACATTTTAATTAAAATTTCGATAAGCCAACTGTCCGAATTAAAATTAAATGAAATTTGTTTACAATTTCGATTAGTTAATCGTTCGAAAAGTGTTTTGTTAAATCAGAAAGACATGATAAAAATTCCAAACAACTAGTAAAAGCTAACAACAACATCTTCCACAACAGAGCAGAACGGCTGTTTTCGAAAGCCGCTATACTGTCATCGCCACTACTCATGTAAATTGTGTACTTAAATTGTTTTAATAAAAAACCGAAAATGCGTTTAACTATTGCACTAATGGAAATACCCATATTAGCACATGCAGTTTACAATCGTATGATACAATTAAACTAAAGAACGGAAACAGGCTTTTAGCTGTACATATTTTGTAAATGTCGTTTCAAAACAATGAAAGTTTGTGGCTGCTTGAGTGGCACTACCGAAAATGTTCCTCTGGTCAATTGTATTCATACGAAAATATTCGATACACATTTTGCGGGAGTAGAAGTAAAAGTATAGCAATTAATTACTTGCATATTAATTATACTACAAATATAGGAAGCGTGACCACTGCTGTTGTTTAAGATAATTGATATTCAAGTAAAAACACACACTTTTACAAATTAACACACACATTTACTTTTGCTTAGTCGTGTGTTTTTATGTAAATTTTATTTTTGATTATAAGACCTGGTTTTTGATCTTAAATATATAAACGAAATGCAATTCTTTTTAACAAAATATCTGTACAATTAAAATCCTATTTGATATTGAATTCATGGCCAATTATTTGTTTTTATTCTCCGCAGTCTGCTGGAAAGTCTCATGTCCAGGGATGTGAACAGCTAATAGGCATGGAAGGATTCTGATAAAAATTCTCGCTAGGCCAGCACAATGTTGGATATCAACTAGAAACCTTTACTTTTCACTTGTAAACTGCTGCATACGGTTGTTTTCACTTCCTTAAGGATCTGTCAAGGAACTACTTTTGTTACCCCAAACAATTGCAGTTCCACCTGCACGGTTTTTGATTAATAATGCAGGAGATCTTTTGAAGAATAAGAAGGACTTCTATTCAGTTTCTATTTTGTTCTTTTCAAAGTAATTCTTTCACATTCAGTACAGTCCCACCTCCCTTCTTTCGCACTTTTTTTTATTTATTAAGATGTTTTGATGTAAAACGTTTGATATGTTGCTGAGCTTTCCCAGTGATTCGTTTGTTAGCTCTTTAAACGTGACAAAACACTATCATTCCAGCGGTTTCTTGGATCTTAAGAATAGAAAAAAAGTGGCCAAGAGCCAAGTCTGGTGAATACGGTGGCTGCAGCATGACTTTGCTGTTGTCATGTTAAGATTTTTCATTCGTCGACGCACATCAATTTTGCCAAATTCATTTTGAGCAAAATTTTCGAAAAACTTCTTGGCATAAGCGAACCTCAGCAGGTAATCTAATATTTATTCGATGTTTACCCATGGCCATTGTCTTTATTTTCTTTTTTTTTTATCAGTTTTTGATAGCCGATAAAAGGTTCAAGAAAGTGAAGCCAATCGTCATGGGGAAACGTCTAACAACTATTAGAAAAGTTGCTGAGGTTCGCTTATGCGAAGAAACGCGATATAAAAGAACTTATATAAAAGAAATTCCAAACGGGTCTGTTGAGACAAAAAAAATCAAAATAAAAATTTAGAAGTCGTATATTCGACTAAAATTCAAATTTAGTTAGGCCCTCCAGCAAAAATTTTACTAAAATTTACCTTAATTCGAAAAATATTATCGCCTACTAAGAATGGATGCTGAAATCCATCCATTCTAGTCGGCTTAAAAGTACAGAAAAAACCACTAGATGGTAAAGAAATCTGTCAGAAACTCAGAAACCATTCATAATACCCTGTTAATGTCCTGCTTACTCCAGCCCTCATGCAAGACATCTTAAATGGCTAAAGCAAATTTCCAACTTTAGCAATTTATTCAACCTAAAATAATACTCCTGTATTTTTTAATTACTCTGAATTGTGCACTCCTCTATCCTTTGAATGTGTTAACTTTTTGAAATCCATACTCTTGTCGACTACAAAGACTTCACCTCAGCCAGATAATTTTGTCGAAAAATTAATGAATTTATTACTGAAAATCGTTTGAGGACACAAAGATAAATTGCTAAAAGTAATAATAAATGAACGATAAGGATATTCTTTGATAGGACAAGTTAATAATAAAGTTTTAAACAAACAAATATATTGTAATTACATCTACAAAGTAAATATTCGTTTTATACTAAAACAATAATTGCAAATAAATGTTAATTAAAATCTAGTGCAGACATTTGTTTGTTAACCGTAATTTAATATAAATTTAATTTATTCACTTGTAGAAATAATCATAAGAAAAACGCAATACATTTACATTTTCCCAGTGCTGTGAAAGCATTTGCAATGTTTTCAACTGCAGACGAGTCCTGTTTGTGTCTTCTGCGGGATAGTCAGCAGGAAGTTTTATTTACGATTTTAATATAAATTATTTAAGCTTTTTCTTTATTTAGTTAGAAAAAGTTATTCAAAAATAAAATTATTTGATAAAATCAAATTTTTATTGCCCGAATAGTTCTTTTTTGATTCCAGGGGAAGGCCAACATCAGTTTGTAATATTTAAATTACACTGCACAGCACAACAGCAGTTTTCGAAAGCCGCTACACCTTCATCATCAATACTCATGTGTGATTTCATTTATTACCACTTTCTAAGTGGCTTAATTGAATATGATAACCGTTTCTATTTGTGCCACTTTTATTATAATACAAAATTACGAGAGCTGTATCAAATGCATGGCAGCACGCTTTTGTTCACCCGTTTGTTGTCCTTTTTTCTTAATAAATATATTTTTATTAGTTACCTAAAGAAAAAAAATCTTTACCCTTAAATATCTTCCAATCCACCCTTGTGAATAGTTTTCTTCACAATTGCAATTGTTTGCTGGCCAACAGCATATATTAACAAATAATTGCCAGGGAGAGTATGCACAACGATATCGATTCAAAGGGTTAGTATTCATATTCATTCAGTTAAAGGATAATGCTCATATCGACAATTACTATCTGTTATTTCTTATCCTTAAGAAATGCTAAACCTTAAAGAGAAAATCCATGTATGTCCGATTATAGATGTGTAAGTGATATCCTTATAAACAAATACAAATACAAATACTATCGAATTATAATAGAAAATGGAAATCAGTAGCTAAGAACAGATATGAAAATAATTAAATTCGATATAATGAAAATGAATTGAATTGCTTCAATTCAATTAAATTTTACAATCCAGCAACATTTTATGGTTTGTGTGAGTGTGTGTATATGAATTTGCCAGCACAAATATAGATTTAAATAACACACTTGTAAAAATGCATCCTTAAAAAGTATCCTTAAAATGGCGGTTTTGCATGTAGATGATTCCTTTTGCGCCAGATGATTCCTTTTGCGCCAGAGCAACGCAGGCAACTACTCTGATCCGGTGATTCTAATCGAATTGCAAGAGTGACGTCTTTCGCTAACAGTAGTTGCCTATATTTCTTTTTTTAACTTCTAGCGGTATTCAGGTTATGCAACCCGCTGACATTATGCATTAAGCCGGAACTGTGAAAGGAGTTCACGTCTTATAGAATTGATTCGAAGAAGCACATTCTTGCATGTTGTTTATGGAAACCAGAATGATAACCAAGTAAATTTTTTTTAAATAAAAAGAGCTTTCATCTCGCTCACGAGGATGCAGGGAGTGACATTTTCTAAAACATTTGATTCACCAAATTTGAATAAAAATCATTGTGGCGCCACTTGCAAAACTTCTTCCTGGTGGGCCGTAATTTGGTAATTTGGGATATGATGCCTTTGGAAAGACAAATGAAAAAAAACTATGGGCAATTTTGGTAGCCACTTCATGCTTTACTTCAAAACAAATATACAAAAGAATATATCAAAGGGGGCCTAAAGCAATCGATTTAATATGAAAGAAAGTGCTGATAAAAAATGCATATCAGTACAGATGACACAAAAGCAGCGGTCTTTGAAAACAGCTACTCTTATCTGCTGTTTAAGCTATATAATAAGATCGATTAATAATAACCTGCCCTTGCGCTTTGGAATATTTACCACATCCATCTATAAACTTCAATTAAATGTTTTATTTTAATCAGTTTTTTTTTTCAAAAGAAATTTCAATTTCCAACTTGAATAAAATAAAATTCCTTTCAGTGCATTTGATTGACATGTTTGTGCTACAGCATGTAATAATTTATCAATAAAATTTCATTGTAATAAACATGTGTATTTGCAAGTAGTTTATTTTTTATACGCCTCGACATTTGCATAATTGGGATGTACGTAACAATCTGACTAGTTTGTTATGTCTGTATCGGCTATTATGTAAATATTTATATACACTGAAATCACTATATACGAAACGAGTGTTTGTGTATTTGCTTTATAGGATAATGCTCTTTCATGCCATTTCCGTTGTCCATCAAACTGACTGATATTTCAAATATGAATTCAAGAAAATTTTAGATTTTCTATGCAAAAATATGCAAAATTAAGTTTTTATGCATGAAACATTATGTTTGCAGGTTTCTCTTTAAATTTAAACAATTATTATTTTCAAAGATTAAAACAACATAATTAGTTTGGGGAGGAAGCACTGGAATCTCATAAAATGAACACGAAATGTTATTGTTGCTGCAACTCAGAGTTGCCGCATAGGAAGTTCGAATATTTTTAGTTATTCTAAGAAATGTTGGGTAAAGGTTCCCTGACGATCTGCATTAGCCCCAGTGAAATGTGCATGTGAACTAGCTGAAACTCCTCAATTAACCACTTTGAATTTCTTGATCACATTTTGGTAAAAAAGAATCAGCTCATAATTAAAATTAAAGAGTTTTAAGAAAACTACAACTTACATATAAGTATTATATTGTTTTACTTTTTTTAAAGCTTGTAAATTTAGTGCTATAGAACGAGATACAACATTTTGTACAACTTTTATTATGCATACCCCGGTATGCAACTGTTGACTGTGGTATAAGAATGATTAAATGATCATATTCTTGGCCTCTGTCGCTCAATTTTACTCAAGACTGGGATTTAGTCGAAAAGCAAATCATAAAATTCCAGGTTAGTACATTAATTACTATCTCAGATCAAACGATTTAGACACAAACAACATACCCTGGTATGTATCTGTTGACATAAACAATAAAGTTAATAGATGTGTAAATCCAAATTGACTCAATTCACAAGCCGTGTAGTGTCATTTATGTTTAAATTTTAAAAGACAGTTTGAGCACGAAGTTTCTCAAAACGAACTATAATTAATTATTTCAATCACACTTTTTTTTTAAAAAGTCAGCATAATTGAAATTGAAAAGCTATAATTTTATTTCCAAACAATAAATTTACTAAAAATTAATTATTGTTCTTCTGATTCGTTCCATTTTATCCACTTTATTTTGTTATATAAAAAACTTATAATTTTTTTTATTGTATTCCAATATTTCGCTACCGAAAATGTGTGGCTTCTTCAGGGATTTTTTATAAAAATAGAAATTAATTATTTAAAAAAAGTTCTTGTTTTGATTTTTATTGAATAGTGTTATTGTTTGAAATTTTAAGGTGCATCGCTTGTGAACTTAAAATTTCGTAAATTTTTTTAATTCAGTACCTTATGATTTTTTCCTGTACAAGGATTCAACTCGATTTGATTGTTCTATATAATTTGCTCGCTGTAAAGAAAATTTATTTCTACTTGGCTATTTTGAAAATTTTTGGGTACCTGGCAACACTGATGTAACCCGTTATGACTGCATATAAGCACACACTCTTGCATGTTTGAAATTGCCCAGAGATTTTGTCATGAAGCTTATTTTAATTATAATTTAATAATGCAACCCGCTAGTTATGGCCATTATCTCAGCACAGGCCCCTACGAATGCGTTTGTGCATGAAAGACAAACATTAAATGAGAAAGAAGCCTCCAGATGAGATTAGAACACTTGGAAATATTTTCAAATGCTGTAAATAATTTAAAGTTCTTGGATTTACAAAATATGGATACAGGCAACTTAAGGAGAATTTATATAATTAATACAAAATTATTTTAGTTTTGACAGAAATTTAAAATGCAATTTAATTAAAATTTTATAGGCGTGTTAGGGTAAAATAAATAAAACTGTTTACAATTATTTAACAAATTAGTTTTAGTTGCTTCAGAAAAAAGTTTTTTGTTATTATGGAAGGCGAATTGTATCCATTTTTAATTTAATTATTAATCAATCTATTTCACCAATTTATATTTTAATTCTTTATTGTTGATTGCGAACGGTTCTCTAAATGCAATCGAATTAAAATATAACAAAAAAAGAAATTATGAACTGTTATACGACAAAAATATGTTTCTTAAAAAGTTGTTAAGGAAACATAACAGAAATGAAAATAAGAAATGAAAAATAGAATAAAATGGCAACACAGGCTACAATTCGATACAATTCTCGTATCTTTTTTCAAAATAAAATTGAGGCAACTAGAAACTGTTTCTACCTTAAACTAAACAATTGTTAAGTCTTTATAAATATACTTGTTAAGTCGTTATAAATAAAAGTTCACATGAATACTGATGATGAAAGTGCAGCGGCTTTCGAAAACAGCTGTTCTGCTCTGCTGTGTAATTTAAATATTTTATAACTGATTTTGACTTTGCCATATGCTTTGGAGTACTTATTACTTATATTATAACATAATATATTAAATAATATATTATTACTATTTCTGAATTTAAAACACTTTTCGAACAACGAGCCAATCAATTCCCTATAACCGTTGAGAAAATTTCATAAATTGAATGGAATAAAAATCTTTGATTTTATTTTTCCAATCCATAAATTGTTTAACAAGAAATATTTGAAAATATTTTCAATGGAAACAGTAGAACAGATACTGCTGTCATTTACGTGATTGCTGCAAAACTAATTAATTATTTAATTGAATCTTGTTTTTCAGTATTTTCCGTGTAACAAATAATTCCAATCAATTAGTGTGTATTACACACATTCATTTGTTAATTACAAAATATTGTTTATGTATTAATTAACTTTATTCGCACTAACTGTATATGGATATTGTATCTACACACTTATATGTATGTACATACGTGTGCATTTCTTTGTGTGCGTAGAAGAGTATCTCAATGTATAATCATGTTGCTGGTCATTTAATGCCACAACAAGCAAAAAGTCATTAAATTGTTAAAACGTGATAGAAATTAATCAAAACATTTTGGTGAAATAAATAGAAGTGATATCGCACGGCATTGTAATTTATGTCCGATAGAAGTGTACGAAATGTAATTTAATTACGTTTCATATTAATTGAAGATGAGAGAGCAACAAAGCAGCAGCAACAATTTAATAACTACGCAATTCAAAGGCAGAGGATGTGATATTGTTTTGCTAATTTTAATGCGAAATAATCAAAACCGCAAAACAATAAATAAATTGTTTAATTATATTTAAAAAACGAACTCTTTACGAAAATTTAAAACAAACTGTCGGAAGTTTGATGTATGAAAAATAGAGTACAAAACCCCACGCCTTTATTCGCCATAATTGTTGTATTTCGCTTCACTTTCGTTTTAATCTTATTTTAAATTTTCAATTCGTTTTTACTAAAAAGCGTGGTTTTTAGTTTTTTAACAACATTTATTGATCTTCTGATAAATAAATAAACAACAAGAAATAACTTTTAATTTCTGATGAATAAATAAAAATCATGAAATAACTTTTGTTATTTGAAGAAGCAAATAAAAATCGAGAGGATAATAAAACTTAGAAAAAAACTTTATTTGTGCGGGGATAAATAAAACTCAAAAATAATGATTAAAATGTTATTCTTGAAATAAAATTATTGCCTTGGAATTGGAATGTATGAATAGCCACATCCTTGAACTCAGTGGCTTCGTATCACTCAAACTTGCGAACAAGTCAAAAAACATTTCTAGTGAGAATATTATGAAATTTCAGGTTAATATAACAATTACTTTCTGAGATACAGCGATTAAGAAACACACAGCATACCCGGGTATGTAACGGTTGACATAGACAAAAAAGTCAATATACGTCTAAATGCATATTCTTTCAATTAACATGTCCTGTTGCCTCGTTTGTATTTAAATTTTAAAAGACAATTCGAAAGCAAAATTTCCTTTACGGTTTCTAATTTCAACACGTTGCAGGTGGCTTGTTTCTTTGTAAATGCGGCCCTTTAGTTTTAATTAGTTCATGTATCATATTTTGCTTATGACGTGCTTACGTGAGCATGTGAATGTTTGTCAATATGTTTTGTTTCATTGTTATCTTGTGGTATTTCTCACCTGATTTGTGATAATTATATAATAAAATATTTCACTTTAAATTCAATTCACACCTTGTAATAAACTACCAAGTGTTATTGATAGCTAATGGCATTTTAATTTGTAGAAAACGTGTTAAATATTCTCGCTTCTTTTTTAAAAAGTCTCAAATTGAAAGAGTTTCAAGGCAGAAATAGTTTTTCGTACAGGATGTTGAATTAATTTCAAACAAATACTTTATTTTTAAATGACATTGGCCATTTTCAACTAAAAAGTGTAATAATTGTTGCATTCATTTTGGAAAGAGAACAACATAAATGTGTTAATATTATAGATACCAAATAATTTTAAATTTAAAATTAATTACCTTAAGGATTCTTTGAATAGCATCTTACCTGAAACGATAGAATATATAAAATATGCGATTAGTAACGTAATATAAATAAGTAGTAGGTTACGTTAAAAGTATACGCTTAAAATTAAATAAAATACAGTTTCGTAGAATGATTACCACAAATATTACAATGTCTTAACTTAAGTTATTGTCACACTTAAATGATGCAATAAAGTAGCTTCAGGTATTAACATCGAACTTTCCTTGATATATCGATATAAATTATAATTAATATGTTAATGTTTTGATATATAACCAAGAAATTAATGAAAGAGGCAACATCGTTCCAATAAAAAAAAATACGCTTGAGCACAAATGGGAAGGTGTATCGGCTTTTGGTAAAAATGCTGTCCTATTCTGCTGCGGGAGTTCAACATAAAATTAATGTTGAGTCCTTCATTAATCCTTAATTTATATATCATGTCTTACAACCACCAGCCTAATAATTATAATATGATTTTATAAAATATATTATTTATTGTACAACTAATTTGTACAATTTTGCAATTGTGTAATCAGCAGAATATTTTAAAAAACTTGAAAATTTTTCTTTCAGGAGCTCAAAAAGTTTATTAAAACCCTCTTTTAAACCATTTTAATATCTCATGTGCTTAGAAATTCAATACTGACAGCAAAAAAATCCTGCATAATTAAAATTTTATTGCAAATCATTCTAAATTTAAAATTGCATTATATTTTATGGTAAAGAATCAATATAAAATCGGTATTATTCCAGAGATGGAGAGTGTGAAAAGTTCTGTAAAATGTAGCGTGTATTTTTTGAAGTGAGACAACTTTGAGTTGGCATCACTGCTTTATTTGAATACACATTTAACAGGTGACAGTAGCTGTTTGCTTAATTTGCTTTGAAATTTCCTTATGACTCGACTTACACCAGAGCAACTCGTGCAAATTGTTGAAATTTTTTATCAAAATAATTGTTCTGTTCGGCGAACTCCTTCATTCAATATTTTATTTTCCGATGTTGGGTGTGCTTTAGAGACAGGTGGAGTCTTGGCCCAGTCATTGTCTTGAAAAACGATGTCGGCAGAGGAACATGTTTCCAAACATTTTTGTCCCTCAATTATGTGGCATTTAATCTTGTTGATTTGTAGTTCCAACAGCACGGAGCCACATGCCCTACAGCGGTCTCTACAATTGATTTACTCGAATAACCTTTTGATGAAAAAATTATTTTACTTAATGGTCCAATTAATTAGCCACCAAGATTGTGTGACATAAACCTATTCGACTATGTCCTTCGGAGTTATATCAAGTCACTTGTTTACCACAAACAATTGATCACTTGGAAATCAACATGCGGTTTTCCAAATTGAGCCTTCTACGCGTCAGCCGTGGCGGCCACATGACAGAAATCATATTTAAATATGAATTTCATAAAATATTCTTTCGTTGATATTAAAAATATACTTTTTGTTTTGGTATGATTTTAATTTTAGTCTATTAATTTCCGCAGTTTGTTAGTTTTTAATAAATAGTTTGCAAATTTTAAAACAGAAACTGCAGCAGTCGATTTTTAATAAATAAAACAGATTAATAATTATGTATTGAACGTATAATAGAGATGTAATAACATGAAAGAACTGCTTAAGTAGACTTAAAATATATTTAGCGGTGTCATCCTTTTATAATTAATCACTCAAAGTAAATTTAAAAAATAAAAGGATTTCACCAAAAAGCAAACAAAAAGGTGTTGTATATCACTCTTTAAGAGAACTTAGTTAGTTTATGGCCACAATTTTAAATACACAAGTCGAGTCTTTGCTGAAATATAGTAATAACTCAATATTTGTAAAATAAAGATGGATATGAAGAAATGTTCTTTAGAGGCATGCCGGTGTTGCAAAATAATATCAGCTCATTTATCTACATCCTGCTAAATTCTGTGGACACACACATTTCCCTAGACTACAGCGAGGTCACCGGAAATAGAAATCTTAAAACGCATTTTTCAAGTTTTTCTTATGTTTTGAGTTATGACTCTATTGCAGCAAACGCTCCAGGTAGTGATATTCAAAAATTTATCTGTCCTCCGTTATGCAGCTGATTCTTTAATTTTTTATCGCCATTTCGTTTTACCTTTTGCCGCCATCAACGTGATTTTTCTTGTTTTCAAACTTCATTAATTTATTTGATATTTTTTGCCCCATCGCAATTCACAATTCGTTTCCAATCACTGATGTTAACGAAT
This sequence comes from Linnaemya vulpina, assembly GCA_963675445.1. Classification (NCBI taxonomy): domain Eukaryota; kingdom Metazoa; phylum Arthropoda; class Insecta; order Diptera; family Tachinidae; genus Linnaemya; species Linnaemya vulpina. The sequence goes on from OY776277.1 coordinate 10,495,673, forward strand.
AAAACATTTAATTAATTACACGGATGCTCAAGGTTATAATTTATAATAAAAAAATATTTAACAGGAAATAAAAAAATAAGGTTTGGAAAGCATTCCGTTATTAAAGAAAAATCATTAACTAGAAGAATCCTTGTGATCATTTTAATAAATTTTAAATTAACTAAAACAAGATGGTGCAATAAAACTATTTGCTGCTCTCACAGATTCTAGTCAAGTTTTACACTCGCAAAAATAAAGCCAATAAATTATATGGAGCAGTTCAGGCTTAGTTTCTTAAATCACTTGGTGCTAGTGAAGTCTATTGGAAAGTTATATTTTTTTATTTTAGTTTTAAAAAAATTTAAAAATTTGTTTTATACTCAAAACGAAACGAGGGCTATTTGCTACTTTAGCAGATTCTAGTCTAAACTTACACTCGAATATATAAGGCCAATAAATTATGTGCCCCTAATTTTATAAATCACCAATAAAGATAAGTTTTTTTTTTTTAAAGTCGTTTATGTTTTGTGCTCAGTTTCGTCACCAAAAAAAACTTACAAAAATTGTCTTTCAATATATTTAAAATTTATATAAAAAAATAAAAGAAAATGGTATAATATATTGCAGACAAGGAGAGACAGAGGGAGAGATAGAAAACTATTTGAAATTTTAATTTGTTTTTGCAAATAAATTTGATCAAAGTTGCGATCAAATATTTTACCAAAAAAGCGTAACCCCTAAATACTAAAAAAACAACTATTATTTCAAGTAAAAGTTTATTAAATTTATGGATTTCAATTATTATTGTGTCAGGTATTGATTCTATCAGTAATTGATTAAATACGTGTTACTTACGGAACACGTTATTAAATATATATTTTTTGTTTAGTGGTTACGCTTTTTGGGGTAAATATTTCACTAGTTTGACCGTATCTTAACTGAATTTAATTTACACAATTCAGGGCCTTTACGTTTTAAGCTATGGTCTCATTTGGGTCAAAACTCGCTCAAAAAACGTGACCACTATATGTCACTGAGAAATATGTTAATTCCGCCAAGTGTTTATTGAGTTATACAGCATCAAATCAAATTGGATTCTACCCCATTGACTGTCATTTATTAATGAGACTCTTTCACTTACGAAACACGTTATTAAAAAAATATTCTTTTGTTAAGTGGTTACGCTTTTTTGTATATATATTTCACAAGAGTGGTCGTACTTTCATGCAGTGTAATTTACACAACGCAACGTTCTCAATTAAGCAAATATTTGGTCAAAAAACGTGACCAACTAAATATCATTAAGAAATATGTTCATTCAGCCAAGTTTTTGTTGAGTTAAACAAATTCCAATTAAATTGGGCACTATCCCATGGACCTATTTATTGATGAAACTGTTTTATTTAAAGAACATTTTTACAAATGAAAATATTTTAATAAACTATTTAGTGGTTACGTTTTTTGGGTTTTTTTTGCAAATATTTGACAAGTGTAACCGTATCTATTTGTTTTTGTTCATGATATGAACGCGTTCGTTTGGCTTTTTACATCGATAAAACAAATTGTTAAAGTAATTTATTTGTGGTTTCAATTTAATTTCCTAAATGAAGGTTTACTATTTCCAAGAATAGTTTATTATAATTTTATTTTCTGGAAAATAGTTCCACGTCTTTTGTACTTTTCAATAAAAAATGCTAATGCCATTTGGAATAACTGAATTTATTGCCACCTAATCTGCGATCTCTTTTGAATACCATTTTTGGTACTTCTTAGAAAAAAAAAAGGAACAAAATTTACCACCTTCTAAAAAATTTCATACCACATGCAAATAGAATTATATTTGATGCAGATTTTCCTTGAGTGTTTCTTTCAAATCCACAAAAAAGCAGAGCACATCTTTTCTACTCTAATGAAAATTAAAAGAAAGAAAGTAGAACTAAAATAAAATCGAAATCTAAGACTTGCATTCATACATTTTTAGTATTTTATTAATTAAAAAATCGAAATGAAATACGGATAGTTTTTAGTTTTTTCAGCTCTTTCAAGTACACTGCAGATGCCGTGCATTTAATTTTTTTTCCTATATTTTTGCTACGTACATGATGCTCATTTTCAACAATTAACGAACAACTCGTTGTATGTTTTCAATTAAAAACGATTGAAAAGAAAAAAATAAATAAAACTGAAACATCAAATACTTGTACAAACTTTACAGAAGAATTTCAATAGCAATGCCAATGCCCTGCAAGGACATTATGGCCAGCATGCACATTTCGCTCATTTCAAATCACTACAAGAGATATGAACGGAAAAAAAATCAATAGAATAAAAAAATTAAAGAGAAGGATATAGAATAACCAACCCGTACATTTAAGGATATAAAACAACAACAAAATATCCTACTGATGCAAATAAACACAAAAATTAAAGATGTTTGTTTTTGAGGGATGGGGCAACAAACGGCGGGGGATACAAAGACATGCAGTATGCAAACTGACTAAGTGGCTTTCAATTTATCCCATAGATTCATTTTTTTTATTTTGAATTTTTGAAAAATTCTTATTTTTTTATGTACTGACTTACTGACCGAAATTTATCACAGTATAGCACTAAACTCAGGAGCTGGATTGCTTACAAAAATATACATTTTAAGCAGCTTTCCATTTGCTACGAAAAGGTAGCAAACCTATGAAACACAAGAAAAAGTGCAACTGAATGTTAATGGAAAGTTAATGATAATTTTAGTTTAAGTTCTGTTCAATATATAATAAGCCATGAGTAAAAAGTTTAATTTATAAAATATTTAAATCAAAATGCAGCCATCCTAGGATCTATCTTTTTTACAGTGTAGCTGTAAAATTGTGAATTTTAAATAATTTAATTTAAATGGCCACTTTAATATGGACAAGGTTTATTTTTTCTCCAAATAACATCTTGAGTTCTCTTAAGCATTTCACTTGCCTGCACATAATAATTGCTTCATAGGGTTACACTTCACTTTTGATCACTTGCAATTATTATTATTTATTTAAAAAATTTTGTACAAACAGTCGTTCGATCGTTGTTTTTAGTTTTAGAGAAATATTATGGCTTTTCTGTTTGTATAAATTTGCAATTCCATTTAATTGAATAAATTTGCTTAAAAATTTAATGGGATTTTCTTTGAAACACAATTGACAATAATAAAAAGTAGAATTCAATGAAATTTCATATTCAAACAAATTTGCCAAGCAAAATAAAATTCAATACAATAAATAAAGAAACCATTCAAATATATTTTTTATTTACTCCACATACAAATTTATGCACTTTTTTGGTATTTTAAATTTGGATTTGTGGATTAAATGTACGAGCACGTTCTATTTTTATATAAATCTCTCTGGCATGTCTGTCTGTCTGTCTGTATTGTCGCTTGTATGCAGAAAATATTGTTGCTAATCGAATTTAAAATTATGCAAAATCGAATAAAGTATTTTTCCATTAAACTTAAATACTGACAACATTGTTGTTGATTTCATTATGAGAGCACACACTAAAGTATATACACACACATGCAAATGCTCATATACATATGCACACACAATTACCATACACACAGTCATACACTGTGACAATAACCAGTTGGCCAAATCGTGAAAGACCCATTTTCTCCGACGATATATGTACAACAAGACGACATGTTATTAATTTTTCTAATCAGTAAATTATAGGAAATTGTGTTTCACGACTATCTGCTAAAATATGTGGTACTATTTGTAATCCATAAAATTTTTTCTCATTAGAAAGAGGTCAACGACCAACTGGGCAAGCTATTCCGTCATCTTGTCTTATGTAACTTTCCCGACATTTTTATAAAAATGACGTCTGTCTTCTATGATGAACTACTGTGTTCCACGCTTTAATAAAAAATACCCTCAAGGATATGGCCAACTGGGTAGTAGTGATTGAACAGTCTTGGATAAAAAATAAGTAACAACAGCTGATTTTATCACGCCAACTATTGTATTCCACACTTTAATAAGAAATACCCTCAACTGCGTAGCAGAGATTGACCAGTCTTGAACAAACTATTAGTAACAACTAATTTTATCATGCTTTAATAAATATTTCTCAAAGACATGGCCAACTGGGTAGCAGTGATTGAACAGTCTTGGATAAAAAATTAGTAACAACAGCTGATTTTATCACGCTTTAATAAATATGTCTCAACGACATGGCCATCTAAGTAGCAGCGATTGAACAGTCTTGAACAAACTATTAGTAACAACTGATTTTATCACGCTTTATTAAATATGTCTCAAAGACATGGCCAACTGGGTAGCAGTGATTGAACAGTTTTGGACAAAAAATTAGTAGCAACAGCTGATTTTTATCACTCTTTAATAAATGTATCTCAAGGACATGGATAAATGGGTAGTGGTGATTAAACAGTAGGGGTCAAAAAAATTAGAAACAACAGCTGATTTTATTCTTTAATATCTTGTATTAAATTTCCTTAACATGAAATTTAATAGATGTTGTTGTTAAACAGCTGCAGCTCAGCAAACAGATGTTCGCAGTAATTATTTTACAAACTGAAGGGAGTCGCACAGCAACTCTGAGTTAACAAGAAGTCTCGTTGGCAATTGTTGTTTAAGTGTAGCCAGGCCACTGATGGCTTAACCTCTTTCGAACGTTTTTATTACTAAACCTCAGATAACTGCAAAGGACTACGGATTTTCTGCGGAATTTTCCGTGACTAGCAACAAACTGAAGGAAGTCGCACAGTAGCTCTGAGTGACCGTATGAATATAGTGGCCAATTGTGATAATTGTTGTCGGCCTCTCTCAATGGCGAAGTCAGAGCCCCGGTCGCTACTTACAACGACCGTCATGTAATTAAGAGGATAAAATAGCACCTTTTTCTTCGGTACCTGTAGCCAAAAGTTTAGCGGTTAAGTAAAAAGTAAAAATTAATCAAAATAAGATTTTATATTTTCTTATCCCTCTCTTGGGATGATCCCCGGAGTTCTAGTCCAAGCCAGATGAAAAATAATTTAACCCTTTAAAACACTTATCGTACGAAAAAAAACTGGTCAAACCAATTTCGCTATATAACGCATCAATTGTACGTTGGAAAATATTTACTATCTACTGCCATTATTTTCTCCATCACTGTATAAGACTGCAAAATGTGGCATCTTTTTTTTTTTCTTTCAAACTATTTGCATACAATTTGAACTGTTGGCAGGAGGGTGTGATTAGAAAACAGCAATAAAATGTTAAAATATACATTTTATTCTATCAAACGTGACATAAATTTGACAATATCGAAATGGATCACTATAAAAATTTCCATATGAAATTTTTTTTCCCCAATTTAACGATTTGTAAAATTTCTAACATTAAAACAATTTTATAGCGGCAGTTTTAAAGCTCAGCGCGCTAATCTTGATTTATTGTTCCTTTTCCTTATCCTTTTAAGGATTTTATTAGTTACAAGTAATAAAATTAAGAAGAAAATAAAAGTTAAAAAATGTATTGAAGTTATAATTCCTCTTAATATCCTTTGGCAAGGATATTATGGCAGAGTACATTTCAACAATGTTTTAATGAACAGTTTGTCAGAAAATATTTTGTGTGTGAAGAGTGTTTCTACATGAACTTGAAACTTTTCAATTGCTATTCTAAAAAAAATTCTGTTAAAATGTTATCTAGAAATATATGGACATGTGAATGTCATTGAAGGACTAAAAACTATTACCAGAATTTATATCGTTAACTAAAATGCTAGATAATGTAACATCATCTTTCAAAATATTGCAGGGAAGATAAAAATTATTATGAAAAGAAAGTTACTTGGAATATGAAATCAAAATCGTTAAGACTACATTAAAATTAAATTTTAATCTAGATTTGAAATTTACGTTTCAATGAAACTGTTTATTTTCAATCTAGACTGGACATTTTTGTTTTAATGAAACTGTTAGATTTTAATTTAGAGATGAGCACTTTGTTTTAATATTCCAATTAGTTTTCAATTTATAAAATCTTGCGTTCCCCTAAAAACTAGTGAAAAATTATGTTACGTTATTTTTCATTTTAGCTGACGATATGTAGCATGTTAGAGCTGTAGACATGTTGTTGTATTGTTGACACATTTACATAAATATTGAAATTATTTTCCATCTGGTTTCGCATATGGGGCAAAGGTGATAAGCTGTTATCGCCGCCTGAACTAGAATTTGCTGTTCCATCATTTGCTTGCAAATAATTTAGAAAATAAGCAACGAATGCTTTTGGCTGAAAATCAAGTCCAAATTGAAGTACGAGTCATGTGTATGACAGTGGCGTTTTCAGATCTGCAACATGCGTACTTGCCTGACATGTGGCAGGGTTGCTTCAATGCAGAGAGCGTTACAGGGGTTAGTGAAGAGCAGTGGCAGTAACTGATATTCTCAGGCATTCAGCGAGGAACTCATAATTGTGTTTTCTATTATAGAAAATTCGGTAGCGAATTAAAAAAAAAATTTATATAAAAAAAGGTGATTATATTTCTATCATCTACTCCTCCACAATCCTTCTTTTTTTAAATCCACTGCAACGCTCAGCGTGAGTAGGAATACTCCACTGAATACCAGGTAAAAAGAATTTAAGCCTTATAAACAATTAACCCCATTTTCATAATATTTAACATAAATTTTGGTACATATTTTATTTAAAATGTTTAATAAAAAGTTGTTTAAAATAGATTTAAATAATAGTTAATCTTTTTATGAATATGAAAATCAGACGGCAGCCGCCTAGCTACTGGATGGAGTCTATCAAATATAAAATACTTTTCGTGAGTGTGTCTATAAAAATAATTACTTTGACGACAACAACGCAACACGGTTGCAGGTTGTTGACATATTCCCGACTGCATGTGGAATTAATCTCACGAACTCCGCCTTCATGTACCACTTTAGCCAACAGTCCCAAAAATTCATAATTTGAGTTTTCGCTTTTGAAAAATCTACTTTTAAATTCTCGATAGGGAAATTCAAAAAAAATCGAATTTGCATCAGAGGGCGAATTACAGCACTCGATTTCGATTGAAATTTTTATATAAATTCTATTAAGATAACGATCGATATCGAATGCGGTAACTTGGAACCAGATCTCCACTTTTTGAGTTGCTAGGAAGCTTTCCTGGGCGTGTGTTGTGTGTAAGTGCGGGGTTGCGTTTGTGGGTGTAGATGTGTGTGTGTGAGTTTGTGTGTGTTGTGTGTGTAAGTATTGGACCGACCAATAAATTTTTAAAGTCTAAACCAAATCAAGTCAAACCGGTAACGCTCTCTGAAGAGCGTTTCTGGTCCCGAATTTCCTGTAAATTCAAACCGATTCGAATTTAATTCGATTTTCAGAAAAACGAGCAGTTTTCAAAGTGTTTTTTACAATAACCTTTAAACGGTTTCAATCGATTACACAAACTTATCAGGGGGCAAATTGCAGCACTCGTTATCGAACGAAATTACGAAATATTTCTATAGAGTTTATATGGAAATATTTTAAAATTTCGAATCGAATCGAATGCCGTAATTTGCCCCCAGTTCTTGACATTCAAACACCAAGTCGATCACCGCCAAACTGGTTCCAAATCGGTTAGTTAATACGTTCGTAAAAAATTGTGAACAAAAAATTTCTAGAATAAAAAGTTTTCTTCTTTGAAGAACACTGAAATTATATGTCTGGCCAGTTTGTGTCCTCGATCCTTTTATGGTAATTTAAAATTTAAAACTACATTCATCACCGGTTATCACGTGGGAAACGCTTGATTTGCAAATTAAAATAATCGGGTTTTAGGTCGAAGACCTCAAAATTATAGAAGAACACAAAAACCAGGATTCTATAGTTTTGCATGAGTAAGTCCAGAGCCGAAAACGGGATCTAACGTGTCATAGTCTTGCGTTAACTACTTCAGCCAAGAGCAGCCTCCAACAGCAGCTTATGCTAACAGATTATTTTTGGCTACACAGCAGCGTTTTAGTCTTAATTAATATTCATCTAAAGTCTTAACTGTTTTTCAATAAGAAAGAAAAAAAACTGGTAGCAGATGCTGCCAGAAACCGCTTTATTCCTATACATTTTTGTACAGATTCAAATAAAAATGAAAAAATGTTTCATGTGCACCCACACTCACATATTATTAATAAAAAAAAGAATTGAATGTTTTTGTTGTAAATTTATTGCAGCTTTTGCAAGCTACTTGAGCCTGAAACAGGCACACTGCGCCTCGTTGTATGCAAGAGTCGGCATGATTGTGCCTGCATTTGTTTGCAAGCATTTCGTTATTCATCTTTTACTGTCACTTGACATTTGATATTATTTGTTTCTATACCATGGGGCTGTAGTTGTGTAATTCTTTCTATTTTGTTTTGCTGCTGCCACAACAAGAACAGCATGTTGTAAATGAAATTGATTTTCCTTTTGTAGCAAATAAATAGGTTTTACAAAAACATGGATATTCAAATACACTTTCTCTCTAACAGTTCTTGTTTAGAGTAAAAGAAGAAGAAAAAAATGAATTTATTACTGGGAATATAGTTCAAGGTTCAATGAGTTACGATTCTCTAATATCAAATACAAGTTTAAAATATTTTTGTTTACTTTTTTTTATACCCAAATAATTGCATGCACTCTTCTATAGGATTTTATTCAATAGAAAGTTTTATTAAAAATGGGTACGTTTATGAGAACTCAAATAATCTATATTATAAAATAGAAGAAATATATTGTTTACAGCAAATATTAAATACTTGGAATTGGAAATAATTTTACCAAATAAATATCTTCATTAAACTCCTTTTAGCCAAATGATTTCAATATTTACTTGATTTTATGCATCCATTATTAGTTGTGTTTATCAAGAAAAATATCGTATGAAATATATTACAAAAAGTATGCAACTGAATTTGTTAAAAACAACAACACCAAATAAGAAACTCCTTCTATTTTAACCTTTTTTGCACGGAAATTTGCCAAATAAACAGTGAACAAAATAAAATAATTCCAGTGAATTAAACGCCAAAACAAAATTTAGTTTTATTGTTTGAATGAGTTGAGCACAATAAATAATAAACATTTTTCGTTGTTTTAACTTTTAATAAAACTTTCGCACATAAAAAGTTGGCATCATTGGTGGCGATGCACTAAAATAAAAAAACGTGTGCAGGAGTGTGTGAAAACTGTTAAAGTGTACTACACACACACACACACACACACCAGCATAACACATCCTTCCCAGCTTCCTTCCTGCAAATGGTTCTAAAATAAATAATTCACACCTGAAGCTTTTGAAGTGCATGTAAAGGATGTTGTGGTTGTTATAGACACTTGCACAATCACTTGAAAGCAAACAGCCAACTGCACTCAAACACACACACGCACACACCCAGGATATATTTGAACACCTTTTAGCAGTTGTTCTTATGATCATAAAGAAGAAAAAACAAACAATAAATACTTAAACACTCGCACACACACACACACACACATTAATACGAATACCAGCAGTCAAAGAGAGGAAAACATGTTCTAAGTGAATTCAAAGGTTTTATTATTGTTTATTGTATTTTTTTTGTTCAATAGCAGCTATTTGTGTTCATGTTTGTGTTTGTGGCACTCCTTTTTCTCTTGTTTCGTCATACGAAAGGTCGATAAAACAACGTGCTTAATCCTACAATAACATAATTCTTAATGTCGTTATTGCTGTAAATGGGTGTGAATGTATTTGTGTTGTGTACTTCTACTTGTTGGCTGATAGAGATTTCAGGTCTTTTTTTTTTTCTTCTTTTTTTTGCTTTCCTGTATACCGCAAGTTAATCTTTATTTTTCTATGACACTTGAAGGATACAAAAAGAAAACGGAAAGGAAATAAACTTTTTTCTCAATCGTAAATACCTTTTGAAATATTATTTTGTAGTTGTTGTTTAAAATTATCGTTATAGTTCAGAGTTGGAATGTGTGGATGTTCGTAAAAATGGATGCTGAGTTTAAGAAATTGGAAATGAAATCAATTTCGGTTTAATTTAAAAGTGGTAACAAATATTGATATGAAATGGAAGGTAATAGAAAATAGTATTTATGACAAGTATCAAGCAGGAAAAATGTTAGTTTATTCAAGGAAAATTAACAAAAATCCCAAGGATATATAAATTGAGAAATTTTTCAAGCATTTCGACTTGTAAAAAAGATTTAATAGTGCTCATGTTGTTTAAAAATCATAGTAATTTTTTGGAATTTTTAAAGTATAAAAAATTAACAATTTCAAATGGTATTAAGAGAAAGAATATTTGGCAATTGGTCATGATTAATAGGATATACAGGCTGGGCAAAATTGAGTTTAGAAATTAATTGGCGGCCAAGTGATGAAATGTTAAGAATTTTTAGCAAAAAGTTGGTAAATTTTAACTATAAACCGCTATAGTCCTGAAAAAGGATTTTATTTCTACAAATCTACAATGAAATTAATTGGCCGTTTGATAAAATGTTTGGGTACATTTCTCAATTAAATCATCTTAATGTGATGGGGCCTCCGTTCAATCGGCCTCCCAGTTCGTTGACTTCGTTCCCTTTGAGATAATGGGTTTAAGAGAATAAACCACAAAGAACTGACGTTATGAAAGACGGAGTTTGATAAGCGAAAATTCGCTTTAAAATGTTGTCCAAAATTTTTGTAAATAGAACGCACGTCCAGTAGCGTAATAAAAGTAAACATTTGCCTGGTATTTTATTTTATTATTAACTGGCATATCTCTTTTGCTGAAGCTTTTAAAAAAGGAAGGGTGTGTAGCTGACCACATAAAAATTAAAGAAATAATTTTATAGATAAGAAATAATCAGAAGGTATTAAACCACTGGACCTTCGAGTCCAATATGGAGCTAAATTCTTCCTAAAGTCGTTAATGGACTATTTTTTCTATTATTTTTCCTACTACTTTTTCTATTATTATTTTTTATATTTTTTTTTTACAAATACAATAAACAAAAAGGAGTTGTTTGTATTCAAATCTTTATTCGTGTTGTGATAACGATATCCATTAACTGGAGTTCTTTTTGTATAAAAAAATCCTAGAATACATAATCAAAATTTTTGTGAAGAAACTGCCCAAAGACATACAGTGCAATAGAGGGTGTTTTTTATAGGGGTATAGAACTTCGAAATGGAATAAAATGTCTACGAATTTTTCAAATTTACATTAAATTTACTTCATTCGTAACATAACCTTCCGGCGTTATAAATTAAATATTTCATCTGGCAAATGACCGCAAGGACTGGCTTAAATGTGGTCTAATCTAAAGATCTGAATTTCGATAAATGTTTTCAATTTACATGGACGAGGCGAATGTTGTCCTCTAAACGGTGAATGACTGCGGTTTTACCTACGTGGACTACAGACTTCTCGTTTACTCACAAAAATAATCTATCGGCTTTAAATCGATCTTTCGATAAGTAAAACTATGAGATTTCCAAACGTTTTCTTTAATATATCAGTTGTGGCACGAGTTATGTCACATGTGACTCCGTCTTGGTGAAGCCAGAGTTCCTGAACATCGTGGTTGTTGAATTGATGAACCAAAATGTGAGTAGTCATGACCCCAAAACGCTCTGAACAGCATCCTTTTTATAGAATTACGGACTAATTGTTCCACAAGCCCATGAAACACACCACATATTCAGATTTTCGGAGGATCCACACACACTTGAGATTTGTCATCATTTTAAATACGTCTTCGTTCAAACAAAAGTGAATTTCCAAATTCGTTTAAAGTCTTTGATTTTAATTTCGTGCCTATTCTTTTTTCCCAAAATGTTACTAAAAAGTTGAAAGTGATCAATTGAATGGTTTTAGTTAGTTCCTAAGCGCATTTCACTGGGGCTATGCAGATCATCAGGGAAACTTTTCCCCAACATTTCTTAGAAGAACTAAAGATATTTATTCCAAACTTCCACTTTAATAAATGAGAAGTTTAAAACAATTATCAAAGTCACAACAAGAACTCAATGATCAACTTTCCTTTTTTTACTTTCTTATGTTTTTATTATTTTTTATATTAAATACGTATTCTGATGGCATATCTGGTGATCGAATAGCTGATTTCAATGAATAAAATTCAAGTAGTTAACATTTTTCTAAGATATTCAACAGTTTTAAAGAAGGATTTCTCTATAAGTCAATAACTGGGAAGCTGTTGTCATCGAATAAGATTATTTTAGTCCTTTAAATTTATTAATATATTCAGTAGCTTAATAATAATTAATAATAACTTATTTTAGTATTTGTTAAACTGGTGATAATTTTGATATATAAAATCATTACAATTTCTTTGGATTATTCAATATGTCGTCAACAGTATCAAAGTCATCACAAGTACTCACTGATCACTTAATTTCTGATTTCTTAATTACATTGCTCAGCACCGTTCACACGATAAGTTAAGAGATACAAACCACTTTATAGCTAGCAAAATGACCGTCAATTAAAAGTGTTATAAACTTAAAATTTTATACTTCTATAAAAATTAGTGTTTATAAAAAGCTTTTGTATCGCTCGCCTTTCTGGGCAGAAACATTGAGTGCATCTGAATTTCCATAAAATTTTTTTCAATTTAAAAATTTATATTGAAACCGACATTTTATTACGACTGAAATAATTGTGATCATTTTTTTATTATCAATTTTATTACCTTAAACTATTAAAGCACTACGAAAGCAAATTGTGCTTCATTTTAATCTTATAAATATCGCATGTTTAATTTGAGCAGATGTTCCATTATTTAATAAAAAAATTTTTTATGTGATTTCAATGGCGGCACTGGGTTTCCTTTAACAACCATAAAATTCATCATCGTTTTTTTTTTTAATTTATTTCTTTTGTTTTACGTTTTAAACAAAAAGTAGAGGGGGAAAAAAATTGTTATAATGAAATAAAAAGTGTTTTACTTTTTACTCAATGCCAAAATGTATTCAAATAAGCCAACAATAAGTTAACACGCACACACACACATACATACCACCACATACACATTCATTAAAACATGCTTCCCAATCGACATATGAATTTAGTTGACTTGCAATTCAACAAGTTTCACAAGGATTTTATTTTGCGAGAAACACAAAACGCTTTCCATGATACACAAGAAATAAAGAATTACAAAAGAGACTGTTATTTCGTTTTTGTTTTCAAGGAACATGTAAGGAAGAATACTTTCGAAATTTGGTAAGAGACAGTAAATATTTTCAACGTTGTTTCTTAAAATGAGAACAAGATTAAGTCAAGTTATTTAATTTGAAGTAAAACTTTTGAAATATTTAAAAGAATAAAACTTTTATTAAACATATAAAAACTTTATATTAAAAGTTAACTGAACTGTGGAGAGGATTCGAATTAAAAATATAACGCAGACTGAATCACAAACAGTCTCAATTAAAATTAAAAAACGGATTTTCAGAGAACAGTTCTCATGCAAATAAAAATAAATTTCTATGATAAATATTTTGTTTCATAAATAAAATTTATTGGACAGCTGATAGTTAAAGCAACTAAGACTTTCAGCCAAAGAAAACTTTTATGGTTATAATAAATTGTATTTTTAATTTAGAGTTGTGTCACTTTATGTTTTGCCATGCGATATGTGTCATTTCACAATAACTGACATCATATCGATTTCGTCAAGTGCCATTATTCTCAAATATATTCCCAATGAATTAATATTTTTGTTAGCTGCCGCAGTATTTGTCTGAACTCATGTGTCTTCTTAAGTTTTTATGCTAAAAACAGGGATATAAAATTAAAACTTTTCAGGTGAAGAAGCTTTTCACATACACGGAATTAAATTAATCAAAAAAAAAAAAAATTATGCATAAAAAAATAAATTAACATCAGTTGTATGTTTGTTTGCATCCAACTCTACTATTATATTGTGCTTCCATGCGTATACTTAATATTATTAAAAATATTACGCATACGTCACATTGTAATTGTATAAGGTTCTTAGTGTGGCTGATGATCTTATCTTCTCATAACGTGTGAGTATTTTTACACGCTTTAGAAGCTTATTATTCAACTGGTATATAAAAAATAAAAGAGTTTAAAAAACTAAAAATCATGAACCTTAAGAAATTCACATTTAAACAACAATGAAATAAAATACAATTATTATTGCAATTATTATTGGCTTGTTTTTTGGTTTAGTACTGTTTTAAGTTTATTTTAAAATTAATTTTGAACTCTTTAGTTCCATCGTTCTTTTATTTTTAAACTCTATTTTGTAGTAACATTAATTGAATTTTCAAACGTGAACTGTTATGTTTGCTGGACTCAGCATACACATGCATGCCAAAGGCTGCAGTTATTTGTTTAGTTATGAAAAAACAGCTTTCAATCATTGTTATAACTTTGGTTGACTTATGAGGTATTCCATATGCTGCCATATAGTTTCGTTTAAAATATCTAAAGCCAACGTGATACACAAAAACAATTAAGTATTTGAAAACGGCAGATACAAAGAGAAGAATATTTTTAAAGTTTAGTAACTGTCCTGGAATCCGCATATCGTCATTTTCAATGCAAAAAGGATTTTTATTTATTACAATACATGTGACTTTCAAATAAAAGCAGTCATGACATCCTTTGATCTACAGTAGTGGAATTGGGATGGTTGTAGTAGCAATAACGAATTTTAATCAATACAAAACAGCGAACAAATAAAAGAATAATAAAATAGAGATAAAGTTTAATGAAATAATGAAAGATCTATAATGAAAATATTAATAATAATAATAATAATAACAATGATAATAATAATAATAATAATAATAATAATAATAATAACAATAATAATAATAATAATAATAATAATAATAATAATAATAATAATAATAATAATAATAATAATAATAATAATAATAATAATAATAATAATAATAACAATAATAATAATAATAATAATAATAATAATAATAATAATAATAATAATAATAATAATAATAATAATAATAAAGATGTAGTAAGAAATTTCGAACACGCCCAGAGCAGACGCTACCATACAAAACTTGCTATCGTATTGGCCACACCCGATGTGAACAATATCTTCAATAGCCTACGTTGGACACATATTAAGCGGACATTGCGGGAAAGGCACCGCGTCCCGGTATATATGATGAAGATATGGCCGAACTATTTAAAAATCGTAAACTCTACTATGATGGGCCAGATGAGAAGAGAACTAAAATGCTCACATCTGGCGCAGCGTAGGGATCAAACCTAGGACCCGACCTCTGGAACTTAACTTACGATGATATCCTGAATATGGAAATGCCAAAGAATACACACCTCGTACGCTACGCAGATGACATAGCGGCGGTAATCTCAGCACGAGATACGGACGACACGAAAATAAAACTAAACCAAGTCCTGATAAGGACTCAAATATGGCTTGAGCTAGCAATAAAACAAGAGGTAATTAGGATGACTGGAAGACACATGCCACTCGAACTTTACAAGCAAATATGTTATGCTGTTTTAATCACCAAGAAAGCGATTAAATATTTGGCTATTAAATGGGACTGCAGGCTCACTTTTCGGAATAACATACAACATGCAGTCAATAAGGCAGCAAAAGTAACTGAGATGTCAAGTAGGCTAATGGCGAACATCAACGGGCCAATGCAGAGCAAAAGCAGACTGATTATGGCAACAACTAACTCGATGCAGCTATATGAGAGTGATCAATGCGCAAAGCCCTGGAAGCAGGCGGGTTGTCTTACTGTTTCGACAGCAGCGGTTTTCGTAATAAGTTGTGAGGCTCATCCCCAACATTTACTACAGCACGAGAAGAGATGACGCTGAGCACACGTTCTTTAACTGCAACAAGTGGCGGTAAACTTAGTCCTGATAACGTTGTTAACAAAATGCTGCAAGACGGAGATAAATGGAGTGCCGTCGGCCACTACGTTGAATTAATTTTATGGAGGAAGCACAAGGACATCGCCGAACGTTTACAGAACGAGTCCACACCTGTAGAATCTCAGTATAATCAATTAGTAACAGCACAATGGTTGCGTATGGCGGATTCATAAAACACTTTAATGCATAAGATGGATTATATATTCCAAGTTGTTTTTATTGAGAATAATTTTCGGTTTTAACGCATCAATATTTGTTTGGAATTTTTCAGAACACCTAAAACGGAGTAAAGAAGAGGGTGGTCTATAAACCAGCCACATACGATAAGGGCTGATGTTTGACAACTTCAAATGTGGCAAAAAATTGAAGCCTTTAAGATATTTCGTTGCAAATATGTATATACTTCTGCCATGAAATGTAAACAATAGATTCTTCATATCGTTGATGTCAAGTGGAAAGGCCACAAGTCACATATTTATAACTCTATAGGATAAGGCAAATGCACATAGAAATTGTCTGCAGCATAATAGAATCTCTCTTTACCAACTGTTTGTAGAATCGATATTTTTGATTATGTTGAACTAAATTTTAGTGACGACCACAATTTCTACTCGAGACCATTCTGTGTATGAGTGACACCCATACCAACCTCTAACCACAAACATCTACATATTTACAGAATTTAGCACAATTTATGACTTCAACTATTCAAGACTTTAAAATTATATTTACAAGAAGAAGCAGGTCAATGTTGTAACACATTTTAATTCAAGTTTTGTTAAAACAAAACCATTCCTGCATGGAAGCACTCTGGCAGCTGCAGCAACTGCAAGTGAAATTAAATCAATTCATGCATGCAGATGGAAAACTTTTGTTCGATGTTATCATTAAGTCAGCCCAGTTGCTATTCCAAGTACAAGAAATAGGTTTTTAGAAAAACAAAATTTTAACAACAAAAAAAATCTATAATAATAATAATATAAAACAAGAGTGAAAGTATTTTGAGGTACAGAATAAAAATTAGAATACAAATCATTTCGTCTATAGGAACTATTTTATAAAGTGGGTATACAGTTTGGGAAAATTTGAGGTGAGGAAGTAAACTGGCTGTCATTTAATGAAATGTCAAGAATTAAAATGTCAAACTTTGAAATTTATTTAATAAAAGGTTGGGAAAATTTTGCTACGGAAAGCCACACTCTTGAGGAAGGACTTTTAGTTGTGAAAGATTGACTCTGATCAGAATTGACTTTTGGATGAACTGAATGAAGACAACGTATTTTTCACCAGTTTCTTGTTGGGAGATGGGGCTTGGACAACTACTTTTTTTAATTTAAAACGTTCTCTGTGACCATTTGCAACACCAGGATTATATCAACAAACCATAAACAACCAAACCACAACTCCGAGAGATGAAATTCTACGCTACACTGACAAGATAAGCGAAGCTCTGTTGCATGATGTTGCACAAAATTATATGAAGAGAGCGGACATTTGCCGACATTATAATTCGTTACTAATTCCCACACGGGTCACTTTAAATTGGTATCAATAAAAATGAGTTGGTCCAAAAAGAAGTGTGTGTATTAAGCCAATTTACTTCTTAACCCCAAATTTGGCCAAACCCTTGAACAGGAAACATTTAGTTTGTGATAAGAAAATATCGTTTTCGTGTCCGATATTCGGCGACACATTTTGTTGAAATTTTCTTTGTTGAAATTTCCTTTGCTTTTTCAACATGAATAATGGAATGTTGCCGGCAACATGTGCCCCCGTGAGAACGCAAATGAAACAACAAAATGTTTTTCCTTCAAACATTTTCCCAAACGCCAACAAACTTTCCCAAACAGATATTCACACGATTGCATTTATACGTTTAAGGTACTGAAAAGCTAATAATTTAAATAATTTAGCTGCCAAACAAATCTAAAACAATAAATATTTTCGCACGCAGAATTTTAATCAAAATATTATTTATGCATACGACGGATACTGATTTCAGCTGGTTGCTAAAAATGTAATTTTTTTTAATGGGAATTTTTAAACGCATTATGGCTCTCTGTCTGTCTATCCGTTTGTCTGTGTGAGATGATTGTACGTCTGTGCTGAGCATCTTCCTAATGGCCATATTTGAAAATTAAGCTGTTGAATAAAACAATAACACAACAGCAACAATAAATTTCAAATACATTCTAAAATGCTGCACAGAAGGTGCGAATAAAAGTCCATTAAGCAGTTTTAGCAAATTTTCCTGCCGTATAATTATGCATGAAATCATTTCAATTTTGGCAGTGAATGTAAAATATTAATAAGCAGAAGGGGAGGGGAGCGATACATGTGTTTTCTGGGCTGCTTCGAAATTAATATAATTTTAATTTGGGGAAATTTTTTCCAACTGCGAATTGTGTGGATTATAATTCTTATTTTTTTTTTTTGAAATGGTTAACAGCTTTTTAAATTTTGTAATAGATACGAAAATTAAAATGTTTAGCAATTTTGGCATAATTGGAATCGATTACGGGGATATCAGTTTTGAAATCAGTTGGTTACAGTATTTGAAATTGTTAGAAAACGGAAAACAAATTTGCAACCTTGCGATCGTTATCAATGCCAAAATATATTTAGAAAACACAAATTCGGTTTTTCTTCAATTCTATATTGAACCAGCATTTGCTTTCGTTCATGAGCATTATGTTTCACCAACTTTCAATATCTTTGATTTCAGCTTCAACTTCAAGCATAAAATTTCCTTAAACGGTCAGCTTTGCATCTATTTATATTCTCTTCTCCCCTTTTGTCCAAAAACTCTAAACCTGACGAGCCAAACCTAGTGTCAGTGAAAGAAGGCTTATTGTGATATTATTCATTGCATCCTATATGGAAAAAACGCAACATTTTTTACCTTTTTTTAATAAAAAATGGCAGCATTTGAAAATAACGAATTTATTTAAAACATTCCTTACGAAAAATCGTTTAAATACTTCAGACTGGACGAGCCAAACCTGATGCTGGTGAAAGAGGACTTATTGTGCTTTTATTAATATGTTCTTTCCTAAAAAAATGCTACATTTTCTACACTTTTTAATAAAAACGGCAGCATTATATCATTATTAAAATTATCACTATTTGAAATTATTCCAACATTCCTTACGAAAGTTAGTTCGTGTTCTAGACGTCCTCCAAACTGCCAGTTTAAACAAAAGAAGTAAAAAATTTTGCACGTTTTTCACAAAAGAAAACGCCATAACGCTTTAACAACATTTAAGCTTCCTATCATTTCTAGGACTGTAAATAAAAACTTTTTGTTAATCCACCAGTAGATGTGACTACCGAAAATAAACCACTACAACAACTTTACTATTCTAACGCAGATCATTGTTGTTGGTTTGTTGTTTTTTAATAGGAATTTAAGTTTGTGTCACATAATTCTAAAGAAAATTGTTTCGGTTGCCAGTTTTAACAAATGAAATGATTTTCTTGTGAAAATTGTAGATAATCGAAACTGCTGTAACTAAAAAACAAATTCAAAAACTTTCTGAGACAATTTAAAAGTAATCATTTTGTTAAGAAATTACACTTGAAGTTTTTCCCACCATCTAAACCAAATCGTATACTGCACAATGGGCTGGTTGCCATTAAATATAACAATTTAGAGTCACATACAAATGTCGAAGTTTAAATATCAATTGAAAGGCCTTCGTAGAGTTCAATGGCGTTTGAAAATTAATTATATTCCGTAGTTTGGCTTCTCAAAAAAAGAAAACGAAAACAGGACATCATTTCAAAATGAAATTTTGTTGAAGATAATGAACGAAATTGTTAATTGTATGTCTTGCAGCGCAAAGAAATATATGAAACTGAATTTCATCAGTAAGTAAATAATAATACATTTTCAAAAGCAGTGAACATTGAGAAGGAACAACATTCAGAAATAGGAAACAATACTTGTTGCTGCCTTAGAAGGCAAAAGGATCTGTCGCAGGATATGACACCTGAGTGGTTCCCATGGAACCAGTTCGATACTTTTTGTAAAAGGTACCGGTAACCTTATAATGGCGTTCACATTAAAGAAGCCTTTAAGCTTATTCGTGATACTCGGTGACAGGTTCTAGACTCAGTCTTTACGGACTTGTCCTGTTGTGGTGTCCTTAGGACCACCACAATTTTGGTACCAGACAACCTACAGCAGTCTGTCAAAAATATTGTATCTTCTGATGTTACACCGATTGTGGGAGTTTCGTAATCATTTTTATTTTACTTTTTGTTATATATATCCTGGTTTAATCAGTCACTATTGCGGAATTTTTGGAACCATGTCCTTTTTTACTAGGGAAAGAACAGATAAGTTCATCACAACTTTGAATATAATCCTCGCAGGATAGTTATAAAACAACCAGAGGGAACATGAACTGTTTCAAGAACTGCTATCGAAAGTTATAAAGCGAAAACACACGATATTTAATCAGAAAATCAGTTTCGTTCTACTTAAGTCCTGCTTTTTAAAAATCGACATTTTCATTTCGCTAAAATGAAGTGACTGAGTGTCTCGGCAGAACAATCTGCACTTATCTACTGATATTTTTTAATTTATTAATTGTCTGCCTCAATTTCAAAGGGTGCACTATTTTCCTTGCATTTCATTCTAGCAAAATGCCAACCCAACGTAACCCTCTCCAAAAGATGATTATTGTTGGCTCGGAATCTCTGCATTCTAATTCCTGGTAGCAAATCCACCACTGCCCCACAGTGCACAGTGAAATTTAATCTTCAAACAGAAGAACGGATGAATTTGAAATACTATTTTATATATAAGAATTTTAAGGTCTCTTTTGTTTTCTTTTTTATTCTGTTTTTTTATTTTTATATAACAAAGACATGTCCTTTCTAAAACTTAAAATATCAAGAGAGACAAACTTTCGTCATTTGAAATTTGAAAGGAACGATGTCAGCGGTTTAATTGCTTCACAAACATATTCATCACAAACAATTGCAGGATTTTAAATACAACCCAGTCCTTTCAGATATTTCAGTCTCGACAACCAAAAATATTTATCTGGGGGACAATAGAATATAAAAGTCTTGTTGTTTGGAGGGCTTTTATCTTCTTTTTTTATGAAAAACTTTCAAAGTTGCTTAAATTGGTTAATTTAGTTGGTTTTTGGTGGGGGGCTTTTAATTCATTTAACTATTTAAATACGCAGAAATAAGTGGGAAAATAAATAACAAGAAGGAAAAAAAAAATTATGGCCAAGATTTATATTGAAGGCAGAGACAGAAGATTCGCTATAAAAACCGAATCGTTGTTTGACTGGAAAATTGGTTTGATAAAATACAACAGCAAAAGTTCTTCTATTTAAATTTAAGAAGTAATAGAACACTCAATGATGGTATGCAATGTTTTTTTATGAATTTTTATTGTGTTTTTGCTTTCATTTATCCGACTGTCTATGACGCAATTCACATAAACCCCCTCCCCATCTGTGTAAAGAGTAGGGAAGTGCTTTTCTCTTGGGTTTGATTTCAGCGTTTTGTTATGAAATATTTTAACAAGATGTAATAATTGATGGGTTTAAGTCAATGAAAAAGAATGCAGGATGTTTAAATTAGATTCCCCAAAGATTTCCAATTGAATGTTGTTTGCTGCTTTGGCCGCCTCCTCAACAATTGAAAAAGAATATCTCTAACTTGAATCAAGTGTAAAAATACAGCCACAAAAAATTTACCGTCACTATAGAATCAGGCAACAGAACTAGATATATATATATATATATATATATATATATATACATATATATATATAATTTTATATAGAGAAGAGAAACGTTAAAATTGTATGTACAACAACGTCAGAATCTACAGAGTATCCACAGTATCACATATTGAATTTTAGTTGGAGTTGTCATTATAAAGAAAAGTTACCTAGAGCTGGAGTCAAATTTTTCTCTTTAGTAAATGAAAACACGCTTTTCACAAAAATAGATACAAAAAATAGAAAATTGATTTTAAAATAAATAAAAAATAATAATGAACCAAAATTGTTGCATTCTTTTTTACACACGTTTATAAGGCACCGAAAAATAAATCAAGAGATTCACAATGAGATTTTCCCGATTGGGGTGTTTATGTCCATATAAGTTAGAAAGGCTCTTGCAACAAGGACTTGCGAATTTTAGGAGTTAATATCGGTCATCTTGTTGAGGCTACATCTGTCAAGTTGGTTTTCATTTATTCAGTCTGTGTTGCCAAATTACCAAATAACTATTCCACAACACGGCCAAATTATAAAATTTTTCCATCAATCATTCAGCGCCAGAAGGACTATTCCTCATGTGATAGATAGATTTGAGTCTCCTGTGCCCCTAATCGATGAAACCGCAATGGCATGACGAGGAATAGTCCGAGTATATCGCCGCAAGATTATTCAAGGGTGTTCTACAGTCAATTCCGTGTGCTAAAAATCGGTGACTACCAACTTCTTTGAGCCGGAATAACATAATTTGGACACCAACATCATGCAGTTTAAATAGAACAATGCTACAAACGATGTCACAAGACAAGAACTGTCTTGTGAAGTTGGATATTCTGTACGAGCGATTTGAGGGCATCATCATCTCATGTGTTGGTGATTTGAACTATGGGGTCTTCATAAGTCGCGGAACGAATGCGAATAAGCCACAAACTAATGCGGTCCTCAAAGCCAGTATAAGCCATGTCATCAATCAAATCCCAACTTATTTACAAAACATTGACTGTAAAACATCCTCCAATTATCCTGCGGCGATATTTCCGGGCGATTCTTCGTCGTGCCATTTTTGGTCCATGGATTACTGGCCCAGGAAACTCAAATATATCCATCACATTGGGAGTGAGAATTAGCCTCAACAAGATGATAGATATTAACTGCTCAAGCTCGGAAGTACTTATTGGAAGAGCCTTTATAATTTATATGAACATAAACAGAGTAAGGAAGTTTTACAATTCGGATGAGCTCCACCCAGACAAGCCAAGACGTATGTATATATGAACGTTTCTATATTCCACGCAAGGCAGACAGACATATCTTAAACGAATAAAAAACTTCGATTAAGTCTCACACACACCCACTTTATTTTATTTAAATTCCAATACTCGAAACGCTCATGAGAAAGCCCCTTTACAAATTAGGGAAGCTCGTTATTTCTAAGTTTGTGTGTAACCAATCAATTGTGCGGGTGCTTAAATCTAATTATTTTGTTTGTATTATTCGTTGTTGTACGTGAGAAATTCAATGATTTTATTTTTCTTTTCTACACAACACTAATACCCACACAAATCTATATAGCGTTCATAGCTGATGGATAAGGCGGCATTATAAGCTGGCTTTTTACTCCAAGACGCCTTAACAGTTGAGACTTTAAATAAATTTGATTGTGTGTTTGTCTAACTGAACAACACAAATACGTTTTCTTTCCATTTCATTGCCGTCCATCAAATAAATAAACTTCTTAAATACAGTCCAATGACAGCAGCAACTTTATTCTTTCGCTCAACGCATTTCATTTTATCAATTTCTTTTTCTCTCTTTCCCTCTTCAACGACTTTTTGTTATTCAAAATAAGCGGCAACATTTGGCTTGAAACTGAAATGCTGCGTCCAGCAATCAATGCAAACCAACACCAACAAAAAATTAAAAATAGCTTGAAGCAGCTCAACTCCCCCTGATTCACACGATCGAAGTCAATCAAACCCTCACCAATTTATTGTCATTTATTTACACTAATTTTAAGGAGGAGCAGGCAGCAGCAACAACATGAAATGCCATTTGGAAAAGTAATCCTTGTTGCGTAGAAGAAAAAGCGGCAAAAAATGCTTTTACACAAAATTTTAAAAGTTTTGTGAGACAAATAAAAATCATAGACTTTTATTTTGGATATTTTCACAGCTTCAGGCAATACAATTGTTGAACGAAAAGTGTGTCAGAATAATAGAGGGGAGGGCATCAAATACAGAAATTAAATTCCATTTAATTGTTGTTCATGTCCTTGTTGTTGATGTTATTTGCTAACTAATAAAAGGAGTTTCGACGCCATAATAATAAAATTCCAAGAATATTTGAATGTTGCTCTTTTGGACTGTGTCCAGTGAGAAGTTTTAAATTCTTTTAAATTTAACAATTTCACAACTTTAATATGGCAACAGTTACGACAACAAAACTTTAAGGGGGAAAAAGCACATACTATGGCTTTTTAGTTTAACTTTAAAGGCAGTTTTCTTTATCAATTGGACAAAAAATATTACGTTAAGGGACTTGCGAGGGAAGGCACTGTAGTTTCTGTGGGGATATTGTGAAGAAGCTAGTCGACGCCGATAAGTCTAAAATGATTAACAGCTTAAAGGACAATATTCGCCCCGATATACGGGTTACATATGTTGGAAAAGCCATCAAAAGACTGACCTTCAGAGACGAGTGTATGCGACCACAGCCGTAGTGGTCATACGCCCCAAGTCATATTCAAATTATTAAGCCAGAAGATTATCCTTCTAATAGATTTAATTTCATCCCAGTTGAAATATTGGGTGTTTTTTATAGAGTGATACAAATTTAAATCATAATAAAACATAGTAATATAAATTTGATATCAATGAAACGGTCTTTATTGGATAGAAGATTTTATGACAATAATGTTTAAAAATAATTTCGGCCATGTGGACGCCACGACTGGCGCGTACAAGACGCAA
This sequence comes from Linnaemya vulpina, assembly GCA_963675445.1. Lineage (NCBI taxonomy): Eukaryota > Metazoa > Arthropoda > Insecta > Diptera > Tachinidae > Linnaemya > Linnaemya vulpina. The sequence goes on from OY776277.1 coordinate 10,520,298, forward strand.
TCTGGAACACCAATTTTCACAAACAGTAACATTCTGACCATCATCGTTTTTGAAGACAATGACTGGGCCAATGTCTCCACCAACCCATAAAGCGCACCAAACAGTAATTTTCTGTGGATGTGATGGTGTTTCTACAAAAGCTTGTATGTTTTCTCCTCACTCCAAATGCGATAATTCTTCTTATTTACGTATCCACTCAACCAGAAATGGGTGTCATCGGAAAACAAAATTTTGAATAGATGAGTTTAAGGAATAGAACAGTTATTTTGATTAAACATTTCCAAATTTGCACGCATTGTTCTGAAGTAAATCGATCCATAATAAAATGTCAAGGCAAACTAAATAAAAAGCAACTATCAGCTGTTAAATGGGTGGTCAAATAAAGCAGTGATGCCAACTCAAAGTTGTAGCACTCTATGAAAAACACCCGATATTAAAAATTCATATATTTTTTTATTCCATCTTAAAGTTCTATATCTCTTATTAGATCTACTTGTTTACAAGGACATTTTCATTTTGCCTTATAAACACTGTTGCTGCTCTCTATTCGATCGCTAATTAAATAAGAGGAAAACATTCATAACGTATAAGAATTTTTTGCTGGGTTTGGTTAGTATGACTTTCAAAGCCCACTGCACTTCTTAACTATAATGAGATTTTAAAATATCATTTATTCATTCTCAAATGGTTTACATAAATCTTAAGATCAGATAAGAGATTTAAAACTCATCAAAACTGTAGTTAAAGTCTACTGTTAATTTAGTAAAGCATTAGTGAAATGCGTAAAGACATTTCTTAACTGCCCAACAAATAAATTCCATTTCTAAATCTTTATAAAAAAAACCAAAAAAGTGAACCCACATCCACATCTCTCTGTTAGCTGTTATGGGGTCACAAACTTTAATTAAGTAACTTTCACTAACAATTTCTGTACTTCAATACTTTTTTTTTTGCTACTAAATTATTTTTCTTTTGAAAAACTATCTTTCAAGTTAATTGCAGAATCCAGGCATGTTCTACCGCACACTCTTTGCAAAGTTATGAACAAATTTATTTGTTGGCTATTAAACTTATGACAACTTTCAAAAACCTCAACGTTGTGAAATAGCAAAGAACATAAAAATAACTATTAATTCTTGGAAAAAAATAAAGTTGGAAAAAAGCAATAAACAGGAAATAGTATTACAATTTGAACTCATATCACACCTGGCTGACATGTTGTCAAAGTAAAAAAAAGAAAGATGTGAGATGAAGAGATGAAGAGCAGAAGAATTAATGTGACTAACAACAGCCATTGAACCGTGAGTGTGTTAGTGGATGAATTTGAAATTTGTTAAATATTTTATTAAAGTGTTTGCTTTCACATAAAACCCCTCCATCTGTGTAAAGAGTAGAGGAAAGCATTTAAGTTCAGTTTGATTTCAGCGTTTTGTTATGAAATATTTTAACAAGATGTCATAATTGATACGTCCAAATTAATGAAAAAAGAATGCAGGATGTTTATATTAGATTCCCCAAAGAGTTCCAATTGAATGTGGTTTGCTGCTTTGGCCGCCTCCTAAACAATTCAAAAAGAATATCAAAAATTTAAGTCAAGTAGAAAAATAGAGCGACAAACAATTCACCATCACCACAGAATAAAGCAAAAGAACTATAGATTTTTATACAGATAACAACGTCAGAATTTGCAGAGTGTCCTTAATATCAGATATTAAAAAGAAAACTATATGAGATGAAGAGCTGGAATAGGCCAAGAATTGATATGACTAACAACAGCCATTGAATCGTGAGTGTGTTAGTGGTGGAATACAGAATTAATTAAATATTTTATAAAATTTTTTGCTTTAATATATCAATACTGATGAAGTAATTTTGCTTAAATGCAGAGCAGTCGCTTGTTTTCCCAACTAACAACTGCTCACTTGGCCTACTCATTGACAAAAACATGCCAAGACTTGTTTGATATCATTCTATTATTTTTCCATTCCCATCGAATCGTCATATTAAATTTATTTAGCAGAATATTTAAACTGATGCTGTTTTCTTTCCCAAAAAATTCGAATTTATTACAAATTAATCGAAAATGTTTTACGAAAAACTATTTCTAATTAAGAACTCCTTTAAACTGAGGCTTTCTAAAGAAGAAGTGAAAAACTGTTACACATTTTCCAGCAAAGAAAATGCCATGAGTTACGTTGCAGTCAGTGTGACCAGATTTTAAAATAACGTTAAGTAAATTAACAAATTAAATAGAGATAAATGAAAGCTGAAGATTGAAGTTTAAAGCCAAGAAAATATATAAATTTTTTCATGTCTTTCTAATCTTTACTTTTAGTTATTTGGATAGTTTTCAAAATTTGAATCGTGTTTAATTATCGGTATTTCAATATTATACAAAAATAAAATAAAAGTGTGTTACCTTCGGTTTGCCATAATTCTCGTACGCTTTTTAACAATAAAATTGGTACAAATAAAAGCTGATATCACATGCAATTAAGCCACCTAAAAAGTGTTAAGAAATAGATATACGCATGATTACTGATGATAATAATGTAGCGGCGTTCGAAAACAAAGAGAAATTTTTTAACTTCTTTAATTTTAATTATGTGCTGATTCTTTTTTCCCAAAATGATACTAAAATATTCAAGGTGATCAATTGAGGAGTTTTAGCTGGTTCCAAAGCGCATTTCAGTGGGCTAATGCAGATCTTCAGGGAAGCTTTAATAAGTGAGAAGTCTAAATCAAATATTATGAGACGACGGGCATTACAGAAATTCATCATATTAAATATATATAAATGAAAGAAGAATCACCTTCAATCACCTTTCATCACTTGGGAATCGGTTGATTTGAAAATTAAAATAATAGCGTTTTAGCTTGGAGAGTTGAAAAGCATTTAATAGCACAAAAGCTTGTGATGAAAATTTTGCAGGTAATTACAGTGACGTCCTTTAATTTCAACCTTTCCCATATTTTCATGTCAGTGTGAAACGCACATTTAAGCAACTGAATTTCTTGAATCTCTTGCACAAAAAAAAAATCAATTTACGAATACCTGGAACAACACACCGACTTCCTAGAAAGATGATGCAAATAAGCCACGGAATAAAAGGGGAAAAAATCAGCACATAAAAGAGCTGCATATAAGCTCGTATGAAACATATATTTAAAACAAAAAATACGAGGATTTTTTTCTCATACACATTCCTAAGCAATCAGCTTAGCAAAGAAAATATATGGCCAATTTTTCCTGTTTTCATATTTCCTGCTTTTGTCTTGCTCATATGCCCTGTTTTTCAATCGATTTTGAATTTTTCTTTTTCCTAGTTCTGGGATTAAAAATGTTTACTGATGTGTTATTGCAACACGGGCAAAATTTACAACAACATAAAGTCAAAAGAGCAGATGCAAAGGAAGTCTAAAGCAAGACAAATACGTACTTTCATACACGACGATTTAAGAAGTGATTTTTTTGGCAAATGCGTTAGGTGGTCTTTTTAGCAACCAAAATATAGAAAAAACATTCACAAGAAAAATTTTGAAACGCAATATTTGTGCGATAGTTTTTAAAAGGTTGCTTCCTGAACGATGAATAGTCACTTAAACCATAAACAAAATCTCTTAAAAAGTCTCGATCAATTGACTGGAATGTAATTCAGCTGCAACGGATTGAAAAAGTTGTTCTTAATAAATAAAATTGTGAATAGGAACCATTTTGAAAGCCAAGATCTTTCCTCAAAATCTTACAAATAATGGACGGCCCAGGCCGCGAATTAATAAGTTCTATTGATTTTCCGACTTACGCCTATAGCAGCGATGGCTCCTTCAGGATGACTTAATCCGACCAAAAATTGTGTGTCGCCAGTTCCGAACTGGAAGTTACTTCTTCTACGAAATCTGACCAGAGACTTCTGATAACACGAATGTCAGGAGCTCCCAAAAGTTTCGGTTTTGGCCTCTCCAGGGAGTATCGTGGTGACTGTGGTTTAGGCCCAAAGCAATGGGAAGAGCATACGCTTGGTGTGGAGTTGCTTTGCGCCCTAGAGCCGTAGCCCAAAGAACAATAAGAGTTTTAAGTGGACTCCGTTCCTAATCAAGCAGGAAGTCATGTACAAAAAAAATTCAACAACTGTTACACATCTTATATAAAACGACAATATTATTCCTCTTGAAAATAAGGAATTTATCCAACTTCCCTTAGGAAAGATTGTTCCTCTGTTAAAGCCCCTTCAAGCTGCCCATTTAAAGAGAAGAAGTGAAAAAAATTTATATATTTTTCAGAAAGGAAAACGCATTTAATTGATTGTAGTTGAGGCTGTTGAATTACTCTCAGATTCCGCAACTCACATCCTGCAGTAAAATATGAATTAAATCATGATTTTCTTCTATTTTTTTGTCGAAAATAATTTGCACAGTCAAATCGTTGTTGGTTTTAAATCTTGCAGAAGCTAAGTGTTGTATGCAACATTTTTTTCAGCGCCCCTCGTGAGAGTCAAAGTTATATCGAACGTCTCCTGGTTGGTATTTCTCCTTCCGAATGAATACTCTTCTGCACCCATTTAATAGTGTCATCCATGTTTATCGCTAGTCCTTTGCCAGCATAATAAAAATTTTTATCACCCCTTGTTGTCGAAAATTTGCAACCATACGGTTTGTTAACGGCTTCTACAGTCCATGCGATAACGGCGATATGAGTCAAAATAATGAAAAGTTGATTCGAAAACTAAATTTCAATGCTTTGCCCCACGGCATCAAATTTTCTGTTCTTCCGTTTTAAAATTCCGAAGTCTCCTTTACAATAATATAGAGATAAATAAAAAAAAAATTGCAACAAATCTGTTAAAGAAATTCAAAAAACTGCGGATACTTTGGGCCTCCCTATAAGACTTTACGCTTATTTTTTACCCGCTGCTTATTTTGAAAGTAACAAAATCGAATTAAACCCTTAAGGCTTTAGAAGTTGTCACCTAAAGCCTTTAGGAGCAGAATATTAAATAAAATGTTGCATGAAAAATTTGATACATCATTTCACATGATAACAAGTGTGGTAAAAGTTTTAATACCCACTGTAGCGTACACACGCTGGCATTTTTTGATAACTTTTGCTCTTTCTGTGATAACAACAGCAAACATATGCAGGAAAAAGTGGCCATCATTTGTAAATTCATGAATACGTTTGCTTTTTATACTTTTGGGTGTGTGTGTGTGTGTGTTTTACAGCTTTTCCCCCGTGACTACGTGAGTTTTGATGCCGTTTTTCTTTCTTTTTTATAAATAAAAGAGGAGACAGACGTTTTTATTACAACGACAGCATGCGAATAATTATTTCTATGAAAATGAACATAATAAAAGCACGTACAAACGGTCTAAAGTAAAAGCGATAACACTACCAGGACTGTGGAAAATGCGCGATACAAATAAACGTGAGTGAAGGAAAAAAAAATGTTGTGGTGACTTGATAAGATTTATTTTTTTAGAAACATTTCAAAGGGTGAAGTATGTTGCTTCAATAGAGGGAAAAAAGCCAAACTTTAGCAAAAAAAATAATGAAATTGAAAGGAAAGATTTCTGTGGTCGCAAGCAACGATGCCACAAGTCAAAACAACTTGACTTTGTGCAAAGTTAAATTCGTATTTGGAAACATATTAAAAGAATGACTTTTTGGCCATTTAAGATGGGCGTAATTAATAATCGCGTTGCGATGTTGGTATAAAATTTCGTATAAATAAAGTCTGCAGTCTGCCGAAATGACAAGGGTAAATTCAGCCGTCACTAAACAGATGTGTTCAAGTCCCTAAACACTGTGTAAAGTCAAAGGCACAACGGTGTTGTTCTCCTGTATGTTTGTAAGTACGTAAGCCTCTTTTTGTATTGTGCTTCCTCCCGTATACTTAATATTATTGATGTTACTCATACGTCCCATTGTGCTCGCTCAAGGTTATTAATGTGGTCTTTGTTCTTAGCTTCTCATAATGTGCAAGTATTTTTGCACGTTTCCTAACAGAACATTATTATAGTTTAGAAAAACTAAAGATCACGCCTTTTAAGGAAATCGAGCTGTAAAATTAAAAATGAATTTTAAAATGATCTTAAAACACTAGTAAACCAAAATAGACGAATTTTTGCGAGAGCGGCAGAGATTTTGTGCCCTATTTTTCATGTATCGAGCGCCCGAGGATTTATTATTATTATTTTTGTTATTATTATTATTATCATTATTATTATTATTGTTTTATTTATTTTTCTTTTTTTTCTCAAATGAACTTGTATTTGAATTCAATATCGTTTCAAAGTTATTTAAAATTTTATTTTCAACTTCTTACCTCGATTTTCTTTAAAAGCCTGTTATTTAGTTTTTTCTAAACTTTACTTTTGTAGGTATAGAAATTTAAAAGGATATGAAATGAATATACATTTTTGTTTCAAATTAGTACATATTTTGGAGAATTGTCGTTTTTTAAGTCTCTAATAATGTGCCGATTCTTTTTTCTTTTTCCCCAAATGTTACTAAGAATTTCACAAATTAACATGCAATTAACTTTATTCAAAAGATTATAATTTATATACGACATCTGGCATATGACCACCACGGTTGGATCGGACGTAGTATAATCTAGAGATCCAAAAAAAAAAACTAAATTGAAATAAAATAAAAATATATAAAAAATTATGGTTGTACAACTGAGTAGTCAGAAAGTGAGTAGACCTCCATCACGGCCACAACTGACTGTAACCTTCTGAACAGCATCGTTCTTAAAGCAGTATGGACCAATTGTTCCAGCAGCCCATAAGGAATAGCAAACAGTCAGATTTTCCGGATGTAACCGTGCCTCGAAATGCACTTGAGGCTTATCATCATTCCAAATGCGGCACTTTTGTTTGTTGATGTCTCCATTCGAAGAAAAGTCAGTTTCGTTGCTGAACACTATTCACGCGGTACGTATTCCGAACAAAGCCATGATTTTCATGACAAATTTACACACTTCGAAAGCGTTACTCAGGCGTTTGTCAGTCCGTTTATATTTTAATGATCGGCCAAACTTTATAATTGTAGAATAAAAACGTAGGAAAATAAAACATGAAAAGTGATCAGTGATCAGTGGGTTCTTGTTATGACTTTAATATTTTTTTTGAACTTCCCACTTATCAAAGTGGAAGTTTGAAATAAATACTTTAATTATTCTAAGAAATGTTGGCTAAAGGTTCCCTGATTATCTGCATTAGCCTCAAAGAAATGCGCATGGGAATTGGCTAGAACCCCTCAATTGATCACTTTAAATTTTTAGTAGAATTTTTGGAACAAAGAAAGAGCACATAATTAAAATTAATGACTTTTAACAAATTGAATATCAATCACTTGACAGTTGATAAAATTTCCGCCGGTTGAAAAAGTGCTGTCAACTTGAAATTTTTATATCACTACAAAAGAAACACTCTTGACCATTTTTTGGGAATAATATAAAAAAATAGATGCTTAATTGTTGCGTTTTCTTTTCATTCTATAAAGTGCAACTACCAATCATAAATCAAACTCCTGCAGCACAACTATCTTCAGCTCAATAAACTGATTTAGATAAACACCCTGACTGGCTGGTATGGGAATCAATAATTTTGCTAAATAAATTGTTCAATAATGCAAAAAGCCCGCGCATGTAGAGAATAAATAATTTCCTCAATATCATGACATGAGCAATAAAACAGAACGTTCAATCTCTCAGCTCAAGGAATGCATGTAAATATTTGTTTTATTGGAAATGGAATTTGTAGGCAACAGGAGCAGCATGTGCTCTTGCACTTCACTCGTATGAGGATGAGAATGTGTTCTTGGGAAATAAAAGTATCGCACTCACCTTTGAACGCATTTGCTCCAAAACCACTGCGATGTCACCGTGTTGACATGCATACATTAAACTTGTACAGCCATGGGCTAGACGATGTTCCACACTCTTCACTTTGCTTAATCCACATGTTAGGGATTCAGTCGTCGTTGTTCTTGTTGCTGTTGTTGCTGTCGTTGTTGCTAACGTTGACATGCATGACACAGCAGCTGTAGCAAACGACAAGGATGATGCTGTTGATGTTGATGCTGCAGTTGTTTTATTTGAACCTGCAGTTGCTACTGGATTTCTTAAGGCCTGGTAAGAGCCTGAGGTGGAGGGGAAGGAGGGAAAGTTGTTTTTATTACTGTCGTCTGTAGGTGGTTTAACTGATTCAGCAGTTCTTTCTAATGTCGAGCTATTTCCTATATCCTTTGACGTCAACTTGCGACCATTCTCACATAGAGAACTTGTTAAAGTTTGTACTTCCGTTTTGTTGACACTGTCAACAGAATGTTTTTTAGCCATTTTTATGTGTTGCTGCTTTTGGGCCTTCCGCAGCATGTTGTGCTCATTCAATATTGATTGTTTTCCATTGTTGGCATCAAAGGTTAATGTCACTGCTGATTTTTTCATTTCAGAACGCACTAAAGGACTATGAAATTGTAAATGTTTTTTCTTTTTTCGTGCACTTTGCATCGTCGTCGACTCATCTTTCCGGTTACAAGTTTCTGTCATCGTTGCTGATGCTGCCAACTGCTGTAAGCGGGGAGGTTTTGGTGGTGCAGGTGCTTGGCTTGAACTGGCCATTTTCTTTTGACTTTTTTGGTCACTTCGTAAGAGTATTTGCAATTTTCACACAAAGAATTTGTTAGCAATAATTTATTGATTTCAAGTATCGGCCACATTTCATAACAACTTTAAATAACTCATTATAATCAGAAGTTTAATTCATATGCGCCATATGGATTTGTTTTAATTAAATTGATTTTTTTGTCTTTTTCTAGTGTTTTATTAAATATTTATTTCTTTAGTGGCACTAATCTTATGAAGATTAAAATGTGTGTTTGTTTTTTTTTATGTATTTTAATAAGATTATTGTAGCACTTGTTTTAAATTAAAATTGTTCATGCGAAAAATCTGTTTTCCGCCTGTTTCAAAACACAAACCCACATCTATGATATTATAACACACACGTGTGTGGGTACAGATTTGTGTACTATTTCTTAAGCGATTCTAGTTTTTATGATTCATATTTACTTAACGTTTTAAAGTTTAATGAAGCATCATTTAAGTTGCTTTTGATAATGAAAAAAAAATCATCCTAAAATTAAGTTTTTTATACTGTAAATTTATTATTAAATGGAACTCTTAGAAAATCAACAGCGGCAGGTCCATCAGATTCACAGTATTCACAACAAAAATAGAAGAATTCTTTAAGAACCCATATTTACAATCGATTAGTTCCCTAACATATCGCGAAGTGGCGCGACTTTTATAAAACTTCTTTTAGTAAATACTGATTTAAACTAACTAAAAGACATTAAAAAAAAACGTTTATATCACCAATTCAAAATCGTTTATATAAATATAAGGACATTAAGGATAATTTATTATTCTCCTAGATAGTAAAAAACCTATTCCAAAAAGTACTTTTACCAAGAATTATTATTGTTATTTTTCTTTTCTTTTTTTTTGCGAATGGCAAAGTACCTTTTTTAAAATTACTTCTTTCAAAAACTGCCTCTTTTAAAAAGTACTTCTCTCAAAGAGTAGATACCTTTTTTTAAAAAGTTCATCTTCCAAGAAGTACTTTAATATACATATATATATATATATATATATATATATATTTAAATAACTTTTTGCAAAAAGTACTTATTTCAAAAAGTACCTTTTTTTAAATTATTTCTTTCAAAAACCAACTTTTTCAAAAGTACTTCTTTCAAAGAGTATCTTTATTAAAAAATTTTACTTCTAAGAAGTACTTTAATCTTTAAATAATACTTTTTTCAATAAGTTTACTGTTTTAAAAAGACTTTTTCAAAGACTAGGTTCCAGAAAAAGTACTTTTTCAAAAAGGGCTTTCGGAAAGACCACTTTTGTAATAAACATTTTTCTTTAAAGCTACCTTTTTAAAAGCGTTTATATTAAAATAAATTCTTTCTTCTACAGAGTACTTCTTTAAAACAGCACATTTTCAATAAGTACTTTTTCTGAAAAATACTTTTAGCAAAAAAAAAGGACCTTTTCAAAATTATCTTAATAAATCACTATATCTTCTTTAAGGTACTTCTTCAGAAAGAGTACCTTTTTCATCAAAAAGGAAATCCGAAATCATTTTAATAAATCACTATCTCTTCTTCAAAGTACTTTTTCAGAAAAATTACCTTTTTTATATAAGTACCTTTTCCGAAATATTTCTTTAAGGTATTTCTTCAGAAAAAGTACCTTTTTCATAAAACACTATTTCTTTTCTTAAAAAAACATACAAAAAAGGAATTTTTGTGAATGCATCTCTTCCAAAATCATCTAAATAAATCACTGCCTCTTCTTTTAAGTACTTTTTCAGGATAAGTAAATTTTTCCTAAAACACCATTTGTTTTGTTAAAAGTACACACACAAAAAAATGACTTTTTATATATATACCTTTTTTGAAATTATTTTAATAAATCGGTATCTCTTCTTTAAAGTACTTTTTTCGAAAAAATACCTTTTTCATAAAACACTATTATGAAAAGTACCTTCTTTAAGGCTCTTTTATCCAAAATGTATATTTTCAAGAATTATATTTTCAGATATAGTATTAGAAACAAATATTTCATATCTTAAAAAGTACCATTTAAAAAAATTCAGACGAGAAGTTGTTTAAAAAGGGCTGTTTACAATAAATATATTTTTATTTTTCAATTGATGTTTTCAAAAGACGAGCAAGTCTTGTGTATCGGACAGATATTAAAATTCCAACTCTAAAAACGTCTGAAAAAGAACCAACAGCAAAATCTGAAGTCTAAATAAAATTTTTTACTAAAACAATTTTTTTTTTAATAAAAAATTGCACCTACTCGTGACCCATAAATAATAAAGTTAAGAATCTTTTCTTCTCATGATGTATCCTTCAGTTGAGAGGAACTTTTATCACTTCGTTTAAAATGTGTTTAGGAAACAGACCGCTTTCGGTTATCTGTCATCCACAGTCTTCACTGAATAGGTGTACACACATACATGCACATGTTTGATTGTTTGTATGAAGGAAGTATGTCAAAATAAATATGTGCGGTTGTTTGGCTGACATTGAACGCTAATTTGATAACTGCTTCCGCTTCACTTAAGATCAGCGACAAATTCTGGCGACATTGAACACAAATTTAAAGCATTCGTTTTTACCCAAATGACCAAAGACTGGAGTTTATAAATATTGTCAAGTATACAAGCAGACATAGCAAACAATAAGTAGCCAGTCTGCAAGTAATTTTTAATTAATTGTTTACTTTTTAGTGGCAGCAATAAAGAACAGCAACATTTTGAATAAACCTCAAGGTCAACTGGGCTCAACCACATCCAACAGTCGGTGTTGATGTATTTTAATAATTAATTTTCGTACATGAAGCGCCTTGTTATTCACGCCTTACGCGCCATGAATGAATTAAAAAACAATTTAAAACGTCTTCAAATTGTTGCTGCCACAAAAAGGTGGCAAAAAAACTGGCTGTTTATAGTGGGGAGGTTAAAAGGGATTAATGACTTTGAAAAAGGGAAGGAGGGTTTTAGTTTCATAAATACCATAAATTGTTCATGTCTTTTAACTCACATTATCCTTTCCTCCTTCGTCCTAATACGTTTAATATTTAATCGTGTGTAATAATATTTAATGATGATTGAACAAGAATTAAATTTCTTCCGTCTGTCGGGCTCCTTTTTAAAACTTAAATTTACTGCAAAAGGATTAGCACGAATGAATCTAGTTTTTTTATGATGTGTGTGTTGCCTTCGCTTTTCTTAAAATCTTGTTGCTTTTTCGCTTCAGTTTAGGCGGAATAAAAGAGCACCGAGGAATATAACAAAAGTAGTCATGCGGAAAAGTTTTGCAGAAAAAAAATTATATCAGAAAAGAAATATGTTTAATAGAAGAAGAAATGTTTTGTTGTGATTTGAAAGTACAACGAAAGAATGTTAAGAAAACTATACAGTGAAGGGCAAAACAAATCTGCTGCAACTAATTCTTCTACAATAAGTTTGCTAAATTCAAGCTGCTTTTTATTAATCAGGATTCTTTTAACGCTTTTTCTTTTCGATTAACCGCATACGATTGTATTTCGCTTAGACTTTGAACAGCTTCTGCTGGCAATTTTTTCAATATTTCAATGAAATTTATTTGACATTTAAAACGTGGATATTGTCAAATCCCTGTTTGACTAATGCCAAGTACAAAATTTCAATTCCTATTGAAATTATTCATTATGAGCATGAAATTAAATATTTTTCTATTTCCTTAACTCTTATTATTTTCTGTATTTTTTCCTTCCTCTTCTCCTATTGATTGTTAAGTCCTAAGCCAGCGAAAATCTGTTGGCAGTACGTCCACATTAACCGCAATTACTTTCTTAAGATAACGAATTGTTTGTCGCTTTCATTTTGCACGCTTTTCCAGGGACTTAAAACAGCTAAAAAAAATATGTGTAAAACAAACTGAACTGAATGGGTCGGTCAATAAAGTCGCTGTAAAATGGAAAATAATTTTCTATGCAATCAATTCCATAGATATTCTGCTTTCTTGTTCAATCCTTAGCAAAAGCATTTGGACACAATACTGACAAATTGTAACACAGAATTTCTACTTCTATTTTATTTTATTTTTCTTTCTTGCCAGCCTGTGAAATAATACCATCGATTTATTTCCATTTATCCCTAAGAGCAGCATTCTGCAGTACTCCCTTGGAAAAGAATACCTTCAGACACACTCCAGCCATCTGAAATGTTCCAAATTACTCGTTCTGGTATTTAACAACACAAGCCCAGCTGCTGTTACCAGTTCAGTTAGTGGTTTATTATTCTGGTACATTATCAATATGCCGATTTGTATGTAAATTAATTTCTTTTTTTTATTGATTGCGGCTTAAGAGTGTAGAAGCAAGTTGATAGAAAATGTTTAAGTCCTGGCGATTCTTTGAGAAAGTGTATAGAAAAAATATTTAATTTCTTACAAGTCTTAGGAATGCTTAAATCTATGGATGATGTTGTTGTTGAAGAAATTGTAGGTTTGAAATTATTCACGAGATTTAAATTATTGTAATGAAAAGCAATTCGTTGTAGTTTTAAAGCCATAATGAAGTGTAGGGAGGAAGAAGTACAAGCAAACGAGGCCGTATTCGAAAAGGAGATAATGATTTCATCACCATCCATTTGAAAAGTCGTTTGTTAGGAACTCTATGCCACCAGAGTTGACAATCTGATATTTTCCGGGAATTAGACGACACTCTTTTGGCACGAGTTTTTGCATTCTGATTACATTTTGAAAATAGGGATATTTGGGAGTCTTTTAAATAATTTTTTATAGCAATTCAGTTCATATTTTTGCAATATAGTTTTATAATTCTTTGCAGCTGTTGCGTTTTTGAATGTCCTGTATCGAAGGGTTAGGCTTTAAAGGCGATTACAGCTCGAGGTTTCATTTTTAAAATTAAGAAAATGCACGAAATATTAAAGCTGACAAGATAAAAAATAAAACTTTTCACACAAAACGCCAATTTTAAAACTCTACTTGTTACTGCATTAGCTTCAGTGAAATGCGCTTTGGAACCAGCTTAAAGCGCTCAATTGATCACTTTTAATTTTTAAATAAGATTTTGGGGAAAAAAGATCAGCACATAATTAAAATTAAAGGGTTTAGAAAATAAATAATATATTTCTTTTTATTAGGAACCGCAAGACTTCTTCCCTATCCCTTCCTAACTCCTTATCCGCTTTATGTTTAATTTTTAATCATCCCAAGACTCTGTTGATAGACTCCCCAGCAGTATATTGTCTAGCAGTACAGGCCCACGAAAAGGCTCTTGTGCTATTTAATTCAACCGTTGGCATATATTTTAAAAAATTACTTTTAATGTATTTACAATTTATGTAGATGCGCCTACGAAGGCTTCATTTCTCAATCAGCGTCATTCGAATATTGACAAACAGCATAAACCAGCGGATATGTAAATCGTCAAAGTGCTTGCAATCTTTTTTCACACTTTTTTTTTTTTTTGTAAAAAATAAATTTTATCTGCTGGATAGAGTATTCGCAGATTTTATATTTACATTTTATTTTCGCATGAAGAAAAAACCAAAAAATAAAATGTTAAAAATTGCGTTTGTTACGATGCTGATAAGTGGGGTTAGTTGGTTGGTGGCATATCAAATGATGGTTAAATGATGTTGTAAAATCGATAAAAGATTTACATTTTATATGCTCGGCTGCCTGAGTACAGATTTGCATGAGAAATTAGTCCAAAAGCACAATATGCAAAACGAATGCCAATCCAATCGTTGCTTTACATTTTAGTTCAGCGACCGCTGTGGGCTAAATGTTGGCGATTTCAATTCCCGCCAGGATATTTTGGTAGGAGTGTTTGCGCGCCTAATCTCTCGCTGAGTAGATATGAATTGTTAGTGGAACAGATTTAGATCGCAATCACCGGCCAGTAAGAATGTATGCAACCACAAGCGTTTGATTAATACGCACTTGACATGAAATACATTTTATTTACTTATTGTTTTCTGTGGCCCGCACACAACACGTTTCACATCTATTAAATATTTGACGCAATAAGCGCAATCACTTAATCCGAAATTTAATCTGGGTAGATCTAACCAATTTTGTTGGTTGAAAATAAAAATTTACAAAAAACAAGTTCAGTTTTTGTGGTTAGACAACAAATAAAATTGTTATATAGCCGGGTCTAAAACCTTAGAAGTTGGTTACTATTTTCCAAACGTAACATTCTTGGACAAATTATTTTAATTTTGAAAATAAATTATAATAAAGCATTAAACACAATAAAGACAGCAGACTACAAACTACAACTTGCCAAAAATAGAATACATGTTCGTTTATACGAATAATTATTTTTGCTACTACAGACAACACGGCTACGAGTTGTTGTCCCTGCTGTTTTTGTGGTTGTAATCAAATTAAACTAATTTCCGTTTTGGTGATCGACAATGAGTACCTGCAGTGTTGCCAGTATAATATAAATAAATTCAATTATTGTAAACTTGAAAATGTATTGTTTTATTATACAAACAGAAACAACAAACTATATCTCCAAGCTAATGAAATGATTTTTTTCACTTATATGTAATTCATTGTAAGAATATATATTTGCAAAAAACAAACTAGATTTACATTTATATACAAATTACTAGAGAGCCTGAATTCGGGACTTTGTAAATATTATACATTAGCTTACCAACTATTGTTTATTATAGTTATATAATTGTTTAACTTTCGGCTTAATAAACAAACAAAAAAAAAATGATTTCTTGTTATATACTGTGGACTTTAAATATATTTTATATATATGAAAGCAGCTACACGGGCTTATGAAAAGAATTCGACTACAAACAACAACAAAACATGGTTATTGATTTGGTGGTTTCGTTCTAAAAATAGTTAAGTAGCTGACTACGAGGCGACGATTGTAGCCAACGACTTTTGTAGTCGGTGTTCGTGTAGCCTGCTGTCGGTATTGTGTTTAATGCTTAAGACTTGACTGTTTGAAAAACTGGATTAAAGCTACAGAATTAAAAAAATTTCCTTCAATAGTTCTTCTGAATACAAATGAAAATATATTCCGAACATATTTTTTTCGTTTAACTATAACCTAGAGATGCGTTCAATAACTAACCAATTATTCCGATAAATGTTTATTAAGCACAAGAGATTTAGTCAAAACTTATTAAAAGTGTCATAGAATCATATATTATTGGAAACTCTAGTTTGAATTATAAGATTTTTCACAAGATTATAGTGGCTACATTTTTAATTTTTTTTTTCGCAAATATTTGATAAGTGTGGCCTAAGCCATCGACATTTAGTACTTTAAAGCCAAAGTAAAATTCTCTGTTGCCCTGTGTAATGAAACCTGAACAATTTTTTGTGAATTTCATCAGAAATTAACTTCACTGCGTCATTATTTTTACTACCAGCTTATGCTGTGGTCGATACTAATTTTTTGTTTTCAACATAAACCTGGAATTTCATTTACTGCAGCCTTAAATTTTATTTCACAGGCAAATATTTACAAATACGAAGAGACAACAAGCAACCGAGACCAAAGCTGACAATATAAATTATCACATCCTTTGTGTCCATTTTCTTGGTTATTATTGTTGACAGTGTTGGACACATATTTGGTTAGCCATTCTTTTGTGTTGTTTTTAACAATTTTTTGCGGTAACACCCAGTGGCTTAAACCGAATAAATAACTATGAAACAGCAGAGCAGTAAAAAACGAGGTGATGACATCAAAAGGTGTAAAACAAATAAGGAGTGCAAGAGAAATAATTTGAAATAAAAGAGAAATGAAAAAGTTAAGAGAGAAAACAACATGTCAGTGTGGTTGATTTGATTCTTAACTTTTCCAGTGTTAAACTGAAGTGGCGTCTTCATATATAATTAATTATTTATTATTTCATTATTTGACCGAATTTCTATTATAAATAAATGGTTTCCTCAAAACAGGGAGAAGAGAAAACAAAGAAAATGTGGAAATAGAAAAGCCAGACTAACACATGAAAATGTTTAATACCAACCGACGAAATTGCTGTCACAATACCACAACAAAGAAGCACTTCAAATGGGAATTAAGTGAAAAGTTTACTTCGATACCTGCCACTGCATTATATCCCTACGGTGCTCTCAACACCAGGCGAGTGTTGAAATTCTCCTCGACGCAGTGCTTGAAATAAATAAAATAATTATCGCTTCACATTTGAATTTGCAGCAGAAGTTCTTTGCGAAATTTTCTGGAGGTGACATGAGCACCAAAGAGTTCAAAAAATTAAATAGATTCACTGAGTATTTAATACGTTTTTTATAACAAAAAAATATATGGAAACAATTCCTCTTCCAGCTGGTGGGTAGACTGAAAATATAAACTGATTTTTTATACGTTCACAATTTAGTAGCCTTGACTGCTGTTCCATTGTATTAATTTCTCAATTGATCTACAATGAAAATTGATCTTCTTATGCCGTTACTGCCTAACATTTTCACCAACAATTCCATTAATCAATGAATAAAGTATTTATTTAGAATTTAGCCAGATGTTTTGTTGCCTCAACTTCTTTTATACTCTGACATCAAGTTAGAAACTGGTATAAAACATATTTTATAAATACTTTTCTTTTATTAAAATTCCATTGAAAGTTGCACAAAAGATAACTGCAATTGACCCAAACAACCAGCCGCTGCTGTAATTATTCTCAACTTTAATACTTTTTTAAATGCCGCCTTGAACTTAACTTTGCAGCAGATAATACTTTCATGTTGATTTTACATTAACACATTTAATCAGCGCGATAATAAATAAGCAGAAAGCAGTTTTAGGGGTTGAAGGAGTGTTGCAAAAAGGTAAAATTATCAAGAAAAAAATTTTTTATTATTAAAAACATTTCCTTAGAACAACAACAACAGGGGGGAAAGAAGTTTAAATTGGCCATAAAGTAAATGAAGGAAACAAGCGGCCTAAGAAGTTGGAGAACAAAAGAAAAACTGTTTAAAGTAGAAAACTTGAACGACGATTAATCAATTTTTCAATTATAAAAGAAGAAAAGGGTTTGTCGTGAAAAGGGTTGGCAATTTAATTAAGTTGAGAATCTTTTATTAGTTTTTAATTTCAGTGCAAAAACAATATCAACTTGAACAATTAAAGTTTAAATAAATAATTATTATTTAGCTGAAGGCGCGCAGCATTAAATAATCATAATTTGAAGTTGATTTTTTCTTTTCTTGTTATAAAAATAACAAAATTAAAAATGATAATAATAATAAACACATTCCCACAGAGCGTTCCTTTGGTCTAAGACCTGGATCGTGAAGTCCAGCGCAATCTAAGAATGACTAATTCCGTATAATCTCATCTTTTTCAAAACGTACTTCCAACATTATCCCCACCTTCTATAGTTGCGATACAATGTATTGCATTAGTAGGGTTCATTCCCTGTTGTTGGCTTAAGAAGCGAACCCTACACTATGATGGCTTAGACAAAAAGTTCGACTCCGTGCACAGTTATGAAGAGGGTCGCAAGAATGTACCGACAGCAATTAACACCGTCATGTACTACAACACCAGAATACAACATCCTTCTTCGCCGGTACCAGCAGTAAAACAATCAAAAATTAAAAATGACTTCAACAAAAATGCCCTTTTTTCTAATTTCCCTTCATCTGTTCTCTTAATGCTGCTACTCCTTTTAGTGCTACACCAAGACAAAAATAATTGCCTGAATGCCGCATCAAATATATTGAAAATTTATACAACTCTCTCTTAGACGTTTTTTTATTAAATCTGATTGTCAGTTAAAATAACTGATCAGAGTTTCAAAAAGTTATTTTCGTTAAAGTATCTGAAGGGCAAATTTGAGGTTAGGAAATAAATTATCATAAAAACTTAAAATTTTCTTGACAAATTCAGTTTCATTAGAAACAGTGTAAAGTAGAAACATGAGAGTTAATAACAAAATATAAAGTCGGGCCAATGTTGACCTCCAGAACGTTGGCAGATGTCCGCATTTTTAAAACATTGTTAACCGAATTTTGCAAAAAAGCTTCGCTTATCTCCTTAATGCATCCACGAATTTCATCTTTCAGAGCGTCAGTTAGTTGTTGTTTGTTTGATCTTTTAAATGGCTCCAGAGAAAGCAATCCACCAGCATTAATTCATAAGAACGAGGCGCCAAATTGAGATATTATGCGACCCAGAAATTTTAATTTTTTGCAATAACTGAATTGTTTAGCCGGCTGCGTGGCTTTTGGCACCGTCTAGCTGAAATAAAAGGTCACTCACTGATGTCACCATAAAAAATCGTTTATCGTGGTTTGGTAAGCCGGAGAATTCACTTCGACGGTGTTTCGTTGTTCAGAAAAAAAAATAACAACACATTGGCTTACAATTCTCGTATTCTTTTTCATAATGAAATTGAAATAAATAGAAACTTTTACCACATTCAATTAGGCCCCCAATAGAGTGGTGATAAACAAAATTACACAAGAGTTGTGACAATGAAAGTGTAGCGGTTTTCGAAAACAGCTGTTCTGCTCTGCTAGTGTAAGTTGAATATATATTGAAATAATATTGATATCTTTTGCTATGTGGATATTTATCATAATACTTTTCGAAAAATTAACCAATAAAATTATATTTAATATTAATCACAGGAGTTGAGAAATATTGTTTTGACAAAAAGTCGCAGACAACTAGTCTCTGATGAGTTGGCAACTCATAAAAGCAATCACCCTTATTATGAATGGCTACATCGACGTCACATCAAAACTAGCACAGCAATTGTGGACAACAATTAACTACTATGGACACCATCAACAACATCTCTTAATACTGTATGCGTTTAAAAATGCAGACAACCGATATTCTGTTGGTTTGATGTGACATCGATGCTGTCGTTTCTAATATGCGGAAAGACTTCACCGAACACCTCGAAAGGGTTCCTTATTTTTTTAAAGTTATTAATTTTTTAGTTTCTAAAAATTAAACTCGTAACTGATACTTAAACTTTTTTAGGTCTGAAAACTGGAATAATACTACGACACTCGTGCTAAAACTTGTCTGCTTTAAATCTTTATTTTGTGCGCGCACTTAATGATTTGCCTCAATTTTACGAATAAAATTTTATAGAAAAAACTTCAAAAATTTTTTTAGTATAATTTTTAATTCTAAATATAAAAATATATTCTCCAAATAAAACTACCAAAATAACTTTATGATTTTTAATAAATTTTTTCAGTTTTTTAAGCTGCACCTCGCCGGTTCTTAAACTTTAAATTCCAATGCCTCCTCGTACTGCAGTCAGTTTCTCTTTTTTATAAACTTTTTCTCTTTGTAACACTTTTTTTGTTTGTTTCTCTACACAAATACAATCACTCGTTTAATTACTGAAATCAATGGGAATTTAATTTGTTGTATCTTCAAGCCACTGAATTTTGCTTTAAATTATTTGCAAATTTCGGTCCCGACCATTTTATTAAATTAACAAATCCAGCAAAAATTATGATAAGACCGTCAATTATATTTATGAATTTATTTCAGTATTTTGCTAAACATTTTTAATTAATTTGCTTTGCAACATTTTTTCTTACGACACATTAAATACCCGGTACATCAGCGCTTCATATATAGTTCAATGAAAACTTATTTATATTTTATTTCCTTTTATTATTAACAAGAAATGAAAGTACTTTTGCCAAAACTTATTGACAAACTTGTTACTTTTCCATCTTTTCCATGGCTTTTGTTTTGCTATTTATTATTTATCAAATACACATTTATTTTTTCTGCACTGTTCCTGCATTCTTTGGCCAACTTAATTGAGCTTCTTGAAAATTTTCACTTCATTTACACTTGCCAAGTTACAAACAAACAGAAGTGTACCCTCGATCCAAATGAGATTTTTATAAAAATATTTTTTATTATTTTCCGTTTACAAAAGTTTTTCTTACGTTTATTCCCAGAATGTAAAACTATCGCACGTAGTTGTGATTTTTATTTTTTATTTTTTTTTTTTTTTATTTTTTATTTTTATTTCCACTCGCCTGCCATTTTCATACGTTTCGTGTATGTACAACAACTACAACTATTAAGCAATGCCAGGTAGCGGCAGCAAAACCTTTCGTTGAAAAATTTCATTAATAAAAATTCATGAGCGAAGAGTACGAAAAAAAGGACTGAAAGAAAAAACGGTATCAGTGGGAGTGTGTGTGTGTGTGTGTGTGCAGAGGTGCAAGTGTACGCGTTAGTAAGTTTATTACACGAATAGTTGGGAAATATATTGAAGAAAAGCCAAACTACTAACTAAGTACACCTACTAATAATAGTTTATTAAAAACAAATAACTGTTCAGTTAAAATTTGGTCGCCAAAAGTTTTTATCAAGTCTTAATAGAGTGTACAAAACCTCAATTTACAATTTCTGTTGCATGTTCAAATAATAATTTCAAACAAAGTTTTTCCAAACAAGTATATTTTACAAATAGAACTCATTCAATATCAAGTTGATTTTCGCACAGCAAAGTAAAACAGCACTTTTTTCGAAAGCCGCTACACTTCCTCATCAGTGCTCATGTGTATTTGTTTATTGACACTGACTGGTGGATTTAGTAGAATCTGATTTACATAAATTTTAATGAAGAACTTGCATACTGTATGAATCCCCGGATCAAATCCTTGTGACACTGGGAAATTAATTTTTTTTTTTCATACAATTAATTTTTTTTTAATTATTGAATGTTTAAATATTTTTATACAAAAATTAATGACTTCATTATTAAATAGTTCTTCATAAATTTAAAGAGACATGCAAAATAGATTTTAAGCGATTGACCCTTAAGGACCATCCCTGCTACTTCCCGCTAATTTTAACCTCAAAGATTTCTAAACTTGATTTCTAAGCTTTTGAGCTCTTCAAGCCAAAATGCAATTTTTTTATAGAGTGATACAACTTTGAGTTGGCATCACCGCTTTATTTGACCACTTATTTAACAGCTGATAGTTGCTTTTTGCTTAGTTTGCTTTGACATTTTATTATGGATCGACTTACACCAGAGCAACGCGTGCAAATTGTGGAAATTTTTAATCAAAATAATGGTTCTGTTCGTCAAACTCATCGTGCACTTGGTCCATTCAAAATTGTATTTTCCGATGAAGCCCATTTTTGGTTGAATGGGTACGTAAACGAACAGAATTTTCGCATTTGGAGTGAGGAGAATCCACAAGCTTTTGTCGAAACACCATGACATCCATAGAAAATTACTGCTTGGTGCGCTTTATGGGCTGGCGGGGTCATTGGCCCATAAGTCTTCAAAAACCATGATGGTCAGAATGTTATTGTTTGTGAAAATTGGTGTTCCAGATTGCGCCTTGTACGCGCCAGCCGTGGCGGCCACATGGCCGAAATCATATTTAAACATTAATGTCATAAAATTTTCTATCCAATAAAGACCGTTTCATTGATATCCAAAATATATGACTATTTTTTATTATGATTTAAACTTGTATCACTCTATAAAGTACACCCTTTATGACTTTTTATATATCAACCACCGATTTCTGCATAAATCCAGAATACTAACTGATCAGATGTATAACAAATGCTAAGAGCCGAGTGGCTTATGCAAGCGATCGGAGACGATCGAATAGAGCACCTTTAATACCAACTAAGTCGTTCCACTACTTTTGTTAATGTTTGCGTTCATGCCAGGCCACTTTATAAGGACTGTTGCTTTTAATATTTCATGGGAAACCAGATTTTCAGGGAACAACAAAATTCAATTTATTGATGCGGAGCTGGTGCAATAATTAAGTTGATATTGTTGAGAAATGAAATCATAGTAAATAATTGTAAGATCTTCGACAGCAAGTTTAACGAAAATATTTTATTTTCCGTAAAATAAAATCACGAAAAATATTTTTCAGACAAATTAAGGGCATAGCACAATCACTAATTGTTGGGAATGCGTCCTAAGTAGGACGTTGTTAAAAAAAGGTTTCTAATTTGGATGAATATATAAAACTCCTTTAAAGAAAATTAACACAGTCAATTAGACGGAAATAATTAAACTTCCGAAGAGAGTTTTAATTAGAAACAGCAAAATAAAAGTGTCTTTTTAAGAGTTTCATTGCAACTTTAGTTTGAATTTTATTAGCTCTTTAAACACATCCCTGAGAATGTGTTCGTTATTTTACAAAAGAAATCTTTAAGCTTTCACTATATAAAAAGAAATGTTTTCTATATTTAATTACATTTTGAATATCTGATTTTTCGAAAATTGTTTTTAATTCAGAAAAATATGATAAATATTGCAAAGAATAAGAGAAAGTCAACATCAGTTTTACAAATTCAAATCACACACAAGAGCAGAACAGCTGCTTTCGAAAGCCGCTGCACTTTCATCGTCAGTACTCAAGTGTATTTTTTTTTATTTATTTATTACTTTTTTCTTCTAAAGTTGAATGTGATAACAATTTCTATTTGTGCCAAATATTATTAGGAAAAAGTATACGAGAACTTTATCAAACCGATGGTAACAGACTTTAATTAAAATCCAGTATTGCCGTTTAATTATTTTCAAGGGTTTAAACTTTATTTCCTGCTCTTTTTATACATAAAAATCTTATAAATTTATTTGAGAGATTTTTGTAATGCGGAAATGAAAAGTAATTCTTCAACATGTTAATTTAAATTTTAGGGGTTAATGAGGCAACAATGAATCCTTTTTTTAAGCAACTTTTAGGATCATCCTTATCTATGCAGCTCATTCCACTGCATATAGATTTGTTGCATTAGTATTGGTTTATTACAAATTGTACAAACACGACCACATCGTAGCGCATATGTGGCATAGAAGGGAATCGGAGCATATGAGAGAGAGTTCAGTTAATATTTCCAGTTGTTGCTGTTGTTGTTATTACTGTTTTGTATTGCCATTCTATTGTTGTCATGGCAATAATGCTCTACAGGCACGTCCACATCTGTAGTGTCCACTTGTTAAACGCGACTTTTGTTGTGCACTTTTTATTTACCTTTTTTTTCTTTTGCTCTTGTCCTTTAGAAAGCTCAGACAAATTAGTTTGCTTCAACGGCCCCAGTTGGCGCTAGTATTTTGAAGTAAAAGCCAAAACGACGTGAAAATTTTTGTTAGTGTAGCAACAGCGACCACAACAAAAAGGGTTTTTTGACTTTTACAACAGCATATACAATTCGAAAAAAATTAAAGAATGGGAAGAGTGTAATGAAGTGTTGGTTATCTGTGAGCTTCAAAAGGATTTTACTTTTTAAATTAATTTCTAAAGGAAGTAAAAGTTGTATGAAATTAGCAAATTTAAAATGGCATAAGAGGATGGTTTATTGAAAAAAAAAATTTCAAAGTGCAAAACGGTTTTGAAATTTTGCCAAAATTATTTTGTTGTTGTGAAGTACAATTGTTGCGGTTATAGACGAAATATTATTTCATTATTCTCGCAATACCCCATTCGACCACACCAATTTTCGAGTACTTTTCCCAGAGTATGGCTTCTTATCCTGGTAATCACAGAAGTTGGCCTTCCAATTGTCAATTGTCTCTGATTTATCGCCATAAAAGTAGTCTCTAACGTTACCCCACAGAAAATAGTCCAACGGTGTCAAATCGCAGCTTCTTGGCAACTAATTGAAGACGCCATTTTGGCTGATTAAACGGCCATCAAACGTTCGACGCAATAGATCTATTGTGACAACAGGATTGTGGCCATACTGTTGAAATCAAACGGGGCACAAAAAAAGCGGTTATCACAGTGCGATTGATGTCGCCATTGACCGTAATCGCTGGGCCGTCGTAATTTCCAAAGATATATGGATCCCTGATGCCTCCGGTCCAGAAACTGCACGAAACAGTCACTCATAATGGGTGCACTGGCTTCTGTAAAAACACATGGGGGGCTCTCTCAGCTCTAACTACGTCCATTGAAAAGGAATGCCGATTGTCGGCATTAACAAAGACAGGAGCACATGATTTTTGTAACTAAAATCATGCGTTTCTAATACCAGGGAAACTTTTCTTAAGCAGTAAATTTATTTTAATTACATGGCATCTGTTCACCAGTCAGTAGCATTTCAATGCACTCCTGCTATATAAATAAGAACACAAATATTTGCTACAACAACAATTAAGTTGGTAGTTCATAGTCTAAGCGAAATAGAGTCACACACAAATACCAGCAGCAATTAAAATTGCAATAACGTCAATAATATTGCAGCTCCACAAATACATGAAGGCCATGATTGCAAACACAAGTTCACTACGTTCAATGCTGACATGACAAACAACGCAGCAAATCCAATAAAGTCCAAAGCAATTCGTTTAGTGCGTAAAGCTGAGAACTCATAATAATTATTCCCAAGGCAGTTAAATAAATATTCAGTGTCGATCTCATGCGAGTAGGAAGAGAAGATTTAAGGAAAAGCATCAGCTCGAGCTGCGTTAATCAACGAAGACCAAAAATATTATGAAAATAAAATGAAAATAGTTTCTTCGTCTTAAAAGAAATTCAATCACTTAATATCTGAGGGAGTGTCACTACTTTCCGATCACTAGTTTGAGATCGTATATAATTTTTTGACGGACTATTAAGAAACTCAAGAGATAAACTTCAAAAGATAAACTTAATATCTTCGAAGGTTTAAGTGTAAACCATTATCAATCGATTAGTTTTCGATTAATCGGTTACCTGATTAATGAATTTTTTCATTTATTAAAATTTTTGATTTTTAATTATCTTACGAATTTTGGTAATAACAATTATTGAAGTAAATTAACCCTAGAATACTAACCCAGGTATAGTTTTCTTACAACTGTATGAAATAACAGTGGAAGTTCTAATGAAACCAAATTTTATAACTTCTTTCTTGAAAAAATTTCATTGAGTTTAGCGCTTTTGGGCGAATGCTAGAGTATGTAAGTGGCCTTAATATATACGTTGTATTAAACTTCTTTCGTGTTCTAGAGTTAAGCAGAACTTGAATTGATAAATATATCTTAATAGAAGATATATCTTTTACTACGTTATTTAATAGTTTACAAATAGTTCAAATCATGATATTTGGGAATTAGAATTTGATTCGAATGTTTAGGATTCCAAAAAGTTCTTTTTTATTTGTTGCAGTTGCTGAAAAAGCCATCCGGGACATCATCTCCTGGTTTTTTCTAAACATAAACAAACTTTTCATTTCGACCTTTTAATATTCAGAATCTTAAGACTGCTAATGATTTCGTTTAAGCTTGCCAAGAGCTGAACCTCGCATAAAAGTGCGTTGTGCCCGCACTAGAAAGTTAACAATAACGGTTAAAAATTTGAACACCCTAATAGCCGTAGAGTTAAAGCAGTATGAAATCCTTCAGTGCACTTTAAGCATATTAAATAACACTAACAAACAAAAATTAAAGCTGGAACTATAAGAAGAGTGTCACTGCAAACCAGCCAATTAAATTACCAGCTAAATCATCCTGCAGTTTACACACACTTCAACAAGTGTAGCACAAGGAAGTGCAGCAGCAGAGTACAGCAGAATTATCACAGAATTAAATTTGAATCCACAATTTTTTTGTTGTTTGCCAAAAACTATTTAATTTTAATGTTGATATTCAAAGTATTTGTGCTTGTTAATATTTTATATAAAAAAACACAATTTATTTATTTATTTTATCTCTCATTTTTACCTGAAATTTACAATAAATAAAAAGCAAAAAACTTTTAATTCATAATTTTCATAAAATGTTGTGTTGCCAAAATCCTTGACCCATTAGCCCCCGGGCGTGTAAAATTTAATAAAACAAATTTCTTTTTTATACCAGCAATTTTCAAAATAAAAACACAAACTAAGAAACTTTTTTTTTTATAGACTGCATAAATGTGTTGTTGTACAACAACAAAATTCATGTTTATTTTTATTATTATACTTTTTTGTATGAAAGCGAATGTTTAATTCTTGACTCTTGGATTCAAGATGCGGATGCCGAGTACATGTATAAGTAAACGTGTTCGTTTTAGCTGTTGTACTGTTTCTGCTGTTGTTGGATTTTAGTTTAACTTTCAATTAGCCATAGAAATACATACAATTTAGTAAGAGTTTAGCTCGTACGGCCAACCAGCAGCAGTAACATTTCCGTCGTACAACAAAATAGAAGTATTACAAAATGAATTTGCTGGAGTGGATTATATTTTTGGTACTCTGCTGCAACATTTTATGTAACGAGTGGATACTATTACGCAGTCAACTAACCAGGAAAGGGAAAACGGAACTGCAATTTTAAAGGGCCATGAAAAAAGGTGTGCATAGAAAATGGGCCCTTGAGGCGCATGTATTCAGTGCAAAAATGTTTATGCTTTTTGATTGTACGCAAAATACCTCAAATTTTTTAATAATAACTTTTGCTATTCAATGGAAAATTTTTGAACATCTTTTTCTTTTAAAACTGCCTGCTGGTGTTTACGAAAACGGAACCAAAACATGTTTATTCATGCTTAAACGTAAAAGTCCAAGTCATCAGTTTAGATGTTGAAAGGAAAAGTTTTGCAAAGACCCCTGCAGCGCACTAGGAAGGAACAATGCAAAGGGGGTTATAGTGTGGACGGGGCACTTGCAGAAAAATGAGAAGAGTGAGAGAGACAGTGATATAGAACTTTTAATAGCCACCTTTTATATATCAAAATCGACAATTTACGGCGCTTGAATGACAGCGAAGCAAAATGTAGTCTTCGAAGCAAATCGAAATCCCAAATCGCTTCTATTTTTAATCAGCATCAAAATTATTTATTATCAATTAATAAATTGATTATTTTGATTAATATAGTTAATTAATATGTTGATTGATTTAATTATTCAGTATCAAAATTATTTATTATCAATTAGTATATTCATTATTTTATTTAATATAATTAATTAACATATCGTTTGATATAATTAATTTAATTCATTTAATCAATTAATATGTTAATTAATTTAATTCATATAATCAATTAATATAATAATTGATTTAATTAATTAGCATCTAAATTATTTATTATCAATAAATTAATTGATTATTTTGATTGATATAGTCAACTAATATGTTAATTGATTTAATTAATTAGCATCAAAATTATTTATCAGTTAATATATTAATTATTTTAATTAATATAATCAATTAATATATTAATTGATTTAATTCATATAATCAATTAATATATTAATTAATTTAACTCATATAATCAATTAATATAATAATTGATTTAATTAATTAGCTTAAAAATTATTTATTATCAATTAATATATTAAAAATTTTAATTAATATAATCAATTAATATATTAATTGATTTAATTAATTTACTAAATATAATCAATTAACATATTAATTGATTTTATTGATTTAATTCATATAATCAATTAATATATTAAGTGATTTAATTAATTAGCATCAAAATTATTTACTATCAATTAATATATTAATTAATTTAATAAATAAAATAAATTAGTATTTTAATTGATTTAATTAATATATTAATTTTAAAAAATTCTTATTCACAAACTGAACTGGTAAAGGAAAGCAATTACGGAATAGTTTTCACCATGTAACAGGCCTTATTAATTAATGGGCCTGTGTAGAAGAAAACCAAAATTTATTCGGTCGCTTTTTACAACAAAATGTCTTCCTTTTTAATCTCTCGATTGTCTGCATTAAACAACAACGTAAATCCAGGAAAATAGAAAGAAGAAAAAAACAAGCAGCCCAACAGGCTTTTAACTCGTTACAGTTCATAAATTTTGTGACTTGAGTCTAAAGTTGTTATATATTTATAATATGGCAAATACACCAACACACACACACTAACACCCACTCTGGCACCTACAAAATGTGCACACTTTAAGTTGTAGGGGCTGTGCATTACACATGTCCAGGCACTTAGTCGTATACCTACAGACGCTCTAAAACATTTAAGCAGTAGAATTGTATAGAATTGATTTTTTTTTCTTTCTGTTGTAAGTTTGCTTGGTCGCTTGCGATAAAGTTGCAACAACATTTCCAGTCAAATTTTCTATAAACAACGAATATTGTGTTTTTCTTTGTACAAATACTCTTTGTAAAGTTGCAATGAAATTTTTTTTTTTTTTTTGTTTACAAAAACTTGCGTAGACTCTGAACTGATAAAAAAAAAACCCCTCTTAAACAGACAGTGAAATGTGCAGCAAGAAATATTAAAAAGGTGTTGCAAAATGCAGCATTTCGACAAACACTAACAACAAAATCACCTGCCTATTTTGGCAAAATATAAAAAACATGTGGGAAATATTATAAAAAATACATCAAACAGAATGTGAATTTATAAAAAAAAATTGAGGTAAAATATTTGTGTATAGGAAAATATAAATCTGGCAAAAAAGAACAAGTCCGTTGAATGCAACCGAAAATTTCCAAAAAATAATAAAAAAAATTATGCACAAAATAACTGTCTACAAGGTGAATTCATACTACGTGGCAAAAGATTTTATACAACGCCTATCCTACACATGTGAGTGCGTGTGTACTTATGTGTGTGTGTGTGCTTTTATGTATACTTACATAGAGCTGTAACTGACTGACTTGGCTTAACTGCTTGACAGACAGTTAAACAGTTTGCAACTGAAAGTTGTTATAATATTTTAACCCATTTTCAAGACAAACATGCGAACTCACACTCTAACTTAATTTTATGAAACGAAAAGGGTGTTGCCAGGTAGAGAAAATATTTTAAGAAATAATTTACATTTTTGTTATTACTTCTTAAGATATTTTCTCCCGTTTCATTAATCAGAAAGTGACAAATTTCATATTGAAATATAATTTCCAAGTCGTATTACACGCTGTTGCTGACAACCTTGAACAATAACTTGTCAGCGCAGGCCTCTAAAGACCACATTGTTGAGTGGCTAAAGTAAAAAACTCTTCAAGTCAGTGTCAACAGATCGGAATTTTAACTTTTTTTGTGTTTAATTTATTTCAACAAGAACGAATTTTGACACCATGGGAAAAGAAGCGGTTTAATTATAAATATATATTTTTTAGTTGGAACGCCGGTCATGACATGAGCCATAGTGATGCAAATCATTGAGCTGGAATTTTAAAGCAGTAAAAAGTGTTGAGAGGGAAGATGAAAAAAGATGACACTTTGTTTTCCACTGCACTCGCGAATTTTTGTTTCGATACCGATGAAGGAGCGTACTATAATGCGCTCTCTAGCACATGATGGTTCCAATAGCGATCAGTGCTATTCCCTTGTCATTGAATCAAATCGCAAACAGTTAAGACAACCTTTTATTCATACAGGATCAGACAAATTCAATGCCACATTCATCACTGAAAGCGGCAACGAACCTGGCGTCAAGATATTTACCACTATTTTTAATTCAAAACAGATCTGATTAGCTGATTTTAAAACTGTTTAACAATTTTTCCACCAGACTTATTTTGAAAACTAAATTCAATAAATCTGACGACAGACATATTGATTATAAATCAATTGAATAAAAATTTCAACAACCACTTCGTCGTCCTTAAATCCATGTGGCTTAGATTACCGCCATATAGAACAACGTACATAAATTTATGGTCAAATAAAATTCTCAAAATCTCTCCTTCCCCATAGTGCATTTAATGGTTTAATACAGTTTCATAACCATAATATGACAAAATAAGCACACCACGGATATAACCAATCTTTAATCCCTGATGTAACATTTGATCGTTAAGAGCAAAATACACAGAAAAAAATAAATTTTGTCTTTGATAAAATGTTATTTCATATTGTCCACATATTCTTGGAAATGCACACACACACGTACATACACAAACTGACAGCATAACAGCTTTTAATGTGTGCATGCGGATGCCTGCCTGTGCTGGTTGTGTTGGTCAACTTGATGTGTTTGCATTTCTACTGTAATTTTCACATGTCCATCATGACGGACAACAAAAAAAAAGAAAAAAAAAAAGAAAAAGAAACAACAGAGGGAAAAAACTTTTCTTGCTAAAGTTTCGAAATGCAGCAGCCAACGAATTGTGCTCTTAAAACGAAAACCGTATAGCAGAGGTTGCAGCACACAAATATAAATACGTTATACACACACACACACACACACAGTCAACAGCATACAAACAAACAATATACATATCAACTGCGCTATCATGTGCCACATGCATAAATGCAAACACACACACACTCACACAAACACTAACAAACCAACAAGAGTCGAAAGAAGGCTGCTTGGAAAATGACTCCACAAAATAAATTTTATGGAAAAAAATTCAAACTGAAAATATAAAAACGGATTAAAAAAAGAAAAGATAAACTTTAGTTTGTTTAGATTTGAGTGACACATATGCTGTTTAAGAAACGTGACCACAACATACATTTATGTACAACTTAATGCCACCATCAGGATCAACAACGCTTTAGACTTAAGCAGAAGCAACAGCAGCATCACCAGCAGCGGCAGCATTTATCAAAAAAAATTAAAAATATAAATAAATAAATGAAAAGAACCACAGCAAAGTGAAATCTTCAGAAAGCAACACCACAATAAACCCACACTCACACAGACACACATAAACATTAGACAACTGAGAATCAGCTTCAGCATAAAAAAACTCAAAAAATGCAATAAATTATGAAGAAAAAAAAGAGAAAGTGAAAAAGAAATAAAAGCAAGAACCAGGATCCATACATTTTTCCAAATATAGAACGCCAGTAAAACTATTCAGTCTTGTGACATCCAAAGGATTTCTATCACAACATAGAAAATATTTATGTTAGTATGTATTTGTGTTAGTGTGCGTGTGTGTGTGTCATACTGAGCACGGGAGTGCCGTTAGCATACAAAACAGTACGCAATAGAAGAGAAACTAACTTTTAATTAAAAGATGGGGGCCATCCTCGACAAAGAGCAAACACACATACACATGCACACACACACGCACGCACATATATTTTATAAAGATTAGAAAGTTTTATTACACACTGTTAAACATCAATGATTGTTTATTAAGACAACTTTTAGTTTATATTTCAGTTGTTGCATGTTTGTCACTCTCGTCAAACGATTGAATATTTTATAGGAGCAATTTTAAAAAGGGCGTTACAAATAAAAGATGTGCTAAAGGAATTTATTTTTTAGAAAATTGAATATGAAGAAAATAATCCAACAGCAGCAAAGGGATTTCATAAAACTATGCGGCAAATTATTTTAAACAGTTCTCGTGTACTTTTTCATAACAAAATTGCCACAAAAGGCCTCCCAACAAGGGGTGATATATAAAAGCACGCACGAGTACTGTTAATTAAAGTGTAGCGGCTTTCGAAAACACCTGTTGTGCTTTTATGAGTCAGTTGAATATATAAAACTGATGTGGACTTTCCCTTGTGCTTTGAAGTAATTATTAAATCTTTCTGAATTCAAAAAAAAAAAATTTGGATCAATTAAATTATCAAAATTTAATTTCAAAATTTAATTTCAAAATTTAATTTCAAAATCTAATTTCAAAATTTAAAATGTTAATTTTATATCATATAAAAAATTTTTAGAGTATCATTTAGATATCTTTTATATCTTTGACAGGGCTTCGGGGGCAAACTTTTATTCGATATTTCATATTTTCAATCACACATAATTGAAGTTCAATGACGTTAAAATATTTACCAGCGTTACCAGATGTCCAAAACTAAGTCGGCAGTCATCCTGTATGTAGCAGCTCATGAAAAACCAATCAACACTTTGCGAATAAAAAGAAATTTCTAATGAGGATGTCGTTATACTCAATGGATCATGGCATTTAAGTTTGTTCGAAAATTGACATGAAATTTTGACACAAAATACCACCAGGTGATAATAGGGTAGCCAAGCCTATTGTCTCACAGGAGCATCGACGCAACATTTAATGCGTTTCACTGTTCTATCGCTACTACAACGGAATGTGCTTCTCCAATGATATTGAGAAACTTGTGACCGAAAATCGATTGTTTTTAGGATGCATCCTTTGGCAGTCGAGTGGCCAGTGAATGCCAATGCGCACTAGAGAGAGCATTCGTTATATGGACGAACGGATTACCTTCTTATAGCGATATTTACTACCACGTTTGACTTTGGGAAGTTAAAATCAAACGTCCGCAGGCACTGGTCCTTTCAACTCCCTTCTCCCAATATATTTTCCCAGTTCTGGCACAATTCATCGCATGTGTAAGAGTCATCCTTTTCTTTTAAATACCCCTAATGAAACAGGTCCAACGATGTTAATTTCCATAATCGCGGCGGCCAGTTAACATCGCCACGATGTGAGATAACACGGCCATTGAATTTCTAGCGCAAAATAGTCATGGTTTCATTGGCTTTAATGCAACTGGCACCATCTTGTTGGAACCACATACCTCCAGGTCCTGATTCTCAATTTCTGGGAACAAAAAGTGTTTTGCATTCTCTCTCCGGCGAAAGCCATTCACGGTAACTTGATGACGGGACTTCTGCCTAACTATCACAAGCAACAAAAATTTTCGCCGGAGAAGAAAGTGAAAGTGCGCAGGTGTATTCACATATCCAACAGATCCGGTTTCCTGATTCTCGATTCTGCGTACATTTTTCCGTTTAAGTTTACAAGAAAGGTTAAGCAAAATTTTTTGAATAATGAATTGTGTGCAATAAATATTAATTATTTTAAATATATAAGTTGTTTTTTGTGGCTTAAATATGTCTACAGGCCTGCATTTTCCTTGCTCTGACGCCAAATCTTGAGTAGACTTAAATTTAATTTTAAAATAAAACTTCTTACATAATTAAAATCAAAACATTCATTTAACAAATTAACTCAGACATTATCTCAAGCAAATAACACACACAAAATTATCCAGTATCTCGAAGAAACTTTTAAAATTTCTTAAAAATTGTGTGTCATGTAACACAAATCGGAGATATTGCAACAAACAAAAGCCAACAAAAGTTTTAGCAAAAAAAAAAAAGAAACAACTTCAATCCGATAAGGAAAGCAAAAAACTAACAAAATCAATGCTCAACTGGCTTATTTGATAACTCGTGAATTAAAAGTTAAAAGCCAACAAAAAAGAAGATTTTGAAGCAGAGTTTCAAATGCAAACACTTCGAAAAGGAAAGGCAAAACATTTGGATTAAACCAAATATTTTACCTGCAACCTGGATGCCATGGAAAGAAAGAAATGGAAGAAAACAAATAAATAAATAAACGTTCGAAATACATCCATGACAGTTAAAGTAAGTTAACCTTCTTCGTTGTGCAAACATATTGCATTCACATGTCAAGCACTTTGAGATATTAGCAAACATAAACATGCACACACATGCACATGCATGTTGCCACACAAATCAGTCACTGTTTCAGCAGGTCTGATGCCAGCTCTCTCTTCTTTATTTCAAAAAATCAATCAAATTGATTAAGTTTAGAAAACAGATATTTTGTGAGAATTTCGGAAGGCAAAAAAGATTAAGAGAATATGGAAAAATAGTGAAATAATATCAAGAATATATAAATGAAAATTCAGAAGTTCTCAAGATTTTGAGCCGTAAACTCTTAAGCAAATAGATGAGTGTCACTTTTATATTGACGTATTTAATTGAATAACATTTAAATGAAAGAGAGCTATTTGCTGCAGTTGTTAAACACAAGACCACGAAGCTTAAGATTTCGTGCTCAAATCCATACTCAGTCAGGGATTTTTCTGATTTTGATTAACTCTTGTCGACTTAGCCTAAAGAAAATTTCATTAAATAATTTAATGGGCTTAACTAAAACAATTTGAAATGTTTTTTAAAACGACTGCAAAGCATTTTCAATCAAATATTTAAAAGTGATTTGTAAAATGTTCTTCACTCAAAATAATCTCTGCAGATATTTTTGCATTAAATGCTGCAACAAAATTAAATCAAATAATATTGTGAATGTGTTTTGTAAATATAAAAAGGAGTGGAACATGACAACCGATTTATATTCCAGGCAGAAGATATATTTTGGGATTCGAACAGTTGGCAGTGAAAAATTTTATGATAATAATATCTTCCGTTTTATTTAATAATAAATTAAGAATCAAACCCAAAGATGACTGATATTTAATTCAAAGAAAGAAGTTTATGTCAATAAATTTCTGTTTTATTTGGATGCACTTTTAAGATAATTTTATAAATCTGGGACTGCAGACATAAGATATATTTTTTTAGCAAGAAAATCATTTAATTACTCAACATTGTCTCGTAGCAAATCCTTAAATTTGGTTTGATATTTCCATATATTTTTTAATCGCTTCTATAAATGCGCTGCTGGGTAAAGTAGAGAACACAATACTACCATGGCTTTGATCCCGAGTTGGAATCCGTATCCATTAACGACAGCGATAGACACCGTCATGTACCAAAGCCTTCTTTCCTTCGTTGATAAAAAACTAAAGTAAAAATGGCTGCAAAAAATTGTCCATCTTCTAATCCGCCTTCATCTGACCTCTTAACATTATTCACTCCATTCTAGTACTGAAACAGTACACTGCATATGCCGAGTGTCATATCCTGAATGCTGGTCCTCTATAAAACAAAAGGGCGGCAATTCGTTGCAAGACTTTGAAGGGATATAAATTATCTCAGTTAATTTTTGAAATCCACTTTCAGATTTTATTTCATTGAAAATTCACATTCATTTTACTTTAGTTTTGATAGAGAAAGTTTTTACGAACCAAAATATGTTACCCAGGGTAATCGATCAAAAAAGGCATCTGTCTTGAAATAGTTTTTTTTTTATTAACGAAGATTTATAGAAAAACTTATTTTAAGGCAGATTTGTCAAGAATTTCATATATTTTAGATAATATTTTTTTTTTATATATTCCTTGAACTTTTCTTTACTGAATATGAAAGAAACAAAATATAAAATTTTGCTATACTGACAGCTGAAGACAGAGAAGTTCTTCATTTCTTAAAAAACAGATCGAAATTAGGCTGAGAACAACAGCAGTGGCCCAGTATGTGCATACACGATCCGTTAATAAGAAGTAAATTTTGCTTTCACAAATAAAAGATTTTCATTAATTAATTATTTTTTATTTTGTCTCCTTCAAAGTATTCACTTTCAGTCATCCTTTTTCCCAATCCCGGAAGCAGTTCTGATGTGCAATTTTTTTTATGTCCTTGAGTTCTCTCAACCATTCGGTTTTTATTTTCTCAATCGTGACAAAATGCTATCCTTTCATGAGTCTCTTCCATCTTAGAAGCAGGAAAAAATCACCAGCAAACAAATTTGGTGAATACGGTGACTGATAAATAGATTTTTTTTTTTAATTCAGCAACATGCACGAAATGTCAGAAAAAATTGCCTGGCATGAGTCATCGGTTGCAAGGACATGCTCAGCAATAATTTTAATTGTGATTCAAGAATTTTGTGATTTCAAGAAGTTTTTTGTTATTCGCTTCTTCATTAGCTGCTACAACGATTTTTTTTAAACTGGCAACACTCAGAATACAGTCACTGTATGTGATTGTGTTCTTTAAATATTTAATTTAATTTTTTACACAAAATTTTATTCAAATTCTTTAATGCGTTTTGTTCGCCAGCAGAAAATTGTTGAGGACTTAAAACAGTTCTAATTTTTTGACTTTTAAAAACAAACTTAAATCGCTGAATCTGTCGACTTACGGTCGAGAGCAGTACACCGACATAGGAAAAAAAAACACATTCTACGCAACCTGATATATTTTAAAATTGACCTAATATTTTGAACAGACCTCTTGAAACTTGTTGGAGCAAAGCTCAATCGATTGCAATTATTCGAAAGATCACAAAACTTGTGTCCACTGCACCCTGGGCAAATTTGAGGTTCGGAACTAAATTTGCTGGCAAAAAAATAAAACGTCAAGAATTTATCTGACATCCTTTGATATTTATTTAGCAAAAAGATGGGAAATTTTAATAGCCCGCCTAAAGCTGTTTATGCTAAGTCAAATAAAAGAGGCACAGGACTTCATTTAAAATAAATTTCGACTGCACAAAAATTTTGTCCGAAACTAGTGGCTGCCAGTTCAGTTTAAATTCGTCAAAACAACAGGGCTTGAGGGCACACAAACTTATTTGCGTTTAACGTAAAACACAGAAGCATCATGTGTGTGTGTGTGTAGAAGCACATTGATTTTGCATGCATGTAAATAAAAGTTGTTTCAAAATTCTCAAAATGTTTAGCTTCCATTCTATGTTGGTTGCTGTCAATATGCCAGTTAAACCTTTTCGCTTTCCCTATTTTCAATCTAAGAAGTTTTGGAGAACAGCTCGGCAAATGTTTACTATTTTAAAGGGTTGGCGTATAGCATAGAATTTCGTTTATGTGTGTTAGTGTATGATCGTGAGTATGTAAATTCTATTCTTCCTCATTTGCATCATATTTCAAATGCAATTTATGAATGATTACATTTCGTGCAACAAATTTATGCAATTGAATATTCGTAAGTAATTGAATTTTGTGCAACCGAACAGACGGTTTTCATATTCAACTATTTAATTTATATCTGGTTTGAGGAGCATGAAAACAAAATATTTTATAAATTAAAAATTTCTGGGTTAGAATTTATCTTTTTTAATAGATAATTTTCTTCACTTATTCTATTAGCGGCGATCTAAAGATGTCAGTTTAGTTGCGGTATTCGAAAATAGTCCTGTTCTATTGTGCTTTAAGAATTCAAGGTTACACTGATAATTCTTCAAATATTGCATACATCTTTTTAAATTTAACACTGTGAATCTTAAGATACGGTCACTCCTAAATAAAATGAGGAATATTTTAATCCAGACAAGCGTTTACAGACTTAAACAATTTGCAAATTAGTGCCACTAATATTTTTTAAACTTTTATACTTAAGAAACTCCTATTTAAATCAAAATATTTTTGTTAAATGTTTAGGATTTTTAGGAACAGTCACGTCAAGTGTGACCGTTTCTTTACCCTATAAGTTTCAATTGAAAGTTTCCTCAGAGACAGTCCAGGTCAAGTATCGTTGGCAATTATTTTGTTAGTGCGGCCAGACCTCTGCTCAATTAGTCTTTCGAGTAACGCATAAAATTGGGCATAACAAAATCACCGGCTTATGATCAAGTCATGCCGTCAGTTACACCTACAATTTAAAAATTTAATTTACAAAATATAATTGAAAAAAGTACATAAAAGTAGGACATAAAGTTGTTACTAAAGTAACAGCGAAAGTTTTTGAATTTGATATAAAAAGAAATTAATTAGCGGGAGAATAGACGTAGTAGATGTGTAAAGAGTTCCAATAACAACTAGATCTTAAAAAATAAGACAGCAACAAATATCATTAGAAAAAGGAAAGTGCCATACGGAAAGCCATTCTTTAAATGCGACCTTCTTTCACCCTGATCATCAGCTAGAAAATTTGATTTTTTTATTTTTATTTGGCGAATGATTTTATTACTGTTGCCTTTAGAATAGTTCACAAAAATTTAAGGTTATTGTTTAGAGATGAGGCGTTTTCCAAAATAAAAGAAAAAGTTTAAAACCAAACAAAATTCAGTTACTAGAATTAATAATATGCGCGCTTTAATTAAGATTAATGTATTTTTCCAAAAACAAAAGAAAATAAAGAAATAAAATTGTTTTTCAAGGTTATTATTTTTACGAACATTTTATATATTTATATACACATGAGCACTGAAGATGAAAGTGTTGCGACTTTCGAAAACAGCTGTTCTGCTCTGCTGTGTAAGTTGAATAAAACTGATGTTGACTTTCCTGTGTGCCTTGGAATATTTATCATCATGTCTTTCTGAGACTTTAATTAATTTCGAACAATTACCCCATGAATATTAATTCAACTTAACATAAAAATTGTTTTTCGTTTATAATTTGTAACTCGTTGATGTCTCTTAAACGCATTTGAAAAAAATTTTAGTTTTATATTTTGCAGCCCCACATATTCACTTTGAAATTACATAAGAATAATTTTTATATATGAAATAGTTTTTGAGATATTGCAAAAAAAAAAATCGTTGATAATATGAAATTTCATATTGAAATAGTTTCGGCAAAAAAAATCATTTTTCACGGCTTCCAACTCTTCATCAATTTGAATTTGATCAATTTGAAGCTTTTTACCTCCCTAATTCCCAGCCATGGAATAAAAAATTTTGAATTTAATATTAAATTTTCATGACTTTGTTTTCTTCCTCTTCTTTAGTTGTGTAAATCATATCATTTTGAGTGACTAAATTGTAAAAGTAGAACAAAAAATCCCATCAAAATTGTTGCTGGTCTGTTTCGGACCGTATGACGTATGAGTGATGTGCTTCTCAGTGTTCAACACAGAATATCACGTATACGTTGTGTGGTACGATAATTGTATTGCGTGAGTTAAACAGAGTGTTAAGAGTGCATGTGAGTGGGTGCAGTGTTCTATATCGCTTCGACGAATTTATAACCAACGATCTAACGATGTCGAAAGACTTTCGCTCAATTTACATTTGAAACTACAAAAAATTATAATTTTTCTTTTTTGTTTGATATGTGACGAACGAAGCTTTTATGTACTGTGAAATAGGCGGTTAAGCTGAGGACACAATATGAGTTTGAAATGTAATTGTGTACCGCGATATGGCGGAATGTGACCAACAGTGTAACCAGTGCACATTATAGCGTTTACTTGCCTTAACACAATAAGACATTTTATATTTTCGGCTTTAGTCTTACGTGCGTCACATTTTTGGCTGTCTATATTTTATTACAAAATAAATAATTTCACATTTAATTTAGGAATTTTATTTTTAGTGATTGATTTGCTAAAAATTACGAAACCACACTGCAGTTTTCTAAGTTGGTTAAGATTCATGTCGCGTGCGTAACACAATTATTGTTTGAGGTTTGGAATTAAATTTGCTGGCAAAATATAAATCGTCAAGTATTTATCTGTCTGCCTTTGACATTTATTTAGTAAAAATGATAGCCCTTTGACCGCTAGTTATATAAATTTGTTGTGACCTGGCGACAGAGGGAAAAACTGCACGGAAATAGTGAATTTCTCAGCAACATCGTCTATAGGCAAGAGACCCATTTTAAATAAGGCTGTCATAAAAACATTTGGGCCTCACAAAATCCACAAAAAGTCCTCGAAAAACCATTATATCCGAAGAAAGTGAACGCATGGAGTGATTTGTGGTCAGGCGGCATTATCGGCCCGTATTTATTTCAAAATTATCAAAGCAACGGCGTGATTGTGAATTCTCTCCGCTACCAAACCATGATATCCGATTTGTTATGACCACAATTGGCTGATGTTGATATCAGCGAATTTCGGTTTCAGCGAAATTGCGCCACAGGACACACATTCGGCCAAGCAATTCAATTAAGGCTTTCCTGGATTTCTCGATTTAGTGATATCAATTGGCCGCCTCTTTCTAGTGATTTAAAGCCGCTGGATTATTTTCCCTAGAGCCATTTAGGTAACTGAGTTTATGCGAACAAACCGTAATTAACTGGCTGTCTGGAAGCTGAAATCGGGCGCTGCAGTGAAGACATAAGCGAAATTATGTTGTGAAATGAGGGTCAAAAAATTTTGTGACAAGAGCGGACATCTGCCGACGTGCTAAAGGTGGACATTTGCTCTACATCACATTTCCTTATTAATTCCCATATTTCTACTTCTCATTGGAATCAATAAAGTTGAGAATTTTACCTAACCTCAAATTTGTTCATGTTTCAAAAGCCATCAATGCTGCTGTACAATATAAAGAACGTATTTATGTTGCAGAAAAGTTAACAAAGTAAAAAAGATTTTTAATTTTATTATTAGTATTTTTTTTAGGAAACACATTGCAACGCAATATCTGCTTCACATTGACTCGCTGGGTAAGTGAAGGTTTAATTGAGTGGATGTGTGTGTGTGTGAACAGTATGACACTGCACTGATGCTGTTTCTAATGTTGATGACTTCCAGCCATGGCGCTTTATAGCCGAAAGTATCATTACAGTCTATTTTAGTCTGACTGTTTTTTTCTCCGAGCTCTTTCCTTTATAATACAATTTGAAACGCATTACAACCATGATGATGATGATGATGCTGCTGCTGCTGGTGATGATGCTCCTGGTGGCGTTGATGATATGAAGTTAAAGCGAATGCAATAATAGTGCCGCGAACAAAACGATTACTGGTGAGTTCATGATATAAGAGCTTACTTTGTGATTTTTTTGTATTTTTTAAATGCATATTCTTATACACTTCCAGTCAGCACTTAATAAAATCTGACAAGTTGTTCAAAAGCAGCAAAAACGCAGAGTCAAAGCTTGTGGCGAAAGGTAAGGGAGAAACTTAAAATTATTCCATTTTATATTTATTTGCTGTTGAAGTTTTAAATTTCTGCAGTTGAGCTGAAGCAAAGTTGTGTAGGAGGTCATCTTTTTTCTCATACTTCTCGAAACACAGTCGTGCATGCATGATCATGTTATGTAGTAATTTCATATATATTAAACTGAATTAAAACTGCATCCAAATAAAACAGAAACTTGGTTAACTAAATTTCCTTATTTTACTAAAATATCAGTCATCTTTGGGTTTATTTCTTAATTTATTAATATATAAAACTGAAGATTTTATTATCATAAAATTTTCAACTGCCAACTGTTCTAATCCCAAAATATATCTTCTGCCTGGAATCTAAATCGGTTGTCATGTTCCACTTCTTTTTATATTTACAAAACACATTCACAATATTATTTTACTTAATTTGGTTGCAACATTTAAAGCAAAATTATCTACGAAGACTATTTTAATTGGAAAACGTTTTATTAAAAATGCTTTGCATTCGTTTCAAAACAAATTTCAAATTATTTCTGTTAAGCCAATTAAATTCAATCTAAAAACAAAAAGTTGTCAAAAGGTTTAACGCAAGACCAGGAGAAAACTGTTTTAAACAGTCGGTATTAACACAATCACAACTGCAAATTTATGTATAAATTTTTTTATTATTTAATTACAATTACAAAATATTGATTTTATTATCAAATCAAACGCGTTAGTTCATAGGTCAGCCATGAAGGTAAACAACCTTTTTCCCCCAAACATTTTGGATAATTTATGAACTCTGTCTATCAGGCAATAGGATTTAAGCACAAAATATTTACAATTAAAAACACTAAGCAACTGCAAAGCAAATATATTTTGGATTTCAGAACTTTGAAATTTAAAATGCTCTGGAATCTGGATATTACAAGAGCAGTTTAAAAGGCTCTGGAATCCGCATAACACAAGAGCTGCTTTACAACTCCGCAGCCTCTGTGCTTTACCTCGCAGTTGAATGAAAAGTCTATAACTGAAACAAACGAGTATTTTAAAAGTTTTAAGAACTAATATTCGGTAGGAATAAATATATCTAAAAACTCCTGGATTAATTTATTGGTCTTAACTGAGATTTACTTCTCATAAAAGTATAATTAGAGTTGGAAAGAAGCCAACGAATGTTAATCAAAAAGGTAAGCATATAAAAAAGAGAAAAAATCAAGGAGTCCTTATCATGACTTGATGAAAAGATATTTTTTAAACTTTTCATTGAGTTTAAAATAATATACATTGAGTTATTCCAAGAAATGTCGGAAAAAGCTGCCCTGCTGATGTGCATTAGCCCCAGTGAGATGTGCATTTAAATTATCGCAGAAACTCCTCAATTTATCACCTGGAATTTTTATATTAAAATTTGGGAAAAACAATCAGCACGATTGTATTAAAACGTTTTATCGCCAAAAATTTTATATAACAAATGAAGTCAGTTTATATTGCAAAACTTAATATTATAGCCCAAAAAATATATTTTCAACTTAAAAAAGCCCGGTTATATTAGAAAACTAAAAACTGGTCCAACTTCTGTAAAAAATTGGACACTGAATACGCAAACTGACAGACTTAATCGTTGTGTGGAAAAGTTAAGGGTGCTAAAAAAGGACTTTTTTGCTTCATTGTACAATTATATTTAAATAAAAAATTCCATAATTAGTTTAATTATAAAAATCATATTTAATGTTACCCAAGAAAATATATTTCTTCTGCATTTTCCAGTTTGTATAACACTGAGAGATATTCAAACAATTTCTCAATTATTTTATTTCTGTTTGCATTCATAAAAAATTTTTGAGGCGTTTTAAAACATAAACTTGCTTGTACCTGCAATATTAAACCTGGCAAAAGCATTCTTCTTGCTTACGAAATATAAATAAAAAGAGAACATGAGCGCTAAAGGAAATACACAAACCAGTCAAGTTTGTAATAAAAATAATTTCAACAATTTTTACATATTTTTGGCAGCAAAAGAAGAATGATTAAAAAGTATAAGCGAATTCGTAGGAAAATCTTGAACAACAAATTTCAATTGGTAACAAATTTTCCGGTAAACAAACTTTTCGCAGAAAATGTGAAAAAATACTTATTCGGAAGAAGAGAAAAGGAAATAGAAGAATAAAAGCAAAAGGGATAAATAATCAGCTTCAGTAGCCAACCAATAACGTCGAATCCATTAACAGCTTCAAGCGATAAAAAGTAAAGAATAGAAGATTCATAAACTGCAGTTTGCTGAACCAGAAGTGTCTGAAAATAACAGCAATTCCTGGGCAGTTCTATCGTGTCCTACAAACACTTTTTTGATAAAATATTAAATATCCTTTTTCTTTTGTAAAGAGAGTTATTAAACTGAATGATTTTGATCGACTAGAGGGATTTCTATAAAAAAGAAGATTTTTAACAACAATTATAAAATTTAAGACGTTTTTTACAAGATGTTTGAGAGTCTGAAATGTGCATCAGTTTTTGTTTTAAGGAAAAATTTCCTTCATTTTGGTATTTTTAGCTTTTTGAATAATTTAACAGGATATGAAAGAAAAAACTTTAAAAATCTAAGGGTTGGGCAGGCAAACATTCTCCCAAAAAAGTGCAACCGCTAAAAAGGAATGAAAAAAGTTGTTGATTCAGTTAAGTGTTTTTGGAGTTAAAAAGTTTCCAATAATAAAGATATTCGATTCCAGGACTTTGTCTAATAATTTTATATGAAAATGTTTTACTCAATCAACTCGTCGATATATCAAAATTAAATTTTTTATTAATATTTAGTGGTTACGCTTTTTTGTGCAAATATTTGCAAAGTCTGACCGTAGATTTAAAAGAAAGAAATAGCAAATTTTTAATCAAAATTCATATTGACTTCAATTTTATTATCAGTCAGTCACAGATTCTCTGTTAAATTTTTGTTGATTTTATATTCCGAATATTTTAGCGCTTCCAAATTGTGGAACTTTGGCCAACTGCGTGTATTCATTTAATTGAAATTTATTAAATTTATAATGTTTTTATTTATTAGCAGTTGTACATAATTTAAATTATTTTTGCGAGAATAAATTTTTAATGCAGTTTTGCCACTGATTGAACTGGATAATGAAATTTAGTTATTTATCATGTTGTTGGACAATTTATTTGCCCCCACAGATTCAACAGCAACTACAGCTCGAAAACTAGAGCTTTTTTAGAAAACAAATTGAATATTAACAATAATCGGCTTCATGTGATTATTGTTATTATTCAATTTGTTGTGGAAAAAAGCTCATATTTTCGAGTTGTTGTTGCTGCTGAGTATGGGTGGGGGCAAATTATGGCAACCGATTGGAGTTTGTATTCAAATTATATGGAAATATCTGTTATTTTGGCTCCGGGTTTGCTACCAACAAAACCTTTGCTGATTGCTTTACCTTTTTATTCCTTTTATCTGTAGGGTATCAACTATTTCTCTATAGAATTGATCAGTATTTTTAAAGTGCTGGTGTTTGGGTTATAGAAAGGCTTTTGGATTTTTTTTGTTTTCCAATTTATAAAATAAATAAAAAATGAGGTGGCATTAATAACGTCAATTGTCATGTTCGTATTAATTCAGTTTGTATAAAAGGATAAAGAGAGTGGCAGGATCGGCTTGTAAGGATCGCCATGTTTTGCTATTTTGTAAATGCTGCTTGATTTCCTATAGTCCCATGTAAAATTTGAACATTTAAAAGTATTGCCGGATGTCAACGATGTTGTTGGTCAGACCCTTAAGTATTAATGATTAAAGTGTAGCGGCCTTGGAAAACAGCTGCTCTGCTCCTGTTTAATATATAACACTGATCTTAAGTTTTTCTTTTACTATTTATCAAATCTTTATGACT
The DNA here is from genome assembly GCA_963675445.1 of Linnaemya vulpina. Taxonomy (NCBI): domain Eukaryota; kingdom Metazoa; phylum Arthropoda; class Insecta; order Diptera; family Tachinidae; genus Linnaemya; species Linnaemya vulpina. Next base: position 10,565,113 of record OY776277.1, read on the forward strand.
GAAAAATAAGGCTGCATTTTAGTTGTTCTATAGCGCAAGGATTAAAAGTGACGGGAAAAATCCGCTTGTTGAAAATGACTCTGGACATTCAGTAGCTAAGCCACGTGTTACTTCCAATATATAGACTTAAGCTTCAGAGAGAAAAGGATCATTACAATTGAGTAATAGCCAACTGAATGTGCTTGTTAAGATCAAAACTGAATGGACGATTATGAAGACTTCTCCTAATGCAGAAGACTGAAAATAATTGTTGCCTTTTTCAAAAATCTCTGAAATGCCAACAAAATTTTTACGAATTTTCCCTTTCTATCGCTGTATTTTTATACAAATAAGGTATTCCAATTTTATTTATTTCTTCTCATAACATAATTTTACCAAAAACAACTCCATTCTAACCTTATGTTTTTAAAATATATATATATCCTTCAAAGTCAACAATATAAATCCATTAAAACATAAAAACCTTTTTTCATATAAAATTGGTTTTAAATTCTTATATTAAAAAAAAAAACCCCGATATGCTTGAGGGAGTTGAAAAAGATTTTCGTGTTTAAGTTTTATAAATTCCCAACAACCCTGAAGCTCCATCTCCTTTGATGCAAATGATTTTCAGTCTTTGATTTTTGCGCGTTAACTCAATTGAATTTTTAATTACACATTGAAATCTGATTACTCAATGGTACAAATTGTAGTTCGCTGTTTACCAGCACCCTACTGCGGGTATATTAAGAGTTACTATTAAAATGGTTTTCGTAAAAATAATCATGATGAACAAATTTGTCATCTGAAATGCCAACCAGGAATTGTTTTATTTTTATATGCTTTTTATTAGCTGCACCTGTTTGGTGGTTTGTTTCCAACTATCCATTTGCATTGTGCTTCCACCCGTATATTTAATATAATTAATAATATTACTCATGCGTCATATTGATTCATGTTCTTATGTTATCATAATGTGCAAGTATTTTTACACTTTTTCGAAGTACATTTAGGTAAAAAATAAATGAATCCAAAAGACACGCTTTTTAATAGAAAAAAAATCAATATAATAAAAAAACTCTTTTAATGTTTTTTAAAAAACTTCAACTGAAAAGTTAAATATAAATTTTGAAATAAACTTAAAACAATAACGAACCAAAATAAAATTATGATTGTGTGGAAAACGCGTGCGCGCTTTGTATGCTCTCATTTGCAAGTCGAGTGCCCTACACTTTTAATCACCAAATTACCAGTATTTAAGTTAACTATTTTCTTAATTTACTTTTAACTTATTTAGTAAAATGTTTTTAATAAGCGTGTTTTTTACCTGTATTTAATTGCACATATTATTTTTATGTCTTTAGTTTCCTTTTTTTTTGCTAAACTGTAGCGTGTTTATGGCTCCTCACTGCCGGTTAACGTTGTCTGTCTTACTCGTTTATGTTAATTTTGCATTTTATTCTTTCTTTGCACTTCACTTTATTTAAATATTCTTTTCTTTAGCGTGTCGTAGAGCTGCACATCCGGAGTATGAAAATGAGAATGTGCATTTGAAGTTTTCCGCAGTTGCTGGCATACAGACACCATTTCTCAGAGTACAATTAAAGTAATTGCCTTGTTTTAAACTTCTTCTTTCTTAACATTTTTACATAATTTGTTTTATTCTTTTTTTAAATTTTGTTCTGCAGTTCTTTCTTCTCTGATCTTTTAAGCTCATGTGCTTTTAATTTGTATTTACTCTGATGAAAGGAGCTGAACAAGGACAAAAGCTTTGAGATTTAAAGATTATTATTTCAATAGATTTTTCAAAATTACGTACAAACGACAGCCGTTGGAATATCTAGCAATTTTAAATAACTAAAAAAAGAAATTCGTTTTTTAACTCAGCATAATATAACTTAAGGACCTAGCACGAGTGCCATAATTTGCCCTCACATATTCAGCAGCAACTACAACTCGAAAATTAACGCTTTTTTCGAAAACAAAATTGAATATTAACAACAATCGGCTTTATATTATAAAATATCCAACAACATGATAAATAACTAAAAAGTTAGTCAAACACAACAAAATTTCGTTGTCCAGCTCCAACAGTGGCCAAACTGCATTAAAATTTTTTCTCGCAAAAATAATTTAAATTATGTACAATTGCTAATAGATAAAAACATTATAAATTTAATAAATTTCAATTAAATGAATACACGCAGTTGGCCAAAGTTCCACAATTCAAGGGGGAGCGCTAAAACTATTCCGCATATAAAATCAACAAAAATTGAACAGAGAATCTGTGACTGACTGATAATAAAATTGAAGTCAATATAAATTTTGATTAAAAATTTGTATTGAAAATAGCGTCACTGTTTACAGTATTCAAGCATAAGCGTAAATAAATTGTATTATTTTTTGTTTGTTATTATAAAACTGGGAAAATATGTAAATGATTAAATGAAATTTATTTCAGGAAATAAATTTGGTTCGCATAAAAGTGGAAAATAAATTCGTAAATACGTTGGGCACAGGCGAGAGGCAAATTACAAATTATTTTAATAATTCATATTTTTTTCATTAAATCATTAAATCATATTTGAATTTAGGTAAGGACATCAAAAGCAGTGGCTGGTTTGAATACAATAAAATTTTGTTTCAGTTTAAAGATTTTTGCAAATATTTGGAATATATTTTTTTTATTACATGAAATATTATTCAGGGGGAAAGATAATATTATGAAGAGAAAGGAGATCACTGTTGTACGGAATATTTTATTACACAGTAAAACAAAATAGAAGAAACAAAATATATCATTTTTCGTAACAAAGCTGTTCTCTGCCAGTCAATATCAAGTCTTGATGTCAATTACTTCTTAGGCAGCAGTGCGATCACTGAGCATTTAAATTTTGCCCCCCTAATTCACAAACGATTGTTAAAGTTAATGAATGCTTTAAGGGATCTTTAATTTTACAAAATCCACACTTTAAAGCAGCCTCAATTTTAATAATCTCTTATGAATTAGGAGGTTAGTCTTCAATTTATTCGAATAAGTTAACAAAGTGACTGTCACATACTTTTTTCATTCTCTCACCAGATATCAATCGGTCGAAGGACATGTTTCAATTAGAAACAAAATTTTCAAATCGGTTTTTGTTTTCAATCGAGAACAGCTGTAAGAAGATAACTTTTTCTCAGCAGCTTCTTAATTGGAGGCAACTTGACTTAATTTAAAAAGTTACAGGCGGCTGTTAAACCGTCTCTGCCTCGAATGGCTTCGGGCGCCAAGTCCTATTCATTGACTTAATTATTGCGAAAACGTGTTCTATATAATAAAATTAAATATTATTGTATTTTTCACTTACCTTATATTATTTAGCGGCTTATAAATTGTTCATGAAGAGTAAAATACTGATGCGTTGAAGTTTTTTGTATTTAATTCTGAAAATAAATATTAGAAATATATTAAATACAACTAATTAGTTTCACTAACAAAAACAAATAAACAAAAAAGGATATTTTTTTAAATAAAATTTATTAAATTCATACGAAATATGGGAAAACATGCGCTTCAAAAATTTGTATTCGTTTTGGGTCAAGTCAATATTTTTGTGCATACGCCTGCCTCATTAACGAAATTTTCGAAAATTTTATTGAATTTACAGTTCACTGAATTGGCCATTTTAATATTGAATTAAATTTTATATTTATAATTCTAAATTCAAATTCAATAAAATTCGCTGCTAATTCACGTACGAGCATGTAGTTACGGTTGTGTGTGTGTATGACGATTTAATTAAGCTTTTTTAACTTTAATTGACTGTAAATGTAGAGCATTAAAAAAATTTAATTAAATGAAAAATATCATATTCGGACTTATTCGTAGATTTGAAGCTGAAATGCAAACTAAAAACTTTACCAAAAGTCAAGTCAAATGCATATCAGCGTTGCTTTAAAGAACGTTTATAAAACTGATACATGATTTGAAAGCTTTTAACATGTAATTGAAAGCACAAAAGCCGTTCTCATCTTGAAGAAAAAATTTCCTGCGCTGCAAAAAACATCATCCTCTTGAGATAACTTTTATATTTTGATTGAAAAATATAAGTAAAAATAAAATAACTTTTATATTTTGAAGAATAACTTTTTCTCTGAACGAAAAATCAAATCAAGAAATAACTTTTATTTGCTTATTAAAAAATTATATTTGAAAAATTATATTTCTTTTATTGTTTGAAGAATAAATTAAAATTAAGAAGCAACTTTGATTTGCTCATTGAAATATAAAAATCAAGAAATAACTTGAAACTAATAACTTTAATAAATAAATATTACAAGTACAAATCAAGCAGTAACTATTATTTTCTGCTCGAGAGATAAAGATTAAGAAATAACTTTTATTTTCTGAACGAAAAACAAAAGTCAAGATATTTCTTTTATTTCCCGTTTATAGAAACTTCAGAGGAATAAATTGAAAACAAAAAATAACTCTTATTCAACAGTCTCAAAATTATATTCAAGAAACAACAGAAAAAAAGTTTCTGAGGAATTAATTGATATAAAGAAATAACTGTTATTTTCTCTTCCAAAAATAAAATCCTAAAAATAACTTTTATTTTCTAACAATTAAATTAAAATCAAGAAATAACTTTTATTGCCTGATCGAAAAATGTGGTAGCAACACAAAATCTGTCTCTTCTGAACAGTAAATAAAAGTCAAGATATAACTTTTATTTTCTGTTGGAGTACACTTCTGAGGAATAACTTAAAAATAAGAAATAACTTTTATTTGTTGATAGAAAAATTATATTCAACAAATAACTAGTATTTTCTGAGGAAAATATTGAAATCAAGATACAACTTGTATTTTTTATCGAAAAGTGAAATTCAGAAAATAACTTTAATTTTTTGAGGAATGAATAAAATTCAGGAAATAACTATTATTTCTTAACAAATAAATACAAATCAAAATATAATGATTATTTTCTGGTGGAAAAATGAAACAAATAACTTTTATTTTCTCGTTGAAAACTAAAATTCTAAAAATAACTACTATTTTCTGACGAATAAATTAAAATTCAGATATAACTTTTATTTTATGAACGAAAAATATAAGTCAAGACATAACTTTTATTTTCTGTTCGGAAATTATTATTTAAAAAATGTGCTGATCGACGAATATAATTTAAGAAATAACTTTTATATTCTATTTAATAAATAATAGTCAAGAAACAAGTTTAATTTTCGGAGAAATAAATAAAAATTAAGAAACAGCGTTTATTTTCTAATCGAAAAAATAAAAATCAATAAATAACTTTTATTTTCTCATTGAAAAATATAAATCAATATATAACTTTTTTTTTTGTAAAGAGTATAATTGTCAAGTAGTAACTTTTATTGTTTGGTCGAAATCAGGAAATAACTCTAGTTTTCTATTCAGGAAAAAAAAATTTCTGATCGACATATAAGATTCAAAAATATAACTTCTACTTTTTCTTAAATAAATAAAAATTAAGTAACAAATTTTGTTATCTGAAGAATATATATAAATCAGGAAAGAACTTTTATTTTATGAACGATAGAAAAAAATCAAATAACTTTAACTTTCTAATCAAAAAATAATGGTCAAAAAATAACTTTTATTTTCCGACCGAAAAATATAAGTGAGTGAACAGTTTTTTTTTTTTCTGCGAAATAAATTAAAAAAAAGAAATCAATTTTATTTCCTGTTCTTAAAATCGCATTCAAGACAAAGACTTTCTGATCGACATATAAAATTTGAGAAATAACTGTTATTTTCTGGGGAATATATTTAAAACAAGATATAACTTTTATTTGTTGATTGAAAATTTTAAATCAAAAATAAATTTTATTTTCTGAGGAATAAATGAAATTTCTAAAAACTTTGATTTTCTCATCGAAAAATTACAGAGATTTTGTGACTGACAAATAAATTTTGAGAAATAACTGTTATTTTCTGGGGAATATATTTAAAACAAGATATAACTTTTATTTGATGATAGAAAAATTAGAGTCAAAAATAAATTTTATTTTCTGAGGAATAAATGAAATTTCTAAAAACTTTTACTGACAAATATAATTTGAGAAATAACTGTTATTTTCTGGGGAATATATTTAAATCAAGATATAACTTTTATTTGATGATAGAAAAATTAGAGTCAAAAATAAATTTTATTTTCTGAGGAATAAATGAAATTTCTAAAAACTTTTACTGACAAATATAATTTGAGAAATAACTGTTATTTTCTGGGGAATATATTTAAATCAAGATATAACTTTTATTTGATGATAGAAAAATTAGAGTCAAAAATAAATTTTATTTTCTGAGGAATAAATGAAATTTTTAAAAACTTTGACTGACACATAAAATTTGAGAAATAACTGTTATTTACTGGGGAATATATTTAAATCAAGATATAACTTTTATTTGATGATAGAAAAATTAGAGTCAAAAATAAATTTTATTTTCTGAGGAATAAATGAAATTTTTAAAAACTTTGACTGACAAATTAAATTTTAGAAATAACTGTTATTTTCTGGAGAATATATTTAAATCAAGATATAACTTTTATTTGATGATAGAAAAATTTGAGTCAAAATTAACTTTTAGTTTCTAAGGAATAACTTATATTTTCTCATCGAAAAATAAAAGTCAATATATAACTTTTATTTTCTGACCGAAAAAACAAATTCAAGAAATAGCTTTTATTTTCTCAAATTTGGATTAAAAATTTTTTGATTTTGCTGAGCGGAATATCTAAGTCAAGAAATGACTGTTACTTTCCGAGGAATAAACGAAAATAGTTGAGATTTTTTTTTAAGAAACAAAAATGAATGCATCTAAAATAGCCACTCCCCTTTCATTCTTATTTTACTTTACAGTACCGCTGGTGAAAAAATTTTCCATTATATGACTTGATAATGAAAGTTTATTTTAGTTTTAGCTTAATATCAAAAGATTTCCTTTTACTATTTTCCAAATGACACTGATATTAACAACTTGTGAATACGATGCACAGGCTAACTGAAAAGGATTTGAATTCAGGAACATTCTTTGCATGACTTTTTACAACAAATAATCTAGGAGATCTGAAAGAATTTGTCAAAAAAATACAATAAAACTCCAGCTTCATTTAAATATGGAGCATTTAGTTTTTAGAAATTATTATAAAAGAAAGTATTTTATTATTTTATCAACACTCTACTTACAAAAAACAACAACTTTCAGAAATATGTTCCATTGACAACACCATGAAGTGTTTATCAGATCTAATAAAAATGGCAGATTTCATTAGAACTTATTTGATGACACCGAAGCAAACGTCTGGATACGTTTATGAGCATGTCAACTATTTATAACTTTTATAAAAAAATAAATAAATTTATACAGAAATTTATATCCTTTTTACTAAACAGCCAACTAACACTGCTTTCGAAGGGATGTGCAATAAACCATGTTTCCAATTACTTGCAACATTATCGGAGAGAGTGTGTGTTGAAAAATTTAAATGGAAATAAAATATCTACGAAAAGAAAACAAAAACAAGAGATGCATTTTATATCTTCGGTTACTTCAATTACAAGTCCGTCTGCTTCTCTGGGAATGTAAGACAAAAATGAAAAATATTTAAAGAAAAACATTAAATAATATGATAAAGGAATGGGACAGTGTTGCCAATTTCAATAAAATTAACAAACATTTTTTCTCTCTCCTGCGAACTAAATTTTCTTTAAATTACTTCCTATAGAAGCAATTAAAATTTATTTCTTATTTCATCGGTTTTTGTGGATCTTATAAAACTATTAATAATTTTGGGTCTGCGGCAACTCCAGTGGATGGTTCGATAGATGCAACATACTCACACAACTGCATGCTTACACACACACACACACATGTAATCGAAGAGATTGTTAAGCTAAACTATTTTAATATGAAGTTTACTTCAGCACACTTTCAACATCCTTATAAAACTATATAGATATTGTGTATATACTCTGCTTCATAATACAGTGGTTTGGGATAAAAACAAATTGTCTTTTGAAAGCAAAAGCCTTTAAAAAGGATAATGATTTTATGTAACAGGCAGATTAAAATAATAAAAAAAATTGCTCCGAAAAACACTCATACAAAACTTTCTTAAAATAGACTTCAAATATATTTTATTTTATTTTTAACTTCCTGCTTGGAAAATTTAAAGTTTTCAAAATTCAGAAAGTTATTGGTTAAGCCCCAAACTAGGGAATAAAAGTTTAAATTTGTAAGGATAATTTCTATACTTTTTATAAAAAATTAAAACAAATAATTGTTGTTAATTTTGTATTCTAAGCGATAAAAAAATTTATATAAACAAAAAAATTTATATAAATTTATATAAATTTTTTTCCGTATGGTCCCTGGTATTTACTGGTTACTCTTTGTTTGACCAAACATTTGACAAGTGTGAAAGTACTTCCAAACAAGATTTCATATAAAAGAGTTTTATTTAAAAAGGAATTTATTCCAAAAAACCATTCCACTTTTTGAAATTCTTCAGATTCGAATATACAAAATAAAGTCGGCTTGGGAACAGAATTGAAGTGTGTAAAGTAGTTGCATTAAGCGTCCCACTAAATTGCAGATGATTCCACTGTGGCAACATTTAATTTGAACATACTTTCAAGCATGTGTGTGTGTATGTGTCAACTAGTGATATATTGTCGACATTTAACACTAGAACATTACAAGTATGCATTTTAAGATGTGTGTGCGTGTGAGTGAGCATGTTGCTGCATGTTCAAACTTATGCACAAATTTCTAAGTACAGATTTTTATAGCTACAAAACAACACACACACACACATACTTTTTCATGTATTCAAAACATATTCTATTACAATCTAACACACAAACATATTCTTATTAATTTGTTATTTTCCCCTGTAGTTCGTAGAACTGCCTCTAAACTAATTATTTGATTGCTAAAAAGGTTATCATATAACCGGCTACCGGGTACTTTCATGACTCACTATATCGGAGAAGTGTAAGCACACGAGTGTATAAATAAAAATATGGCCAAACAGCCACATCTTTTCCACACATAAAAATATATTCTGCTTGTAAATATTGAAATAATAGCAAATAGGAAAACATACAGACAATATGCAGCAGCATCAGGCCGAAAAATGCAGAGCAAAATTCAAATTTCGTTAGGAAAAACATAAAAGTTTCTGGTACAACTGAAAGTTAAAAAAAAAACAAGAAAATAAATAAAATAAAATAGTTGTGATTTCCAATTATGTTTCAGCTGTTGCACAGAATTTATTTCCATTTATTTTATTATCATTATCAAGTCTCGTAAGTCCAGGGTTTAACAATATTTTCAAAGAAGCACTTCATGTAGAGCCCAACCATGCGAGGTTGTGTAAAGAAACTTCAGAAATAGAATTGAATAAATTAAGTTTTACTGAAAACTATTTTCGAATATGAATAATAAAAGTTGTGCTGGAAACGAAAGCACTTTGACATCATAAAGTGAACTGGATTTTAATATTCATATGAAAATTTGTTGTATATGATTTAATAGGTTTGTTACAATAAAACAAACAGCAACAACAACAACAAGATAATAAATAGCAAAAACTCAATGAGCCAATATTGAGTGGAGTAAAAGATCTCAGTATTTCAACAAGTTTTCAAGGAGTCCGAATTATTGTGAATATTTAAAAAGTTTCTTTTGATTACAAATATTCCTTTAATTTATTTGTTACTTTTATTTGCATACAATATGAAAGAGTATTTTCGGATGGTACAAATAACTTAAGGAAGTTAAAAACAAATGAGAACTCACCTTGACATTTTGTGACATCGATTAAGTGCAGTGATTTGGAAATTTACATCATCAAAACAAGTCTAAATAATGAAATATAAGAATATGACACACAACTCTACTGGTTGTTTGTGATGCCACAAAATGCCAGACTTTAGTTTCGGCATTACACATGCCAGACAATTAGCAGCCATAAACGTTGCCAGACTACTGAAAGAAATTTTGTGATTTTCCTAAATCTCTGAGTTCAAGAACTATAAAATTCTCCCATTAACGATGTTCAGCTCCATAACAACTGCGAATATCCCTGATGTCACTTTCAATGTGAACAAAGTCAATGATGGCTTGTGGATGTGGGCCAAGTCGAATGGTTTGTGTCTTTATCCTTCTAAATCAAAGTGTATTATTATTGTTGTTTTAAAAAAATGTCCAAAGAACTCTAATAACGATCAACGGATCTTGATTTTTTTTAATTATCACAGTCCGTCATTTTAGCAACAAAAGAAGACACAAGAAATAAACAACAGGGTCCCCAGATGAATTTCAAACGTTTCCTACTTAATTAAGGAGTTTCGAAATTGATTCGTACAGAGAATGTTCAAGTTAACGTCAGTTTTGTCAAGTTTTGACGCATCGATAATGAAACTAGTTTCATGAACTTTAAAAATATATATGCGCCTACAGGGCGCCGGTTCTCATGAAACCATAACGAGGACTGGTATCGAGAACACCATAACAGAGAATGCTACAGTTAATGTCAATAGCTGCCTTTCGGCCTTACCTGACTCGAGTGAAATTAGGTGTTCACCACTACCCCTGTCACCCTCAGGGGCCACACCAGTGCAGCCCCTAGGGCTAACACAGGTTGCAACTTCACTCATATGGTTTCGCCATAAAACCATATTCATACACCTTGCTAAGGTGATCGGGCCTATCTTAAACCCTTGTTGTTCAAAGTCGTAAGACTTATCACTCCTGACACTCCCAGCACCAACAACACACCACATCTTCTATAACGTCTGCTAATTCGCAGCAGCCCATAGAGACTGCTATCAGCTGGGTGAAGGTCCCATTATGGAATGAATATGCCAGAGCATCAACCCTTATCTGACATCTCTACCAGCGACTCTTAAACCACAGCCATCACGTAGAGTCATTGAAGAGACCTCAACCAACATCTGGCAACAGAATCAGTTAGACAATGGAGAAGAACGAGGTCCGCCACACGCCATCAATTAGATGAACGTGCGTTAAACAGAGCTTCGCCAGCCAGTGTAAGGAAACTGGTTACGCCTCGCAGGTCAAAGCAATGTAGTTTTGTCACCCAACTATTGACTTTGATCCTTTGTAATGGCGGGACCCAGGTATCCTTACACCTGTATTTCTTATCTTTTCCCCAGAAAGCACTGCAACAAGGCGTTACGACTGATCAAGTTGCCTATTGCGCCCCCCGGGGGGACAGTCCGTCATTTGAGCAACAAAAGAAGACACAAGAAATAGACAACTGGGTGCCCAGATGAATTCCAAACGTTTCCTACTTAATTAAGGAGTTTCGAAATTGATTCGTACAGTAACACCAATTTCTATTGAAAATTAAATTTATTATTTTAAATATTCAATTTTAATCAGACTGATTAAATATTTAACACGATCGGAAATGGAATACAACTCTCATGTATGAGCCAGTGCTTTAAAGGCCACTTTGAGGTCACTCGACCCCGTACAGAAGACAGCAGATAAACTCAGTTGTGACAGTGGGCAGCCAAATCTATTGATACATTGAAGCTACAACACAGAGTAATACTATAACGGCATGAGCTTGGGGTTCAGTTGACAGTGATCCTCAATACCCACTACAAAAAGAGTTTGATCTTTGACCGATCGGTTCGTATGTGGCTTAACTTGCAGAGCTCTTTCCTACTACGTTTGCTTAGGGAGAGTTCAAATCGAACGTCTAAAAACACTACTCCCTCTATCATCCTTCCCAGAACCAAAATTCTTAGCTCTTACATCGCTTATGTAGTGATCATTTTCCTGGTACTGGTCCAAGACAAAAATATTCAGAAAAATAGGACTTAAAGAAAAATTAACACACAATAAACCAGGGACTTAACAAAAGTGTGTTGCAATTTTTTTTAAACAATTCTCGTATTCTTATTCACAATAAAATTAATCATATTAGAAACTTTTATCACGTGCAAGTGCGACACATAAAAAAATTTATAATAAATAAAAATACACATGAAAACTGATAACAAAAGTGCAGCGGCCTTCGAAAACAGCTGTTCTGCTAAAAATATCTCAATGCCTGATCCCTTTTAAATGAAACAAATACAAGAACATATTTAAAAAACGTTAAGTATATTTTCTTCGTATTCAGCACAACAACAACAACAAACTTAAAAAAACATTCCAACAAATTACCCTGTACATGGAAATGTGTCTAACAAAGAAGCGCAAATAAATCGTTCAGATTTCATATTATTTTTTGCATCTTTTCGTTTTTCCCATCAGAACTGAAATATGCAAGTGAGATGAAAATCTGCACATGCTGAAATATTCATGCTGTAGGATACACTGGAAAAAATTAATAATAGTTTTTCGAAGTATAAAAAAAATATCGCTATTCTTTGGTAAGCTAAAATAATGAAATTTTTTAAAAGGGATCCGATTTTGAAAATCTTGAAAAGAATGACCCAAAAGACCATCCCTGCAATTTCCGTATTTTTTTTTTTTTTAATATTCACTTTTTCTAGTTTGAAGTTAAAAACTCTTTAATTGTAATTTCTATTAAGTGAAATATTAAAAAAATATATAGAAAGTTATAATGAACTTGAACCTCTTCAGTCATTTTGGGACACCCTGTTTCAACCACGGTTGGTTTTACTCACTGAAGGGCTCTCTGCTTTGACAAATAGTTTTGTCTTCATTTTAGCAACAGAACCGAAAAATGCCAGCAAGTTGTACCCAATAATTTTTTCAAGTGTAGTTGAGTTTTAACTTTACAAAATTTGTAACATAAGATGATGCATATTTTTGTAAGCATGTGTATGATTCCTTAGATGCAAATTATATAAAGAGTGAACTGAACAAAATCCGGACCAATAATTTCCAGGGTATTCCAAATAAATGGAGGTCTTGATAAAATGTTTATCCACTTAAAGAAATTATAATCAAAATTATATCTAAATATTTAAAAACAACTATCCTTCAATGCGCTGTTTTATTGAAAACTAAAAGTTTTAAATTCAATTGATGTATACATTGATTGATTAAATTTTAAAATTTCAAAACTTTGCAGATACTACATTTTTTCAAAAATTAAAACTTTAGATATATATTTTTGTAGCTCCAAACAATCACTTTAAGATGACATAAAAATAATTTTTAGTATAAAAGATGGTTTTTGAGATATTGCAAAGAGTGGACAAATTCAGTAAATTTGACGAAACTATAAGATTTTTAATATGAAATTATTTTGGCAAAAAGTACTTCTAATAATTTTCCTTTGATTAATTAAATTATATTATTATTTCAATAATTATTTTTATTATAACTTTCTATTTCGAAAGTCTTGTAGAACCTCAGCCGTCTGAGTATTTGTCCAGATTTTGTTGACATCAGCCTTTATATAAGTTTTTATATGTTTTTCATCTGCATGTTTTTAAACATTTTGATTTCAAAGAGAGTGAGAGAGAGGGAGAGAGGGAGAGACTACAAAAAATATCTGCACTAAAATTAAATATGTATTAAACGAAATGCAACGAAACAACATTGTGAAACAGGGTAATTTGAATACTTGAGAATTTGAATATTTGAGAATTTGAAATTTATTTCATGAAAAGCATGTCTCTGATTTCTGCTAAAATAAAAGTTTTGCGATACAAACAACTTTAATAACTAGAATAGTGTTTGCATATAAAAGAAGCATCCTATTTTATTGAAGATATATGAAACATATTAAATTTACTTTTTTTCCAAAAACTTTGGCTTTAACCGCTTAAGAGACATGTTTTACTATAAAAAATAAATGGTAATAGAACGTCCATGTAAAGACCACTTTTGGAATCAAAGAAATTACAACATGGTAACGCTTTGTTTCAAAAACAGCTGGACTCTTATTCTATAACTGCTTGTCAACGTCACGTCAAGACAATATCAAAATTTCTACACTTAAAAATTTTAATATCCCAGAGTTTAATCGAAATAGTTAACTGTCAAAGAAATTGATAACAGAAGTGTTCTATTTTTTTATATTGTCTTGACGTGACGTTGACTAATATTTACGGAATAAGAAGGATGAAAAAATTTTTCTTAGCAAAATTTATAATAAAATATATATTCAATACCGAATATTTATCAACAAAATTTTATTAATATAAAATTTTTGTTTAAATTCTATAATTTAATTAATACAAAATTGTTTTGCAGAGTTTGTATTAAGAAATTTTTATAAAAAATTGTCTATGAAAAAATTTTGAATCAAAAATTTGGATTAAACATTTTTTTTCTTATAAAATGTTTAGTGAAAAATTTTATTAGAAAAATTCTATCAAAAAATTTCTTTATCAAAAGATATTATTAAAAAATATTTTATAAAAAAATTTTTTATTAAAATATGTTAATAAAATCTTTTTACCAAAATATTATTAAAGAACTTCTGGCAAAAATTATCTATTAAAAAATTTTTGGTACAAAATTTTTTCAATATTATTTTTGTTAAAAAGTTTAATTTAAAAATATTTTTTAACAAATACGAACTTTTTTGTTTTTGCCAAATTTGTACTAAATCATTTTTATTACGAGTTCTCTATTAAAAAATTTTATTAGAAATTTTGAATTAAAAATTTTTATAATAAAGTGTTTATTAAAAAATATTTACCAAAATATTTTTATTACAAAATGTCTATCAATATATATTTTTATTAAAAAATCTTTGACAACAAATTTTAATTAAAATTTTTATTAAAGAGTTTATATTAAAATATTTTCAATAAATAGAATTTGCATTCAAAATTAATTTCTTATAAAATTTTTATCAAAAAACTGTTATCATAATATAAAAATTTTCAATGAATTTAACTAAAAATTTTTAATTAAAACATGTTAAATTTTTTTTAAATTTCTACTAAAAATCGGGTTTTAAAAAATGTTTTTTAAAAAACTTGTACTAAAAACGTTTATTATAACGTACTATTGTTTTTTAAAATTTGGTTTCAAAATTTTCTTTTTTTTTATTTTTACTAAGAAAAACTTGTTTAAGCAGTTTTTATTGGAAAATTGTTATCAAAAAGTTTTTATTTGAAAATTTTTAGTAAATACTTTTACGAAAATACTTTAAAAATATTTTTCAAATGTGTCTGTTAAAAAACTTTTTTTTCCAAAGAATCGTTTATCAAAAATTTCAGTTCAAAAGAAAATCTTTATTAGAAATTTGAATTTAAGAATATTTTATTATAAATTGTATATTTTTTTTAAATAAATTTAGAAATTCTTACTCTCATAGTGGTAAAAAAGTTTATTCAAAATTTCTGTTAAAAAATATTTTTGGTTCAAAAAGTTTTCGAAAAATATATTTAAACAAAAATATATCAAAATAATTTTCTTGGAAATTTTTTGTTAAAAAATTTTTATTAATAATATTTATAAAAAAAGAACTTTATGAAAAAAATTTTTTTATTAAAAATGTGTATTCCAAAAAATGTCCTTGAATCTCCTATCAGAGAGAAAATTTAATGCAAAACTACTGCTGGAAACGGATCCAGGTAGCAGCAACAGACTTATCAGATCGCTCTGACATTCAAAAACTTTGAAGTTTAAATAAACTTTCGTTATACTCACTGAACTCTTTCTTTTTTCATGTCAGTGATATTGAAAGATCAGAAATGGCTTCTTGTCACCAAAATTACTTGATGTTTGGCTGCTTAAGGGAACGTATCCTCGTACTAAAATACACCAGCAAATAATAACTTTATTTATTCCACTGACTTTAAATACCAAAAATTTTTTACTTTTATTTTAGTAAAATTAGAAGAAAAAATTGTTTAACATTCGCCAAGTACAACAACCCTGGTTTACAACAATTCAATATATGAAATTCCTTTCCAACAGAATTCTATATTTAACTCGAAGCTCCACACACACACACGCACACACACACCCCTCTACATTCATATCCTTTTACACTTTTTTACATTCATTTGCTACGACTTTTTTAGCTTCACTTATGGGAATTTGATTTAGAGCAGACACAAAATGGAAAAATTCTTACAAGTCCAACTATTTTTCCATTTCGTTTTCACATTCTCATGTCGTGGAGGTAGAAAATAAATATAAATTTATTGTTAAAAGTAAAAACTAGAAGCCCTGACCTATTAAGCAAAACAACCTGAAGATATTCAAGATATGAAATGTTCGCTGGAAAATAGATATCGATTAGCAGTCAAAGAGATACGAATACAATTTTGAGTGGAGATGGTTGCATGTGGAAGCAATTATTGGATTATTGCAGTAAATGAAGGTGTGGCAAGTGTTATTGGTTTATGCAGGAATTTTTCTTAAAACTATTCCGAATAAAATTCCATGATTTAAATTAAAATAAAATTTGGATAATTGTGTGCTTTCTCTGCAATCTTTCATTTAAGATATTGAAATATTTGACGATATTGAAATAATTCGTTGGTGAAGCAGGATGTTTTAAAGAAGTCCAGCATATGCAGGCTGAGCAAATTTGAGGTTAGAAAGTAAATTGGCTGTCATATGATGAAATGTCAAAAATGTAGAGGCAACTGTATGACATTTATTTAGTAAAGAGATGGCAAATTTTAACTTTGGAGTGCTACACTCTTGAAGAAAGAGTTTTAATTTGTCCATCAAGTGAATAGGATTTTTGGAAAACTAAACAAAATCAACGCATTTTTGAACGAAATCATTTCAATTGGTCGGCCCCTCCTTGAGATTCAGTGCCACATTTAACGCTATCAAAGATGCAATTGGACTTCCTTTAATTTGAAGAGTATAAGAAAACACTCAGTTAAGCCTTCTCAAATTGAAAGTGGAAGAAAATAGCCCTGCCGGCTCGTTAGAATAGCGACTGCAAATACTTGCTGCAAGTAACTCTTTGAAAAGGTACATTTTTGAAGAAATGCGTTTGAAAAAGTACTCATTTGAAAAAGTACCTTTTTGGAAAATTACTTTTTGTATAAGTACTTTTTTTAATAAGCATAAATCTGTAAAAGTACCTTTTCGAATCAGTACCGTTTCAAAAAGTATTAACTTGAAAAAGTACTTTTTTGAATAATGCCTTTCGAAAAAGTACTCATTTAAAAAAGTACCTTTTTGGAAAATTACTTTTTGTAAGAGTACTTTTTTTAATAAGTATAAATCTGTAAAAGTACCTTTTCGCATAAGTACCGTTTCAAAAAGTATTAACTTGAAAAAGTACTTTTTTGAATAATGCCTTTCGAAAAAGTACTCATTTAAAAAAGTACCTTTTTGGAACCTACTTTTTTGTAAAAGTACTCTTTTGTATAAGTATTCATTTCAAAAAGTACCTTTTCGAGTAAGTGCCGTTTAAAATAGTGCTCATTTGAAAAAGTACCTTTTTGAATGAGTACCTTTTTGAAAAAGTACTCCTTTAAAAAATTACCTTTTTGAAAAAGTATCTCTTTAAAAAAACCTTTTTTAATAAATACCTTTTGAAAAAGTATCTTTTCGAATAAGTGCCTTTTGAAAAAGTACTCATTTGAAAAAGTATCTTTTTGGACAAGTACTTTTTTGAATAAGTACTCATTTGAAAAAGTACCTTTTCGAGTAAGTGCCGTTTAAAAAAGTGCTCATTTTAAAAAGTACATTTTTGAATAAGTACCTTTTTTAAAAAGTGCCCCTTTAAAAAATTACCTGTTTGAAAAAGTATCTCTTTCAAAAAAGCTTTTTTAATAAATGCCTTTTGAAAAAGTACTCATTTGAAAAAGTATCTTTTTGGACAAGTACTTTTTTGAATAAGTACTCATTTGAAAAAGTACCTTTTTGATTAAGTGCCTTTTGAAAATATACTCATTTCAAAAAGTGCCTTTTTGACAAAGTATCTCTTTACAAAAGTACCTTTATTAATAAATGCCTTTAAAAAGGTAGCTATGCGAGTAAGTGCCTTTTGAAAAATTACCTTTTTCAATAAGTACCTCTTTGATTAAGTGCCTTTTCTAAAAGTACTCATTTGAAATAGTACCTTTTTGACAAAGTTTTTTTTTCTTGAAAAAGTACGCTTCTTCAAAAATTGTATTTAAAAAAAAATTTTTCTTGAATGTACATTTATAAATGTACTTATTTCAAGGCTTAGCAAATATAGTACCACACATATGAACATTTTCAAACCACCATAACGGAAAATTTTAAAAATGTGTCAGAATATATTTGACATATTTTGCCTTCTTTTCGGTCATAAAACGTTCTAAAAATATTAAAAGTCCAAAACAGTGCTTTACTTCGTGTTCATCCCCTTCTACTCATTAAAAGTAAGTAAATCGAATGCTTTAAAAATTTTTAGCCCATCTAGCGTAGCGCCCTATATATAAAGTTACTGATTTTTCCCTTTTTGGTCCTTTTTTGCTGCCTATTACCCCTTTCGAAATTGAATTTCGGAAAATACCATACTTACTGCTACTGAGAGTTAGAGAGTTACAACTATATAAAGTTCAATGCTCTCTATATTTAAAAAAGGACCCAAAAGGGGTAAAATTTTACCCGTTTTAAGTGGATATTTTTAGGTTTTTGCAATAAGTCTTGCTAAAAAAAATTCTGCGATTAATTCTATAAGAAATATAGAAAATATTTACAAAACCTTTTTTATTTCCTGCTTTTTATCCCTTAAAAGAATAAGTACCAAAGTAGTACCAAACAATGCCTTACAGAAACAACGCAGATCGGAACAATTCTATACTAGCGACGGAGTGGGGCATTAAATTTGTTTTGTTTTATTTGAAAAAGTAGCTCTATGCTTCTAAAAATTATGTCCCCTAATTTACAAAATGCAAACTGATGTAAGAAATATATAACTTTTCCGGCCCACTGTGCATCGGGATGATTTGCTTAATATATATATTTTTCTAACTAATAAAATTTTCACAGATAAACTTCTTTATGAAAATAGAATTTATTTAAGATTTTCTTAGTGAATTAATTAAATACACAAGCGATTTGTTTCTAATGAAAATATTTAATCCCATAATAAACAAAAAGCTTTCTTAGTTGATAAACTTTAAATATTAAAATCTTTAAATTCGAGCTGCTATTTTGAAAGTTTTATTGAATTAATTTAGTAATTATTTATTTTCTTTTTACTGGAGTTGGCCAGGAATTTAATCTGTTTCAATGTGACTCTTGTAGTCAAGTGCCCTTTTAAATTGAGCAACTATAAAAATATCTTTGCATTCTACACATGCACAGTCATGAATGTGTGTGTGTTAATAGAAAGTCATAATTAAGAATTAATTGAAATCCAACAACAACAAAACAACAACGATTTCAATTGCACAAATTGTTTATGTGTGAAATACATTCACAACTTCTTGCTAAACAATTCAAATGCTGATATTTTCCATAATTCAAATTAATTTCATTTCAAGATTTTTCTCCGAAAAGCCATAGATGATTTCGCATGTTCAATTAACTTTATTGCTTTTGTTTCTTTTCTTGTTAACAATTTACTATGTCACATTGTTCGGGCTGTAATGCAATAAGTCTTGTTGCAGCCCTCAAAAGAAATTAAGCTCGCATGAATTTTAAGTGAAATAAGAGAAGCAGTATAAGAAATCCTAAAAGTATGCTAATAATTCTATGGAAAACACTTAACATGTAACATGCACGAACATGCACGCATAAAGGAACAATTGAAATAATGTGAAATAGCAACAGCAACAACAATGCAAAGTGTATGTGTGTGAGTGCTTTTAATTAAAAAATTCTAAATTTCATACTCGTCAATAATGAAATTGTTGCCAAAACTTAATTTATTTGACAAACGCATACTTTTTTTTCAAAAATATATTTATTTACCTGTTGTGTGTTAAGGGATAGAACTTTATAAATAACTAAATCCTTTTTTTTATTGTTATTTTCCACAGCAAAACTTTTCAATTTATTTATTTTTTATTTGCTCTCTAAACTAAAAATCATTCTGTACTATTTCCATTTATTTCTGTTTATTTTCCTTAAGTTTTGCTGTTTTGCTAAGCAAAAATAAATATTTTTGAACAAAAAAAAAAACAAACTTTATTTTAGTCGAAAGTTTTTAATCAAAAAGTGTGTAAAAATGAAGCACGTTTTCACCAAAGAATCAAAATCAAACTGACCGCAAAACTATTTAATTCTGTGCCTCTGGGGTCTCAAAGTTTGCATATTTTTATTTGTATTTTCGTATTTTATTATACCAACTTTTTTGTTTGTGTTGGTCGCTTCCACGTACTACAACTTAAAGAATTTATTTTTTCTTATTTTTTACACAAGAAAAAAAGTAAGCAAGTGTACCCTGAAGGGGTTAAGCAGCGACAGGGGGTGTCGTATTGTTACTCATTTGAACGACTGTTAACATTCTTTTAATTTTACCGCTCTACATTCGCTCACAGAAACCAAAGGACTCTTAAATATGCGTTCAACAGGGTCTTAAAGTTGAGCCAAAACACAACAAATAAAACAACAAGACGCAAATGGCAGCAACATTAATAAATGAAAGTGAAAAACGAAGTCTAGTTGCCACTTTTTATACGTTTGATATTTTTTGGTTTCTAGTTTTCAACTTTTTTTTTTTTTTTTGGCCAACATTGCGACACAGACGGTTTTTTATTACACTCTCTGATATAAAAAAACAACAAAAAGTTCAAGAAAATCTAGTAGGAAACACATAAAAAAATAAGTCTAAAAAAAGAAGTTGACCCCGATACCAAACACTGAAGTAAAAAAAAATAAAAAAACAAAAATGTGAAAAACAATAATTGTACCACTTTCTTCAGCCGAATGGCTGGTTAGTTGGCCGACTGGCTGGCTGACTTGTTGGCGGGTTGGTAAGTCGGCTAATCGTTCCACATGCTTTAGAACTCCTTCCTTAGGCTCACTCCAAAATACAGAGTATTTAATAGCTAAATATGTAAATAAATACATAAAAGCCGCTTTGCTGCTAACGTCTGCTATTGAAAGGTGAGTTAACACCCGGCGGCATTTGAAAATGACCAGCCTTAAGACGCAAAGCAAGTAAAATTTCCACAATCTATGAACTAAAATGAGGAGGTTATGATTGGAAGCAGATTTCAATATTTCTATGAAAAAAAAACTCGATTTCATAGAAGTTAATTAATAAATACAAAAAGTACCCTTCCAAAAAGTACCATAAAAAAGTACCTTCCATATACTAACATCCCCAAGAATACCTTTTTGCATTAAAAAATTTTCTTAGATTTGATATTTTAGTTAGTTTTTGCAGAAAGTACTTTTAGCCAAAATTGCATCTTTAAAAAGTACTCAAAAAAAGGAACTCTTTAAAAAATGCATTTTTAATGAAATAATTCAAGCATAAAGTGAACTTATTTTGGTACTTTTTACCGAAAAGTAAAATCAATACCTTTAAAAACATAAATATTTCAAAAAGTTTTAAGAAAATTGTTTCCATAACTAACGGTACTTTTATAAAAAAAAAAAGTTCTTACCCAAGGCTACTTTGTAGGACAGTCCCTTTTTGTAATATGTACTTCCAATATGACAAAACATTTTGCATATATTTCCAGAAAGTACAATTTTTCAAAAGTAATTCTACAATTAGGTATCCAAAAAATTATTTTTTTCAAAAGGTACTTTTTAAAAAAGGTACTTTTACAAAATATTCTTTTTAGAAAACAAATTTTTGGCAGTGGTATTTTTACACAATAATAATAATATAAGAAAACTTTTTAAAAAAGAACATTTTCGACAAAAAGGCTCTTTTTACAAAAAAGTACTTTTTGCAAAAGGGCTCTTTTTACTACAGGGTACTTTTTGCAAAAGAATACTTTTCACAAAAGAGTAGTTTAGATTAAAAAAACATTTTTACAAAATGAGTGCTTTTACAAGAGGGACTTTTCACAAAAAGTACTTTTTAAAATAGGATCTTTTTAATAAAGGAACTTTTTACAAAATGGACTTTTACAAAAAAAAACTTTTTAGTAAAGCGACTTTTTATAAAAGAAAGTCTTAACAAAAGGGTACTTCACACATGGATACTTTACAGAAAAGAGTGCTTTTTACAAAACGGTACTTTCTCCAAAAGTACTTTGGACAAAAGGCCATTTTTATAAAATGATTCTTTTGTAAAAGGAGACGCTTTTTAGAAAAAAGTACCTGTTACACATAAAAACTTCTTTTTTTGAAAAGTACTTTTCAGATATCAGTACTTTTTACAAAAAAGGTACTTTTCACAAAAAGAGAATTATCCAAGGGTTCCTTGGATTATTAGCAGTTTAAAAAAAAAATTTTTTTTATAAACAAATGTTTTTAGCAATAAGGTACTTTTCACACAAAGGTACTTTTTACCGAAGGATATATTTCATAAGAGTACTTTTTGAAAAACGGTACTTTTCACAAAAGAATACTTTGAATAAAAGGCCATTCTTACAATATGATTATTTTTACAGGGGGTACTTTTTACACAACGGTACTTTCTTAAAAAATGTACTTTTACAAAAGTACATTTTACAAAGCGATACTTGTCACAAAAGAATACTTTAAGTAAAATTCCATTTTTACAAAATGGTTCTCCTTACAAGGGGGTACTTTTCGCACAAGGGTACTTTTTTCCGAATTGTGCTTTCTGTAAAATGTTACTTTTTAGAAAATAGCCTCAAATTATAAAAATTTCAGTTAATTGTTTTTAAGACCCGATTTACATTCTTCAATTGTTGTGACCCAAGAAAGAATTTCTTTGTGCACCTAAAAACTTTCAAAGTTGATTCGTTTATTTTAGAAAATATTATTCCTTCTTGTCCACCTCGCAGTGTAATTTCCTGTCAGAAACTCTTACCAACACAGTTACACGTCTGAAGTACATGCATGTCACTGAATTATTTTTGTTTCTATTTTTATTTTATTTTCAAAACGAATCACTGCTAAAAACTAAAATAATGGCCGTTAAATAAACTAGAAAATAAATTTCACTTTCGTTTGGTGTTTACACTTTTCTTTTGTTTTTTCTTTTCTGTCAGATTTCGTATTTTACAAACACGAAATGTTGCATACTTTAAGGTTGCTTTAACACTTTGACTTATATATGTAATTTTTTTTTGCCTTTTTAACGTGTTAGAGATAGATTTTAAGTGCAAGAGGTCAACGTATAAGTCAAAGTAAATTTAACATGAAACTCTAAAATAAATGAATAAAAAATAGTTGTTGTTTTATAAGGGAAGGATGCCGTATAGTGAAGGAGTTGCAGCAGTTTGGTCATACACGCAGTTGCAAAATATTAAAAAACTCTGTTATAGCAAAGCAATTGAAGGAAAATAGTCTCAGTGAAAAGGAGTCCTGGGGTGCTGCTTTTTTCGCAATAAAATTTTTTTATATTATTTTATTCCTCTTCGATTGCACCGACTTTTTAGATCTTTTGCGAGTGTAGGGGGTCGTACACCGGCAATGACATCCCAGAATTTGGCCTTCCAATGATCTGATTTATATCCATAATACTAGTCTTTAACGGTGCCCCACAGAAATAAGTCTATCGGTGTCAAATAGCAGCTTCTTGGCAACTAATTGAAGACACCATTTCGACTGATTAAACGGCCATCAAACGTTCGACGCAATAGATCTATTATGACTTAAAATAACTAGCAAGTGGCACCATCCTGTTGAAATTAAACATGGTTAGCACCAACACCATAAAAAGGGGGCACCAGAAATCGTTTATCATGATGCAACTGGTGACCGTAATGGTTGCCCTGTCGTCATTTTCAAAGTAATATCGGCCAATGATGCCTCCGCTTCAGAAGCGTTATGAAACAGTCACTCGTAGTGGGTGCACTGGCTTCTCTAAGACCCCGTGTGGGTTTTCTGAGCCCCAAGTACGGCATTTTTTCTTATTAACGATCAAAATGAAAACGAACTTCAATCGAAAAGATGACTTTTAGTTTTGCTAAAATTGGCACCATCGTACAATTTCTCTTTGGCCTATTTAGGGAGTCGAAAATGAAGTGAATGTTTAAGCGGCTTGAACTCTTGAATCACTTGATCTTTCCAAAGTGTCTTATCCATATATTTTTTGTGAAACTGGACTTGAAGTAGAGCATGAAATATTCAATTCTTGAGAACGATCACGAGCTTTAATGGATTCTCACGCACTCTTACAGACTCAGCTTCGATATTGTCTGCTCGAGCACGCTCACGTCTTAGAGCATCAACAGTGAAAGCAGTGTCAGGAACTTTAGCAATAAACTTGCGTATACCGAACACTGTTGATCCTTCTCTGCGACCAAATTTCACACAACATTTTCTTTCGATTTCGGAGAAATCATCTCTGTTTAGGAAATAAATTTGGAGACAACTCCAACGCTACTTAAAAATAAATCGTTCAGTTTAGAATTTTGTGAAAGAATAGAATGACATTCCCAGATTGGAAATAACTGATATTTAACTACTTAAGCCGATAGAAGGCACACTAGTTTTATGATTTCGATTGAAAGTTAAAGCAACTCCAACACTCAATCCGATCATAGAACTTGTCGGTATGGAAGTGAAAATGTATATTGCTTAACCCACTTTGAAAGGACACAAAATTGAAATTGAATTAAAATATTTTTTAAGAAAATGATGTCAAAACATTATTTAAGAAATATTCGAGTTAATCTTATTTAAGGAACAGATCTTTTTCATCCCACTTAATAGTAGATCGTCATAACCACCTTAACATTTCATTCACAACCTCCGTTTTATATATTTCAAAAATGACCTGAAATTCCTCTCTTTATTGCTGATAATAAATCCATCTCGTCTTGCCGTTTCAAATTTTTACAACTCCTCATTTTCATGCTACAAATATCCTCTTAGCCAGCAACTTAAGACCATCTCTGCTGCACACGAATTTTAAACGTCTACGTTGCCATAAAGCCAATTGTTTTCTTCAGCCATTAACTTAATTGCTCTTATCATCCCGCATACATGAGTTGTGTATGTATTTAATATTTATTTAAATATCGTAACAAATACTTAATAACTTCAAGTGAACAAAAGTGAAGAATTATTTTTATTACAACAGTACAACAATATATTTTAATACGCTACTTATTACACTCTGGCGTAAAGCCGACAAAAAATGTAAATTTTATGCTCAAAGAGCCAACGATAATGAGAGGTAATTAATTTTGAAATTGTTATTTAAAATGTACGTGTGAATTGTAAATTTTATTTAAGATTTTCTTGTTGCTTTATTTGCCACAAAATATTAAGCCAACTTTAAGAAAGTTGCCCGAAAGTAGACAGAAAATATGAGTGTTACATCTCGTAAAAGTAGTTCAGGCAACTGCAGAAAGTAAAAGTTTCATTTTTAATAACTTTTAAAACTTTTACTTAAACAGGCTGCACAAAGTCCTCTTATGATCCATAACTGTGTGTGAGAGCGGTGGTTGTGTATGGGTGTGTGCTGTCTGTATGTCTTGGAGCCACAATGAATATTTCATGGAAGTTGATGTGAGAATTCAAATCAACGTGCATTTGTTGCCTGCTTTGACCACAATCTACAGAACCAAACAAACATAAAACTTGGCATAAATCCATTAACACTCATTTAAAATGATGGTAAAATGTAAAACACACACACACAGAGAGAATGATGAGAGAGAGAGAGGGAGAGATTTATATAGTTTTGCACAAGTACTGAAAAGCTTAAATGCTTGGACGAGTGGATGTGTGTTTATTCTAAATAAAATCCAAGTTAATGCCCGGAATGAAGTGTTTATATGTTTTTAACAAATAATTGCAAACACTCACTCACACAGATGCATTTAGTTTTGCTGGCATATAAATAAACTGGTGGACTTGTACAGCTGAATTTATATTCAGTCCCAGTCAGCATTTTCGATTACATTCGAACCCTTTTCGATATGCCATGAATATATCAGCATGTGACATCATTTCACGATCGTATATGACGTTCTTTGGCGAGAAACATTTCAAAGGATCATATGGAATTTATCGCAAAACGACTACAGGAGTTTCAGTTCATTATTAAATTTCGTTTAACACATAATTTTTATTTGTTTTCTTTTAATATTCACACCAACTGATCTGCATACTGGGATGTCCACCCCAGATTCAAAATAGCGTGTGGCTGAAATTTAGACCGATATATGGCCCACCTATTATTTTATATGATTACGAATGAAAGTGAAAGCAAATTCAATAGTCAAGGCGGTCATAGAGCTCATAGAGGAATTGAAAATTTATGTTTATTTTATGAGCCGGTGTTTCAAAGTCTACTTTGAAGTTACTTTAACGCGCACAAGCTCATCAAAGACAGTGGGGTAGCCTACTCATTGACTCACTGAAGAACTGAATTAACGTTGAGTTTATTTCACTGTTGTACCGATACTTCAACGGGATGTGCTCAGTTGATATCAGGGAATTTGAGCACGAAAATCGATTTTTTTAGTCGAATGACCAGCAAAGCGCAACACGTATTTCAATGAGAACTCGTTGTTTAGCCGAACGGTGCGTATTGTGTTAATCCAATAAAAAGTGCAAAAACATTCAAATATACTCAAGGAAATTCAAACCAAAAAATTTTAGTTTAACAAACATGGAACAAAAAATTCAGTAAAATTGGACATGAAGAAAAATAATCAAACGGCAACAGAGCGTCACAATAAAAGCTATGTTGTCGCTGGATTGATACACTTCTCGTATTATTTTTCATAATTAATGTCGATTTATTTTCTGGAAAATAATGTAACATTTTTCACACTTTTTAACAGAAAATGGCAACATTTTGCCATTTAAAAATAAGGAATTTATTTCGCACAAAATATAATTTCTGTTTTAAAGCTTTTCAAAACCGCCACTTTTTAGAAAATATCTGAAAAAATTTATATGATTTCTAGTAGAGAAAACGCCATTTATTGATACAAATAGCAACTGTTATCATATTCAACTGGGCCACCCGACAAGTGAAAAGAAATAAAAGTACACATGAAAATTAACAATGAAAGTGCAGGGGCTTTCGAAAACTTTAGATCTGCTCTGCTAAGTATATTGAACATTTAAAAATTTGTTTTTGAATTGAATTTCTCTTGTGTTTTGAAATATTTATCACATTTTTTTAAACTAAAAAACACTGTAAAACTAAATTTAAATTCAATAAATTTTCTCGAAAAAAAATCACTCTTAATATCTGGATCGATCTTAACAATTTATTTACGTGAGACTATAAATCTCATTAACCATAAAAACTAACAAAATTAATATTCCTCGGGCTTAAGGACATCTAACGAATTTTGAAGAAGATAAAATAAAATCCATCAAAGTGAGTTGCGATCTCAAAACCATTCCGCACATTTACTGTGAGAGGGCCAACAAAACCGTTTTTTAAGCATGAAGATAAACCCTGGAAGACTTACTTAGAAGACTTATAAGAACAGACAGCTACCCAAAACGCCAGTTGGGTTACTCTGTCTGTGCAGGATATAATAATTTTGTTTACGATTTACATTCATCTTCTCCACATACAATCAGTTGTAAATTTCCATGTTTTATTTACTAAAAAGTTGTATAAATAAAACAAATACACTTGAGCCTCTGCATGTGTAAATAGAAACCAGCAACAAAAACTTGGACTACAGCGAATATTTGAACTGATTTAAATTGATTTTTATTTGTGGAGTTTAAATAAATTTTTTGAAAGTTTCTATTTATTAAAATAGAAATGGACGTGATAATTTGTATTATAAAAGAACTTGTTAAATAATTAGAAATATATGCGATAAAGACATGTCCTTTTTAGAAGGATATTATAACACTGTATGAGTGTTTAACTGTACTTCAGTGTGGCTCTTCTGATGTTTATAAATTAAGGACTTGTCAGAGAAGAGAGCTGCAGACCAAAATTATAATATAATTATATTAAAAAATATAATTATAACATAAAATATAATTATAATATAAAATATAATTACAATTTATTTATAATATAAAACAGTTTCTATATAAGATCTTTTCGACAATTTTTTTTATTTTATTGTTCAGATGTTATTGCACACTGGCCAATAATTTTACGCAACAGCAAAATCTTTGAAGTATCAAACAATGACACTGGTTTTGAGCGTATAAGTTATTGATAATGCAGAATTTAATTATGAACGGACTATAGAAGAAGTGTTAAAGGGCCTCGTATGTATCCATAATGAAACTTGTGTGAATCAGCTGTTTATAGATTTGAAAGTAAAGCCAAAATTTAATTTGGATTTCAATATATCTCAAAAAAAAAACTTGGAAAAAAGATAATTTTCCAAAGTATTTTTAATAACTTTTAAATCGAGCCCACAAACTAACCAGCTCTTGACATATAAATGCCCATTCGATCGACTTAAACCGGTTCGAAATCACCTAATCCCTTCTTAAAAGATCGTGATATAAAAAATTCGAAAAAGGAGTTAAACCAATAAGTTGAGGACTTTTGAATATTTTAGAGTTTCTCAGCAGGAACTTAAATATTAAATAGTTAATCTGCATTAAATTGTAATTGAACTGGAGCCTCAGCAGTAATTTCACGATCTAACGTGTCATATTTACTTGGCCTCAATCTATTATCCGTTACTTTTCTAATGCTCAATAGGAAACTATTTGCAAATACAAATCACAACAATTCGAATATCCACCAAGAAATCACTTGAGGTAATGCAACAAACAACCAACAGCAGCTAAACGTAAGTGTACAGAAATCAAATAATTAATTCCCTGTAGCAGGTTTGAGTGGAGTGGACAGCCTAAAACAGTTAATAGCATTTAATCACCTATTCGATAATGGGCGAAGCACAAAACAGGCACAAGGAATTACTTTCAAGGCTTAAAGGAACACAAATATTTGTGCACGTTCAAATTCCATTTTAGCCGTTTAGTGGGTCAAGGCTTTTGAAATTATATATATATATATATATATATATATATATATATTTGTATTTTTTTTTTTTTTGGTTGAAATGAATTGTTGTAGTCCACGTTTATCAATGAGTTAGTGGACTTTTTGGCCCAAATCTAAGTAGACTAATCAGCGTGCGAGTGAAAGAAGCGGTAAAAGCAAAACTAAATGAAAATAAACAGAAAACACAACACAACAATGAAATTGTTACCGGAACTGAAATGGCCTAGAAAACTACAGAGAGCAACAACAAAAAAAACAGCAAAAAAGTTCCAAATAAATAAGTAAATAAAACGTTAAGCAGCGCACGGCATATTAACATTTATTTGGATTTCGTTTTGCCTTAAAAGTTAAAGTGTGATTCACTGTTCTTATTAAGGACTAAAGAGGACCCTTTAAGCTTTCGCAAAACTATACAGTCAAGTGAGATTTATGGCACTTTTTTGTGTTGTTTCAACAAATTAATATAAATTGAATAGAACAGCCAGTCAATTTTAGTTTTTCTTTTAGTTTGACACTCTCCCTGCGAAACAACAGCAGCAGTCATGCGGTCATAAATTAGGCCGCAGTTATTAAGTTTGATTGAAAATGTTTTAGTTTTCGGATTGCGAAATGGCATTGAAAAAGCCAGCAATCAAGTCAAGCATTTCTCTTAATTTCCTTATTAAATTTATTTCGCAATTTATTTAATTGAAATCCGATACTCGTACCCAGTGAAATAATATGAGATGTTTTTCTTTTTTTCTTCTTTTTCTTTATGAAACCCATTAATCATGGGAAGGCATTCGCACTATAACTACTGCCTGCCAGAGTAGTTCATATGGGTTTAGTTGGCAAATTAAGTGACTTAGTGGCATTGAAGCTTAAACGCTTAAGCCCTAATAGTTTTATTGTCCAGATTTTACTGCACACTGGCCAATTGTTTATTAATATATAAGCAAAAATATAATCCTTGAGCTATGAAACAATGACAGTGTTTTTGTGATAGTGTTATAAACAGGATATATAAAAGAGGTGTTAACGTGTGCCACCACATGAATGTTAAGTATGACTCTACATTTTTTATTTTCAATTTTATAACTAAAAAATAGTGCAAATTTTTATAAATCAGGAAGTTATCTAGATCTTTACGTTTAAAGGTCCTACGAAGCTTTCTTAAGTAATTCTAAGAATGAATTCGTCATCAAACAATCCCACCTGGAATGCAACAGCCAACTAGTGGAGTTCCACTTCTTGTTGTAGTGACGTTGGCGTTTCGCTTTTACTGATATTCCAAAACCCTTATATTTTCCTAGCCGATCTTTCAAATAACAGGACAACAGGAGTTCATGTCAGAAACTAAATAGTTGTGGGCTTTACTACGCTCTCAGTAAGAACGTCAGGAGGAAAGGAAACTGGTTTTAGTCCAGGAAAAACCATAAGCCGAGTAGCCTACATTGGCTTGGCGTGCAAGACTTAACTCGTAACCTAACGCTGGTACTGCGGGCTACGGCATGCCCCGAGCAAGAAATACCTACCGGGAGGGAAAAGTGAGGATATTCGCCAGCAACCAAATAACTGCAAGTCTGCGAGTATGCCCTGGCATCACAGCCATTATGTTAGCGTTTGTGCACGTTCCCAGCTGTGGAGTACTGCGGGCGTGACAGGATCCTTGGAACTCATGAGGGTGTTGGCTAGCCCAGAGAGTTTCTATATGCTGCTGTTGAGGGGAACTCCGTTGTCTCCTCGATTAGTGTTGGGCGGGCGCCGCTGTGGCCGCATATTAATCGAGGTTTCCTTATGAAATTTATATAAAATCGCTGGAAGAATTACTGGGTATGGACTGATGTTTGCCGGACTTCGGTTTGACAATTTGCAAGCATTAAACAACGATTCCGCATCAATTCAGATAGTTCAAAATTTTCCAACGAATCTCTATATGCTGTTGCAGGATCAACAACTTTGGAAGGGGTGACTGTAAAGCCGGTGCTGGAAAGGCTGCCAAGGTCTCATCTATTTTGTAGACTTTTTACTTGCTGGTTTCGTTATTGGGTCTGGCGGCATGACAGCATCCTCAGAGCTCATGAGGGTGTTGGCTAGCCCAGAGAGTTTAAAAAGGAGTTAGACAACGATTCCGGATGATTTGGCAAGGAATAGTGAGTACAAAGCGGCGTTCTCCTCTGAGAAATTATGATCATCAATATCGAAGTGTTTCAAGCAGCGATTGTGACGATATTATGCATTGAAAGTTGCACCCTGAGGTGACCTCTAAATGGACCAAGAGTGGTGGCCGGCATCCAACTTTACCCGAATGCTAAGAACAGCATCAGTTCGGGCCTCACGGCGATAATAAATATGATATAATCTGTCTTATAATCCTTTTTTATTTTATTTATTTACTTAATTTTTTTTTTTTTTTTTTGCTAAAAGAATGCATGAAGGGCTCTATAAATTTCCCAAACAAGCTATTTTTTAAATAAATTTCCACAATGTGGAGGAGTTAGACAACGATTCCGGATTTTTTGGCAAAGAAATGTCACCACAGTTCCGCGTTCTCCTCTGAAAAATCATAATTATCCATATCCTGCAGCGATTTTGATAAGGAGTAGAAAACGTAACTTTTTTCCTGTTGAAAATCAGACAACAACTAAATAGAAAATAACCAAAAATAAGCAGTTTCCCTTTAGCTTTACACCAACATTTAAAAGGAACAGTTCATTCGCTATTTCTTAGCGTTTAAATGCATTTCTGAAATAAACTGGCATACAATTCATCAAGATATTTTAATTATCAGAAGCCAATTAGGCAAATTAAATAAAATGAAAAAATATTTGCTGATTAGAAAACTAAAAACAAACATTAACTTTATCTTCTACTGATTGATTTAACCGATTCCACTTTTCTTTTTATTTCAAAATCTTCTAACAATAGAAAACGAACCTCATAAATTTCCAATCTTTTTTAAATCGTTCATTGTAATTCTCATTGTGTTTATTCACAAGCAACGAACAACGACTGATTGTGGGGTTTCCAATGAAATCATTTCCTAATAAATCTAGACCAAAAGCTTTCCAATGGATGAAAAGGTCATGCAATTGCAGTCGATCGTTGAACGATAAAAGAATAAATGAAAAATTTAAATTTTTCTGGTTTGCGAATCGTTTTCTTTAGAAGACAAATAAAGAGGAAATAAAACAAAAATTTTGTTGGAAAAACATTTAAATTGCATGTTTAAAGAGAACCAAAACAACAACAAAAAACAAGTCTTCAAATGGAAAACAATATTAAACGTAATTTTAATGGAGTAGAGAAAGACATGCAACATCGAAAGGGAAATGGAAATTGAACCGAAGATTAATTGAGCAGAACATGCAAATAGAAATTAAAACAAAAATAAAAACAAAAAATTCCAAATCGATGATGATACACTCCTTAGAGATGTATTGCTGTTGCACACACACACACACACACTCACCCACATACACTCAGACACATGTACAGCAAATGCTGGCTATTTATCACAAATAGCAGAATATTATTGGGTTCTTAACTGATGCACACACTGAAATGCTCCAGCAGTTCTAAAACGCCTTCATGAAATTAGATTTTTAATTCATTCTCTTGCCTAAAACCTGGTCAATGATATCTCTTAAGCTCTTCTTAAGCTGCTGCTAAAATCGCTTGCTTTCAATTTTCATTCAAAGTCCATCACTATATTTACCACATCCCTTTTAACAGAAGCACTTTCAAAGAACCGTTGGGCAATATTCCTAAACTGTTTTCAAGCATGTCAAAGCATGCCTGTGCATGTGTGTGCATGTTTATGTCTGTCTGCTTGCAGGATATGTTAAAGCTGATGAGGGCAATTACATTTTCACGTCATCGCTTGTCATCTCAACCACTTTTATGCACATGAGAATCACTAAATGCAATCACTATTCACATCAAACTCTGCTGACAGGGGCAAGGAAGCGAACTTAATTTAGCAAACGCATAAAAATTGTAACGAACTAAAATCAGACAGTCGAGACCATGTGAATGTCAACAAGAGTTGTCCATTTATTAGAGTTGGATAGTTATTGAAGCAAAAGTTGATAATTTTTGTTTCCGTATTCAATTGAAGAGAAGAATTTTATGTCTTTTTTTTTTTAATTTTACACTGCAGGAGTAACACGAGCACAGCAGATTTATGTGGAATTAACTTGATAAAATAATAATGAAACTGATGACTTCCTGTTCCACTATTACGGAAGTTAAAATTTGTAATTGGAGTAAAAGAGAGCAAAAGGATTTCAAATATTCTGTTAAAATTTGGGTTCTAAACTATCCAATAAATTCCGTACGATTTTTGAATACCACCAATTCTTTTAGAAACTCCCACTGTGTGGTGAAAGAAATAGAAACATATTTGTTGCATAGTTCACGGGGTATGTAAATAACATTTGAAACGATATCAAAATTTTAAATTAACAGAAGCAATTTGTTTGTTATTTTATTATCAAGAAAAACATGTTTTTTATTTTTATTTATGCCAACGAAGAATATGTTAAGACATCGTTGAGGTGACTGCCAGTACAAAAATGTCCAGACTGCTGCCACTGTGTAGCGGCGACGTATACGCAATATTTGGTGAAATAATTCAATAGATCACTCATACGCACAGGAGGCACATGACTATTTTATGGTTGGGGATGTTAATATTATTTTCAATAAATTTAATTTATTTGAGCAAAAGGTCACCTGTTTTGTATATTTTTTTGTAACTACTGGGAGTACCTGGTAATTGTACCACCAGATGAAGCAACTATTAATTTATTAAAGACATTTATAGTTATTAAGTTGAAGATTATTTATTATTATTAATTTCTTCAATATAATAATTATAATATAAAGATAATTATCTTTAAATAAATTATTTTACTGTGAAATGACACCAAAATTCGAAACTTTTACTGAGACTTTACAATCAAATCAACTATAAAGAAAACAACATCAAGAAAAAAAACTAAAAACAAACTTCCAAATTTCAAATTTCTATTAAAATTTCAGCTAAACAAAATATGAGAATAATTCCGATTACCGAAATTTCCGAGGTAAATAAAATCATCGGTTTACGCAAAGAAATGGCTGGTGATCACTTTTACAAAGTGCCGCAAAATTCTTCACTAAATCTGGGCCAAAAATTAGGTTTATGCGAACTACAGTTTCCGGGGAATACAACACAAACGCCCAACTGCACATGCGCGAACTGTGACAGAATGGCCAAGAATTTGTTGCTCTTGGAAAGCCATATACGCTCCAACAGCCATCCATATAATAATTGTAAAAACTGCCTCACATCTCTGCTTTATTTGGATGGTGTGAAGAGAACCTGTAAGAAATTGTTTGAGAAATTCGATTTGGCATTGAAGACGGCTAAAACACTTGACCCCAAGTTTAATGTCATCACAAGACGAGTTAGAAAACTTAAAGCTTCGGAGC
The DNA here is from genome assembly GCA_963675445.1 of Linnaemya vulpina. NCBI lineage: Eukaryota > Metazoa > Arthropoda > Insecta > Diptera > Tachinidae > Linnaemya > Linnaemya vulpina. The sequence goes on from OY776277.1 coordinate 10,599,498, forward strand.
CTTGGAATTGTCAGTCTAAAGCCACACGTCACATTAATAAGTCCGCTGCTGCTGCCGACATTTGCAAAAGTGACAAAAAGGTAACTGCAAGTCGTTGTGCTGCAAAGAGTCTTCACAAAAACCCAGCGCGAAGTTCAAAGAAAACTACTAAGAAAATCGGGACCAAAAATGATGCTGATGCAAACAATCACAACACGTTGGATGGGATGGAGGAGGAGAAAAAATTGAAGGTGTTAAAAAGAGTAAAAACGAAGAAAGTTTTGAAAAATAAGATCAAAACACTGTGAAACAATCATTGGCCAAAATATTTAAACAGACAAAATTATTTGTAATAATTGAATAAAGAAAATAATTAAATAAAGAATTTAAATAAGTTCAACTAAACCAACAGTGACGAACTTCTTTTGACTTTTCATTATTTACGTGGCTTAGCATTTCGGCTAACGATATATTGTTATAATTTGATGTTTATGAACTATTTTTACCGAGTTTCGTGTTTGTTTTTTTTTTTTTGTACTTAATTATGGTTGTGGTTGACTTACGAAGGCGTTGCCACACTTCTTCAATTGCTAGGTTACGTGGTTTTGCAGTGTTGCTAACGATATATTTTTATAATTTGATTTTTATGAACTATTTTTACTGAATGTTATTCTATGAAAAGTATTTTGTTGTTCTCTCTCAATTAATCAATCTAATAATTGTGGTATGAAGGCGTTGCCACACTTTATAAAATGCTAGTTACGTAGTTTAGAAGTTCAGCCCACTATATTTTCTTGTTTTGATGCTTACTAATCATTTTTACTTTTGCTATTGTTATAGAAAGTCCTATGGGTCCTAATTATAGTGGTGGTTAGTCTATGCGCTGTAAAACGGTTGCCATGTTATATATACGACAAGCGTTGCCACACTTTATCAATTGATAAGTTACGTGGTTCAGAAGTCGTGACGAAACCGAAAAGTTTTGAGGTAATCCTTGAACATAAAATTATTTGATTTGTAATAATCAAATAATGAATTTAAATATGTTGAATTTCTTTTGATTACCCGCTAAGTTACGTGACTAAGCATTTCAGCTAACGATATATTTTTTTTATAATTTGATGTTTATGAATTAGTTTTACTGAATTTTAAGTTATAAAAAGTACTGTTGATTTTAATTATGGTTGTGTTTGACATATACGAAATTAAACGCACCATAAGCGTTGCCACGCCTTTTAAAATTGCCTCACAACCGCGCCAACTATAATGAGGTTGATTATTTTGTGACTTGATTATCTTGCAACCATTTTTTTTATGTTCTATATATCATGAGTTTCCCACAATATAACTTAATAGCACACACAGTGAATACCCCAAATCTTATGCAATTATTTGCTCAAGCGAATTAGTCGCCGAAGTCGTAAATGAACCGGAAAGTTGTAAAATAACCTTTAGCCAGAAAATGATTTTGACACAAAATTTTCAGCAGAGACGAACTTCTTTCATCCTCCCGTTGAGGCTTAGCAGTTCAGCTAACGATATATTTTTATATTTTGAACTAGTTTTACTAATTTGTAAGTAATAAAAAGTTTAATTATTCTAAATTATGTTTGTGGTTGTCGTATTCGAACTTGTGAATGTGCGACAGGCGTTGCCACACTATATCAATTGCTAAGTTACGTGACTTTGCTTTTCAGCTAACGATATATTTTTATACTTTGATTTTTATAAATAATATTATTATTAATACTGGATAATAATGGATAGCTTTTACTTGTTTTTATGCTATAAAAAGTTTTGTTCTTAATACTGGTTGTGTTTGGCGTATTCGAAATTAAATGGTAGCCATGTAAAATGTACGAGAAGCGTTGCCATACTCTATCATTGGACTCACGAGTATGGCAACCATAATAAGGCTGATTATTTTGTGAATTTCTTATAATGCAGGATAAAGCAAATTTTTTATATGTTCTAAAAATGACAGTATGATGCAATAGCACTCCTTGTGAATACCCCAAGTATAATTCAACGTCATGTAAGTATATTTAATGAATTATTTTCGAGTTTCTCAGGCAAATTAATTATCGTAGTCAATACGCAAACGATAAACTGTGAAAAGTAACCACTCTGACTTCTAAAATATCATGACTTTCTAACAATATGACTTAATAGCACTTAATGTGAATAACCCAAATCTTGTTCAGTATTTTTAATGAATTATTTTTAAGTTTCTCAGACAAATTAATTATCGTAGTCGTTGCGCAAGCGATAAACTGTGGAAACTCACGACTATGGCAGACTATGACTTCTAAAGAATCATGACTTTCCAACAATATGACTTAATAGCACACTGTGTGAATACCCCAAATAATATTTTTAATGGTTAATTTCCAGGTTTTTCAAGCAAATTTATTATAGTATTCGTTACTCATGCAATAAACTGTGGCAACTCAAGACTATATCAGTCGTAACAAGGCTGATTATTTTCTGGCTTCTAAAATATGATGACTTTTTAACAGTATGACTTAATAGCACACTGTGTGAATACCCCAAATCATATTCAACTCCATGTAATTATTTTTAAATGAATTATCTGAAATTAGTAATCGAAAAGTATGACAACACTTGTCATGCGTTTAACACGAGAGTCGTACCCTGCCAGGAATATAAATCATTTTAGTACCCTGTTAAAAATGAACTTTTTTTACAAAAAACCTGTCAATTTAAATTTCAAACGAAAATTTAAACCACAAATAGAAAATATAATTAAAGAATTCGCTCGTATCGTGTTTAAAGAAAAATCTGTGTAAAAATAAGAAATTGCAAAAAAACAGAAATCGACGCAAATCCCGATATAAAATTGGATATTTTTGTTGACCCACCAACAAAAGCGACAATAGGGGACAACGAAGTAATTGTAGTTTTTTTTTTCTTAAAAGCAAATTTATAATTTCTTTTTACAAATTTTTCTTTTACGAAATGATTTTTGTTAATTTGCTTTTTCTTTTCTTTTTAAAATGTCTGCTATTGTCACATAATCCGCTTAACTGACACAACACCAACTCGCATTGTCCGATTTTCCTTAAAACTCTTTTCCCTGCAAACAGATAAACACACACCAAAAAAGGAACAAAAAAAAGTGCAAAACGGAAATTGTTAAGAACGTTAAACGGCATCTAGAACGGCAATTATTAAAGATTTGTTTTAAATAAACGCGCCACTTAAACTGTAAACATTTAATCCGCCATAATGGCCGGCGAAGGAGACAAAAAGAGGGAAAAGGTAGATGAAAGGCCAGAATTTTTGTGGAATTACACAATGAAGACCATGCGACTTAAGCAGGAGAAGTGGAACAAATTATGCGCAACGAACGATTACAAGGTAATTTTGAAGAAAAACAGAAATAAATTTAAGAAAATATTATTTGAAGAGGCAACAAATGAAACATAACAAAGAGAATTACAAACACGAAATCGCAATCGATTAAAAATGTATTTGCGAGAGTGTTGGTTTAGCTTTTTAAATCCTTTTTAAGATGTTATTGTTGTTGCGCATGAAATTATAATTGTTGTGAGGGGCAGACTTTAAAAATTGTTAGACAACAAATAATTTAAAAAAAAATATGTTTTCGATTTCTGCTGCGCTAAATACACACAAGGCAATTTAATACTCATTTTAATTTTAAGAAAATCAAGGCAGTCGTTACAGCATGAGACTTGTTATTCAATATTTTATATCACACCAAATTTAGATTTGAAACAGATACCACAACGAGGATGGCTTAAAGCCGAATCTAGTCAGTTGTCGAACAAAAGTTATCACGAAATGCTAAAAAATTATGTGATATTGTGCTCATATTTCGTTTTCCCATGCAGCTAAAAAAACACCCGTTATAAATACAAACTATTTTAACACCCAATTGAGTCATCAAGCGTCCAGTGACAAATAAAACTACACATGATTAGTGATGATGCTAGTGTAGCGGTCTTCGAAAACAGTATCAGTTGTCTTTCTGGTTATTTTTGTGAATGAAACACAAATCAATTTCCTACCCCTGGAAACGAAATTTAATTTTTTTTTAATTTCTTTTACCAATACAAAACTTCATGATGTATAAAGCGGTTTTATTTAAGAAAAACTTGAAATTTTTAAACATTTTGGTCACTTTCACGTGATACAAAATATTGCAGTTATCCAACCCTGGAATCGAAATTTTAATTTTTTTAAATAGTTGATGTTAATTTGTTTTTCATGAACTAAAAAACAGATTTAAATAGTAAAAAAACGACGCTAGTTGCCTTTTTGGTAAATTTCTGTAAAGAAAATTATATTTCCCATCTCTGAAAGCGAAAAATTAATTTTTTTGACCATCGCAAGTCTTAATGAGGCATGCAATGGTTTTATTTAAGAAAAACTTGAAATTTGTAACCGTTTTGGTCCCTTTCATGTACTGAAATATGTTATATGTACCAAAAAAAAAACCTTAAATTTCCCAACCCTGGAGGTAAATTTTTTGTTTGATTTTATTAACAATGCAACTCTTCAGGAGGTATAAAATAGTTTTACTTAAAATGTTAAAATTTTTATCCGATTTGTTCACATTTGGGACATGAAGTACTATAAAATATTGCACTTGTCCATTCCTGGATTAGAAATTTTTATTTTTTTTAATTTATGATACCAAATTTGTTCTTCCTAATGTTATAAAATAGTTTCAGTTAGCAAAAAAAGAACGTCAGTTGCCCTTTTTGGTTACTTTTATGAATGAAAAACAAAGCAATTTCCCACCCCTGCAACGAAATTTTGATTTTTTTAAATATTCATGCCATATAAAGTAGTTTTATTTAGGAAGGGCTTAAAATTTTGTGAACATTTTAATTTTTACATGTACTACAAAATACTGAATATGCCAAAAAAAAGAGCCTTTAACTTCCCATCCCTGGAAAAAAGTTATATTTTTTTTAGTTTTTAATAGACAATTAAAGCTTCCCAAAATAATGAAATAGGTTCAATTTACAAAAAAAAACTAACTAATAATTGGTTTTTGGTCGAGAAATAGGTGCAAGGTGTCCAGCTCTGGAAACGTATTTCGGGTGCTTCTGAATACCCACTCTATTTAAGTTCATTTCAAATCCATCAGTATAAGAACGAAGTCTTTAGCTCTTCTGGGGGCTTAGGAAAACCGACTTCAAGTACAGGCAGACGGACAGACGGACCGACAGACATACGGACATACGGACAGACGGACCGACAGACGGACCGACAGACAGACAGACAGACAGACGGACCGACAGACAGACGAACCGACAGACAGACGGACCTCGCTCAATCGTCATCGGTATTCTTAAGAATCCAGAATATACATCCTTTATGGGGTACCATATTAATATCGTCTGAACTACACACGGAATGACAAACCGTTCAACTTTTTTGTGAAGGGTAAAAAAATATTTTCTGTTTGTTCTTTTAACCAAAAATACCGCCCATTAAAAATCACTGTTCCCATTCTTTTTTCATTTGAAAAAGTTTGTTTTTTTAAACGCTTAAATGTTATGGAAGCTGCTCACCACTTGCTCCACTTAAAAGAAAAGTTTTCTAGTTTTATTTACTTTAAATATTATTTATGTTTGCTTCGCCCATTAAAATTAGACGCTTCATGACAGGCTTTTAGTCAGTCTGTCACAAGCATTCAGTTTTTTTACTTCTCTTTATGATTGTTATCACCAACTTTTTGGTTACAAAAAAATAATAAAAAAGAAAAAATTAAATACAATTTAAAAAAACAAGTTTCCCATAATAAAAATTAGCATTTTAAATGTTTTGTTGTTGTTTGTTGGCAAAAAGGATATTTTTTCAAATATTCCCCTGCTCAGCCAACAATCTTTTACAACAATTTGCTAACGCAAAACAAAAAAAAAGGATGTTGAACATAATAAATTCGAATATAAAACTGCAGAGTTCTTTGTGGTGTTCATTCTGTTTACCTTTTTATTTTGACGCTGGTCCATTTTAGTTCTTGCGCTTCTTTTTATTTTATTTGCTTTCCGTTTCCGTGCGGTTGTACTGCTTTGCTACGGACTGCGTCCATTTTCAAATTGTGTCACATTTAACTGCAGGCCTTCTAATTGTCTTTTCGTGTGATTTTTACTAAACGTTGCTCATTTCACTCACTGTCTTGTACTTGTTTTTATTTTATAATTTTTGTTTTTTTCTTTTTTTTTGTCCCTTCAAATGTAAATTACGAAAAACGCTTTGCGAACCTTTACGAGCTGAGAGTATGAGAGTATCCATTCTTGTTTCGCACGCTGTCGTTAGAGGTCATTTTTATTTTCATTTAATTTTATTTGAGTTTTGTTTGGCTGCAGGGAATTTGGTGGCCTTAATTATAATTTTATTTCAAATAAGTTTTTTGTTTGTTTGGTGTTTTAAAAAGCGGGTTTTGTTTATATTTAAAAAAAAGTGTTAATTGCACAAACAAAATATTCGTTATTTATTTTGTTGTATTTCCATGCCATCACGATAAATCGCTTTAATTGAAAACTTAAACAGCCTTCAGTTTGGTTAGGCAAACCAGTGATATCAAGTACATTTTGCTTCAAAATTTTTATATTTACGTTTCGAAAGTTTAAGATTTTGAAATATCTGAAAGTTATTGGTTTTGCCCCGTTTCGAGAAAATCGAGTTCTCATCCGATCTCAAGGTTTTGAGGTTCTCGGAAGCTTTTCAGACTAATTCTGAGAAACCGTCCTTATGTCTGTGTGTGTGTCTCTGTATGTGTTTGTATGTGTGTATATGTGTTTGCATGTGTGTTCATGTATGTGTGCATGTGTGTGTGCATTTGTGTGCGCGCTTATACATGTGTGTGTGTGTGCGTGTACACATGTGTGTGTTCGTGTGTGTGTGTGTGTGTGTGTGTGTATGTGGGAGTGTATGTGTGTGTGTGTGTATGTGTGTGTGTATGTGTGTGTGTGTGTATGTGGGAGTGTATGTGTGTGTGTGTGTGTATGTGGGAGTGTATGTGTGAGTGTGTGTGTGAGTGTGATATTTTAAAAAACTAGTTTTAAAGTGTGTGTGTGTGTGTGAGTGTATGTGGGAGTGTGAGTGTGTGTGTGAGTGTGTTTGTGTGTGTGGGTGCGTGTGTTTGTGTGTGTGGGTGTGTGTGTGTGTGTGGGTGTGTGTGCGTGGGTGTGTGTGTGTGGGTGTGTGGGTGTGTGGGTGTGTGTGTGTGGGTGTGTGGGTTTGGGTGTGTGTAAAAATGTGACGCACTTATAACTTTAAACGGCTTGACCGACTTCAACCAAACTGATGACGTTCTAACGGGTTCTACTGAACTTAGATATCGTATGAATTTAAACCGATTCGAACCGGTTTGTTTCAAGATATTTTAAAAAACTGCTTTGAAAGTATTTTTTTCCTATATGTTTGTGTATGTGTGAGTGTGTGTGTGTGATTGTGAGTGTGTTTGTGAGTGTGGCTGTGTGTGCGTAAGTATGTGACCCGTTTTACTTTGGAACGGCTGAACCGATTTCAACCAAGCGAATGGCATTCAAAACTTAGATTTCTTGTGAATTAAAACCGATTCGAAGCGGTTTATCTCAAGACATTTTAAAATATTATGAAAAACCAATTTTGTTAAGTTTTTTTAATAATCTGAACGGCGTTACCGATCGTTTTCAGAAACTAATCAGTTCTACAAAATTAAACAATCACGTCAGCCAGTGCAAATCGGGTCAAAATCGGTTAATCCGTTCGTGATATATCCTGAACGAAACAAGTTCGATTGATAAATTTTTTTTTACTCCGAAATTCTATATCTGATCAGTTGCTGTTTCCAATTCCTTTATAGTAACCGAAAACTACTTCAGTCACCGTTTATCGCATGGGAATCGGTCGATTTGAAATTTAACATAAAAGTGTTTGAGCTTGAATATCACAAAAATTAGGTTACGACATTTTTGCGTTTAAGACTAGCGGAAAATTATAGGGATAGCTTTTCCGATCAACCGGTTCCCAAATTTTTTAACACAAAATCATGGTCTTTTTTTTTTATTTTATAAAAATAAAAATACGTATAAGATTTTTAAGAAATATATATAAAAAAATTACTTATAATTATTTATATTCGATTTTTTAATTCTTTTTTTATTTTTATTTTATTTTATTATTTTTTTATTTTATTTACATGAAAATTTTTTTTAATATTTTAATTAAAATCGGGTATTACCGATTTAAGAGACTGGTTGTGCTAAATTATTTATTTTAATTAATTAAGAGAGTAAAACTTATTAACTCCCTATTTGAATAACTTTTTCTCTGTATTGAGTAGCACGTCGATTCATTGAAAAATAGATGCCAAATATGTGCGGTCTCAAAGAAAAGATCCAAGAAAAGCGCACAATGAAAGAATGAAAAACGCTTTGCTTCACATTTCTGGGCAGCGCAGCAATACTGGGTCCACTACAGTCTACACTACAGTCTTCAGTTAGTTCCAACAACTCTTCGTGTACACGATCGAGTGCTCATCGAAAATGAAACAACGATCAAATCAATGTGTGTCATTGGCCATTTCTTATGAATCTGAGAGTATCTATTTCAAAGCACTAAATTTTTAATTCTCTTGCAATATTGCATGGGTCCTAAATATACCCTACAATAGGCAACATTTATTTGCTTTTAAAGTCCACAATAATATTCAAATTATTTAAGCGTTTCAATGCACAATTTCATTAGTTATTAAATTCCAATTTAAGCCCCTAGAGTTTTTGTTCAACACTTTAATTATAGTTAATCGAACAACCACACACTCATATACAAACTCATACACAAACTCCTACACACACTTATGCACTCACATGAATTGCCAAACAATGTTGCGACCAAAATGATAAATTTTTTTAACTTGCATTTGTGTGCAACAGCAAATCCTGCTTTAATAATGACTTACGAGTGCGAAGTGCACAACAAGACTTTCCAATGCAAAAGAGAGAAAAAGAGATAACATCGATTACGTGTGTTTCCCTCCCGCCCCAAACACAAGAACAAAAACAAGTTGCACTACAAAACCGATATTCAAATTTCATGCATTTTTAAATGTCATGTTGGCTAGTCGACCGCCCAAATATATTTTCTCACATTTTGCTGCATGTGTTCCATAATGCAATTATGCGCAAAAGTTTAATGTTGCATTAACTTTGAGCCTTCGGTGCGAGTGTGTAGGAGGCAAGAAGCTCATAAGCAGATCAGCATTCCTTTTTTGGCATTAATGCGTGTCTGTATGCTGCTCTTGTCAAAGCACAATGGCCACGTTAGAAAAAATATAGAGACTTCATAGCAAAAATTGTTCATGGCACTACCGTTTGATGGCAGGACTAGAGAGCAGAGCAAAAATTTGCTGCAACAGTCCAACTCCAAAACCACAAAATGATTCTTTTAAAATTATCAAAAAAATTTAAAAATTTCAAAGAATATAAAAAATAGTATCAGAATATTTTTATAAAAACCCAGAAGCAAAAAAATATAATTAAAATAAAACCAAAAGAAACATCCACGAATAATTGCAATATTTCAAATGATATGAAAAAATATATCAAAATGTTTTTATAAAATTGTTAAAATAGAAAAGAACAAAATAATCCTTTTTAAGCTCAACAAATGACTCGAATAATTCCAAAAATATGAGAAATTAGATCACAATATTTTTATGGAAAAATATTATTAAAGTAACACTCAAGACTCAAAAACAACTAGAAATCAACTTATTCCCTATAAAACGATTTTATAATTTTATTTTATTTCGCCCCACTGTACGGTGCAGAATGCAACAGCAAATGAAAATTCTAAATACAAAACAGACCAGCAAAAAATTTTTTATTAGAAAACTTGTCGTCCGCAAGCAGGCCAACAAATGCAGTGGGGGAAAAGAGTAGTCAGCAGTGGTCACTCTCTCCTGGTCGAAACAAAAAAGCAAAAATTCTAAAAATTTAACTAAACACGGTGGTCAGACGGAATTCGGCCAACAAACAAACAAAAAAAATACTCCAAAACAGAGAGACGATGCTAAAAAAGGCCACCATAAAACCGGATGCACGGAATACGCAACTAAACGGCAGCATATCTGTTTGCGAAATTCCGTTAAGGATATAATGCGGTCTAATGTGCTGCTAGTTTGTTGTTACATTTTCAAATTAACCCTTTAAAGGGCAAAGGAAATGTAAGTAAATTTAAGCTAAAGTTATCTTCACAAATCGGTGGAAGTTGTGAGTTTTTGAAAAATGTTTTATTTCTTCGGTGTAACTTTAATATTTTTAAATTGTTTAAAAATATTCAGGACATATTCGAATGTGTTAAAATTCCAGGTATTAATAATCTAGGGTTAATCTCGATGATTAATTTTGCCAATTACTTAACATTTTATTAAAAGTTGAGGACAGTTTTTTATGAATAATATTTTTAATTCTACATTTCATTACATCTGGTGTAAAATTTCCAGGGAAATATTTTTATAAAAAAAAATTTTAACACCGACTACCAGCCCTATTATTAAAAACACGATATTTGAAATACAATGTGCTTTTAAAAGCACTCGGGTGATTTTCGAATGTTCTGCAAGTTACACACTTCTTGTATTTTTCGTTAAAATTTCCAACAGGCCAAAACACCAGTCTTTTTCTTTATGTAGACAATTTTTCCCTTAAATTACTTTTTAAATTTGTAAATAATGATGAAATGACTGCTGAAAAATTCATTTCTAAAATAAAAAACAAGCCTGAAATCAAAACAGAAATCATAAGTTTCATAACTTTTTACTCAATTAAATTTAGTTTTAAAAACCAGTTGTTTGAAAAGTGTTTTCAATTCAGAAAGACATGATAAATATTTCAAGGTACCAGGGAAAGTCAACACAAGTTTTATATAGTCAACTTACACAGCAGGGCAGAACAGCTGTTTTCGTATGCCGCTACATATTCATCAACAGTATTCGTGTATATTTTTCTGTCTCTCTACGTTGAATTAACTTCATTTTGTATTTAAGAAAATTAAAACAATTAGAGGATATTGACTCCATCAAAAATGTATGTCCGATCTGTATAAATATCTGAGAAATCTCTCGAAATATAGTAAAAAATCGGCGGTGTGGCGCTTTTAAAAAACAGCTGCCAACGAATTCATACTTTCAATGTTTATATTTTCAAAAGAAATACTTTTGACAGATTTTGTGACATTATGTTTCATACTCCTAAAATTAGTGCTATTGCAAGAAAAATACTAAACTGGCAACACATATTCTTGTCAATATTGCATTAAGAAGAAGTCCAATTCAGTTTGCCATTGATGCTGATGCTCTTTGTTACTTGTGTTGAAATTTTTGAAATTATTCATGTTTGCAAAAATTATTTCGTTTATATATTTTTAATCTGTCGAATTTGTGTAACGCCCGTCACCGCATACAAAAAGAAAAAAAAATTTTAAGTTAAATTTCGAGGGTTTGATTGTTGCAAAAGTGCTTTTAATTCACAAGAATATGATAAATATATATCCAGGAAAAAGAGAAAATTAACAACAGTTTTACATATTGAAATTTTTTAGCAGAGCAGAACAGCTGTTTTCGAAAACCGCTACATTTTCATCACCAGTAGTCATGGGTATATTTGTTTCTTGCCACTTTTTAGGTGGCTTAAATGAGTGGGAGAACAGTTTCAATTTGTACCAATTTTATTAAGCAAAAAGCATACGAGAATTGTAACAAACCCAAGGTAACACGCTTTAGTTGAGTCCCTGTGTTGCTGTTTAACTATTTTTCTTTATGTCCTGTTTATCTTAGTTTTTGTTTGATATTTCTTAAATTAAAGTATTTTGGTTTTAATTGAATAAATTTTCTTCGCCAGCAGATAAGCGCGTTTAGAGTTTTTTTATTTATTTTGAAGATTTTTTTAAAATAAAATAATCAATTGCAGAAAAAAAATTATAAGCAACTCATTAGGTATTTTAAAGACAAAAAAAACTTATGAAAATCAAAAAGATATTTTTAAAATTCGTTCCTTTTCCAACATGATTTTCACAATTAAAGTCTTGACTTTAGGGCAGGATATCTTTACTAAAATTAAGGATCTCCTTTGTTTCGGAGTTAATCACTTTTTCAGTGTGCAGTTATTCTTTTTAGCATATTAATAAATTCTATAACTTATGTTGATTTCTTTTCTAAAAAAGAGTGCCACATTTTTCACACTTCTTAACAACAAAAAAATGACAACATTCTATCATTTGAAAATGAAATATTTATTAGAAATTTATCAAATATTTGTAAAAATAAATAATTTCTCTTTTAAAACTATTTCCAGCTTCCTTTCTTTTGAAAATAAGTTCAAACATGTTGCATGTTTTCCAGAAAAGAAAACACTATTAGAAAAGTTTTGAATTCATGTTGTTGGAAGAGCACATTTTTAAATATTTTTTGTTTTGTTCGATAAATTTCTCAATTACTAACCTTTGGAAAAAAAATCGTTTAACGCATCCAGTTTATGCTCCACCGTTCAGTGGGTTGGCCATGTTACTATTAACTTGGCTATTATTGCTATTTCTGTTGCAACATTAATGCGTATGTTTTGGTTTAAAAGGGTCCATAATGATGTCGATTTTGCTGCTTCTAAAAAAAATTTTAAGAGTTTTTGGCTTTGCACTCGATTGTTGTTGTTGTTGTTGTTGTTGTTGTTGTTGTTGTTACAAAACTTTTCCCCTTTTATTATTTATAATTTTTAATTTTTTTTTTTTTTTTGCCTGCCAACTAAACAAACCGTATGTGTGCGTTATGAAATGTTGCCTGCCACCGCAAGTGTGTTATTATTTGTGTGCAGGATACGGGCATAATGAACATGTGCAACATTCTCATTCTGGTGTAAAATGTTCTGGCTGAAATGCATAATTGGCGATTTTTCGCTCGTAACTAAAATGTTTATGATTTTGTTTTGCAATAGTTTTTGCATTTCGGAATGTTTTTGTTTTTGTTTTTGTTTTTTTCGATGCTGGCTGCTGTTAACTTGTTTTAATAGAAATTCTGATACAATTTTTTTTTTTCAAATTTAAATTTTACATGTGCCCCAGCACCGCTAAACTAGAAAAACCACGATCTAATGCCAAGATTAATTTACAACCAACAAACATTTACAAAACAAATCGGTTGAGGGTGCCTCAGATATCGAGTTCAACTCTGCACTCAGTCATGAATGCGGAGTCAACCTTTTTTTGTAGCCGCATTAATGCGGGCCTGCCTCAAAGACGGAGGCACAGCAGTGGTCGCTGCATAATACGGAGAGGGTTTAACACCGTCATTCACTAAAAAAGAGCGGCGTACAGCATTTTACCTCGTGGGTACCTGAAGCAAAAAATTCATCCACGAAGTAAAAAGTGAAAACAGTTGCAACAAATTTTCCATCTTCTTATCTGTCCCCGACAGTCCTCCTAACACTATCCCCTCTTGTCACGGTACCAGCACAATGCACTGCATAAGTAGGGATCATTCCCTGAGTGCTAGTCCGGGATTTTAAAAAAATGGTCGCAACGTCGCCAAATTAGTCTGGATATAACAACTCGTGTCTAAGATTATCGTCGGCACCTACCATTATGGCCTATCCGACGGTGGTCCTAACAACGGGTGAAATTTATGTTCACCACCACCCCTGTCGCCCTCAGGGACCACCTGAGTGTCCCTCGAGGGTACACAGGTTGCAATCTTACTCATTTAGTATTGCCATATATACCAACTTCATACACCTTGCTAAGGTATTCGGGCCTATCTTAAACCCTTGTTAACGTTTTGTTAACATCTGCTGACTCGCAGCAGCCCCCATAGAGACTGCCATCAGCTGGGTCAACGTCCAACATAGTACATATGCCGGAACATCAACCCTTATCTGACAACTCTACCAGCGACTCTTGGTATTAAACCACAGCCACCACAGCCACGTTGATTCTGTGGGCAACATCTGGCCACAGAATCAATCAAAGTCTCATCTGTGGGGCCCAACAAGATCCCGTGTTACCAGTGTAGGGAAACTTGTTATGCCTCTCAGGTCAAACCAATGTAGGTTTGCCACCTACTATTGATTTTTGATCCATTATATGACGGGACCCAGGTGTCCTTCCACCTGATTTTCTTATATTTTCCCCAGAAAGCACTACAACGAGGCGGTATGTATAACCAAGTTGCCTATTGTGCCGCCCGAAGGGAGGATATAACAACTGTCAGACCGTTCGAAAAATAAAACTAGATTATTTATTTATAAAGAAGAAACTTGAAAATTATTATTTCCCCGCCAGAAATAATTTGGAAAAGCCAAAATATCGGCCACAATAATTTCAGTGCCGCCACCTGTCTCTTATTAATATCAGAGCTTTTCATTGTATGGACGTCCCTCCTGCCACATTTCCTGCTTTATTTCTTTCCATAAAAAGAATCGCAACGAGACAAGAAATAACTTGCAAAAAACTCTCAAGAAATAGAGTAACATATTCTCCACCACTCGTCCACGGTTCTAACAAACTTCAAGGTTGTGAGTAGCGTATAGACTTCTGACAAAATATATCACATACTTTTTGAGTTTAAAAATTACTATTATAGGGTGTTTTTTAGAGAGCATCACTGCTTTACTTGACCATTTAACAGCTGGTAGTTGCTTTTTGTTTAGTTTGCTTTGACATTTCATTATGGATCGACTTACACCAGAGCAACGCGTGCCAATTGTGGAAATTTTTAATCAAAATAATGGTTCTGTTCGTCAAACTTATCGTACACTTCGTCCATTAGAAATTTAATTTTCCGATGAAGCCCATTTTTGGTCACACAAAACTAAACGAAAAGATTGTGAGCAGCCGCATATATTTCTATACGCTTTTTAGTCGATTCACTGGCGTGTTTGTTTGTTGGTATTTAACTCTCCTTTCGTTTTGTGCTTCTCAGCGTATACTTAATACTGTCAATAATGTTACGCATACGTCACATTGTACTCGTACAATATTGTTTCGGATAGTTCATGTTCTTTTCTTCTCATAATGTGTAAGTATTTTTACACGCTTTTTGAGCACATCAAACTAAAATATAAATAAAACAAATAAAGTTTAAAAACACGCTTTTTAAAAAATTGCACGAAAAAAATATATATAAAAATCAATTTTAAAATAAACTTAAAACAATCATGAAGCGAAATTCAAGTATTATTGTGATAAGAAAATGTGAAAGCTTTCTGGCCTATTTTTCGAACCTTGAGCTCCCGACATTTTTTTTTACAATAATAATACTTTTATTTCGGTTTGTGATTGTTTTATGTTTGTTTTAAAACTATTTTTAAAATTTTTTTTTTTGCTATTTTCTTAAAACCCGTATTTTTCAATGAATTTAAACTCAGCAACTCCATAACTGTTGTCAACCAAAATGTTCTCTGGGTAATGCAATATGAACTTCTGTATGTGTGTATGTGTGTATGTTAGTGTGTATGTAAACAAGCATGACCGGCAATATGCATGTATTTTATTTTGGTAATACTGCGATTTTCTAATTTTCCTCCTCACTGCAGACGCATGTTTAATTTCCAGCTTAAACAGTACAAACAAACACACGCGTCCCGCAGCATTCACAACGTTATTAATGCAGTTCAACAACGCGCTACAGTCAAAAGAGTTACAAAATAAGCTTGACTTTGCGTAGGTGATGATATAGAAGTTTTGATAAAAATATTTAAAATGACAGTAATAATATTAATTATAAAAATAATTATAATAATAATAATAATAATAATAATAATAATAATAATAATAATAATAATAATAATAATAATAATAATAATAATAATAATAATAATAATAATAATAATATTAATAATAATAATATCTAACATTAACCACATTAACCAACTACTCAAAATAGTTGAAGCGTCCTTCAAAGACAACTCCTTTTGCGACCGACAAATAGAAAATTCGCAACACATCGAACGACGAAACAGAAAAAAAACCACAGGAGATCAAATCTCCCCGCACCTAGAGAAGACCACCATATAAAACTGGATGCCAACAGTTGACCCCGAATGCCTTCCCTGTCTCTTGCTTTAGAGCTTTTCGGGCTAAAAAACTTATTTCAATTTTTAAAACAAGCGATTCCCACGGTGATTGAGACAGTTCTCGGTTACTATAAAATAATCGAGAACTCCAACTGATCAGATATATAATTTAGGAGTTTTTGAAATCGATCAGTTAAGCCGTTTAGAAGTTTGATTAAAATTTTCACGTTCAAAAATGGTTTTTTTTTTTCTCTAAGTTTTTTTCTTGAAATCTACCAGTTTGAATCAGTTTGAGTTCAGGAACATTCTTTAGAACGATAACTGTTTTGTTTGATTCAGTTCAACTTTTAAAATGTTATAAGTGGGCCACATACTTACACAAAGAAACACACACAGATGAACCCAAAAACACACACATACATACATAGGCATAGTGACCGCCTTTCAGAATTAGTCAGGGAAGCTTCTTTGGAACTCATGGAGATCTGATGAACGATCGATTTTGTTCATAAATAGGTAAACCCCTCAATTCCCCATGTTTGACAATTTTAAATTTTTTTAATGGAAAATTAAAATATTCTGATATCTGCATAAGGAGGTTAAACGGCATAAATCCCATGATCTTTATTTATCTGATGAATAGGAAACTGGTTCTAATACAAATCATCAGGAAACCTTTACTCAAAATTAATTATATAAAATAAAAATATATTTTTTTTAATTTCACTTAACTGAATGAGAAGTTTAAATAATAATAACAAGAAGCCAAGAAACTTTAGATATGGTTTCAGATCACTTTTACCTGAATCAGTCAGCAAAATTAATTAAATCAATTAAAGATAATTTATTGGAAAATTGTACTTAACTGAATGAGAAGTTTTAATAATAATAATAATAATAACAAGAAGCCAAAGAATTACCGATATGGCTTCAGAGAATTCTAACTAAATTAGTCATCAGAATCTGATTACAATGTAACGAAAAAATTTATTATGATGCGCCGAACAAATAACTTTCAAAAGTGAAGGGTGCACGAAATTCGTTAAGCTTCTCAAAGCCCCGTGTAGTTGTTACGCCTGTCGGTATGGATTGTGTTGGTGTAGTTGCCTTATTCATATTTTAAGCTCTTCTTTTTTCCTTTTTGACACATTCGTAATCACAAATTTTAACCAACAGACACGTGCATGTTTATATTTTATGTAACCAACAAAATATATCTAAACTAGTGTGCAGGGGGTTTTTTTGGCATTGAAATATGAAAATAGTGATTTTACAAAACACTGAGAGATAAAACACAAATAATTAAGGCATTTCATAGCAACGGACGGAGTTTAATGCGCATAAAATTATTTTGCAAAACTTTCCATAATCCCTCCCAACCAACGGCGATGCAAAGTTCGCAACAATGGAAGTGTTTCTAGATCAAATTTAACATTTTTAATATTTTTTAACTTTTAAAGCGCTGGGCGAGCTAAAAGCGAATGAAGTGTAGGTAGAGAATTATTTTATGGCGGAAGATTTTATGCTTTAATTTAGTTTTCAGTTCATTAAAGTACTTTAAAATAGTTGCGTATCGTTTATATGACCTGCCAATACGGGATATTAAATACTTTTTCCGAAAGCTCATTTTGTGGCCCTTGTTAAGTGCTCAACATACATTTAATTTTCAATTAAAGTCACTCATTTTGTAGCTATTTACCTGTAGATATGCACAATTGATATTAATTCAATATATTGGCAACTACCGACCTTAAAAAGTTGTATCAAAACATATTATTTATCACACAGATAACAACATCTGCCAGCAGTAAAAGGAAATCCATTAAAAATATCTACTATTTCGTAAAACAATTCCAGCACTAAAGTACATGAGATATATTCGACACCATAGTCATGACTGAAGACAGAGTCGAAGAATCTGAAGGATATATGGTCCTCAATGCTTTGTATTTGCTGATTCAGTCAACAGCACCCTCTGGAATTGGACCAAGAATTTTTACTAATTTTCACATTTTCATACGATGGTGGGCTGCCTTTTTAATTTTTTATTAATTCGATTGTATTATGGCTTTTGCTTATAATGAGTTTGAAACCAGCACAACTTTGCTGCAGAGTAGAAACAATTTCAATAAAAATCGTATATTTTATAAATTTAAACAAAAATTAAACGCCATCCCCGTAGTCATAGAAACTATCAAAATGTTGCTGAAAATTTATGTTGTCTTTTGTTGTTTATAAAAATTATAAATTGTACAGCATCAGCGGACATATTCAGGCAAAAAGAGTATCTCTGGCACACGAACTGAATTCCTCTACGATGTGAAAAGGGTCACAAAAATGTGTTAAATAATGCAAACAAATACAAAAACAAATATTCATTACAGTGTCCTGCAAATATTAACACACGTTCTCCATGTGACCAGCAGTAAAAATATACACAAACAGGCCTGCTAAAGGGCCTCAGTTCAATGCCCTAAGGTTTTAAGGCGACTGTTATCTAACTCTACTCGAACGCCAAACTGCTTGAGTTTCTTTTGATTTTGATTTTGATTTTTTCGTTGTCATCATTTTCATGGCGAGACGTCTTCATACGTTTGTGACAACTTCTTTAAAATTTAAACTGGACTTATGGAACATTTCTATTATATTTTTAATTTTTATTAAGCAACAAGAAAAACTATTTTTGTAAAAGAAATTCACGAATAAAAGACTTTCACTTATTACAATATTATTTGAATCTCATCCAAGCGATAAGTTAATCCTGAGTCCATCCTCACTGGCAGTTTGGCTACCAGTAACGTTGCAAAAACTACAAACTTTGTAAACTTGCAACAAATATGGAGTGCTAATAAAAGCCTTTGATATTTTCTAATTGTAGCCTGCAGCCGATTTTTATTACAATCATTCCAAGAAAATTGAAAATAGTTATTGAACTATTTATATTTAAAATAAATTAAATTAAATTTTATAGGCTAATTAATTGAAAAACAATTTAACTTTAAAAAGGAAAAGGGAAAGTCAACATCAGTTTTATATATTTAACTTGCACAGCAGAGCAGAACAGCGGTTTTTAAAGGCCGCTACACTTTCACCATCAATAAATAAATGCATTTACTCATGATTTTTATTTATAGCCACTTAATAGTTCGATTTAAATCACTTTTCAAAACTAAGCCTACAAAATTATATTTAAACTTGAAATAACACTAACTAACTAAATAATACTAAGACCAAATAGTTCCATATAAATTGCCTACAAGTTAAAAAAAGTTTAAGAAAAACCGCGGCTTCCGCTAACACAATAAAAGGGCCAAAAATATTTACTTATGAAAATGCATTAAAAAAAAGAAAATATTACTTAAGAAACATGAAACAAGAATTTCAGAAAAGTAGGACATGAAGAAAAATTATCAAGCGGCAACACAGGGACTTAACAAAACTGTTACCATCAGATTGATATAATTCTCGTACGCTTTTTCATAATAAAGTTGGTAAAAATAAAAACTGATTTAACATTCAACTACGCCACTTAAGAAGTACAAATAAATAAAAATGCACATGATTACTGATAGTGAAAATGCAGAGGTTTTCGAAAACAACTGTTCTGCTCTGATAAAAAAAATTCAATATGTAAAACTGTTGTTAATTTGCTCTTATTCTTTGGAATATATTTATCATGTCCTTGTGAATTAAAAGCACTTTTGCAACAATCAAACCCTCGAAATTTAACTTAAAATTTATTTTAAGTTTTATTTTAAAATTTATTTATTGTGTACCGCCGCGAAGGGCGGTACACAAATTCCACAGATTAAAAATACATGAATGAAATAGTTTTTGCAAACTTGAATAACTTCAAAATTTTCAACACAAGTAACAAAGACCGTCAGCATAAATGGCAAACTGAATTGGACTTCTTCTTAATACAATAATGACAAGAATATATGTTGCCAGTTTAGCGTTTTTCTTGCAACAGCACTTATTTTAGGAGTATGAAAAATAATACCACAAAATCTTTCAGAAGTATTCCTTTTGATATATAAATTTCTTTGAAAATATAAATTTGAAAGGATGAACTCGTTGGCAGCTGTTTTTTAAAAGCAGCCAGACCTCTGATTCTCTACTTCGAGAGATTTCTCAGATGTTTATACAGATCGGACATACGTTTTTGATGGAGTCAATATCCTCTAACTGTTTTCTTTTTCTTATATACAAAATGAAGTTAATTCGAAATGGTGAGAAACAAATATATACGGGTATACTGTTGATGAAAGCGTAGCGGCTTTCGAAAACAGCTGTTTTGATCTGCTGTGTAATATGAATATATAAAACTGATGTTATCTTTCAATATTAAAAATATGTGTCGAACAATATAATATAAAATTAATTTTAATAAATTTTTCTTTTCTACAGAAGTTTTTTCGAAATCTAAAAAATTTCTGTGAAAGTTTACAAAAAGCCCAAGAGTATTTTGGAATTATTTTTTTGTAGAAACTTTGAGATTATTTTTGAAAACAGATAGAAGAACAAATTTCCGAAAACCAGCACATGAGATCTCAAAGAATTTTTAATACAAAAAAGGCCTGGGAAATTTTAGCTTCCCTCCGACTAGGGACTTACTATCCCTGTTGTATTATTTCGTGGCTTCATTATGACCCTTAAACAACAACTCGTAGCAGGTGCGCTGGCATGTGTGCGATATTTGCAAATTACAATAAACAAATGAAATAAATAAAATCTCTCGAACTGGTAAAAACGGAAAATATTTTTAATATTTTTGTGTTCATTTTACATGCGTCACAAAATCTGTTAAATAAATTGCACAAACCCATGACTGACTGGCTGGTTGGCTGCCTGGCTGATTGTGTTGTTGTCTGCTCTTTTTGTTCACTCGCACGGAAAACCTTTTTGGCGTTGAGCTAATGGTGTGACATTTTATAAACGTTTGCTTTACGTGCCTTTTTGTTTGTTTGTCCTCTAAAAATTTAAAGTCCTCTCGTCGGTTCAATCATTCATTCGCTCTTTTATGTTTCCACTTATTTAGTCATTGTTTGCAAACAAACGAAATGGAGATTTTTTTTTCTTTGCCTTTTTTTGTGAAATATTTTCCGTTGTGTGACATTAATTTCACAAGTGTGAATTGCCAGCTTTAGCAGAACTTGTTGTGGAACAATATTTGTGTGGAACAATTTAATGAATGAAATTATTTTTGGCCTTTAAATTAGCTGGGGTTTTAGTATTAAAAATTTGGTCGATGAAATTTATGTACGCAACATGAGGCAACTCATAACATTCCACAACAATTAAAAACGGCTGACAGACGAGGTTATTTAAGCCACTAAACACGATTATAAAGAACAACACATGCAGCCTTGACTGCTTAAGAATTTTTATTTCAATTTTCTTAAGCTTTTGGGTACTTTTAAAGAAGAATTTTTACTCTCTTTAAGCTGATAAATGTCGGGTAGAAAACATAAAAAATACATCCAAAGTGTTTGGATTTCAATCACGCTATTGCCTACTTTCAGGCGTTTGCTCTACTCACAAACTGGTAGAGTTACATTTACTATTTTCATTTGTTTAGGGCCTTTAATTACAGCTTAACAAAAAAGTTCCCAACAGTTAATCTAGTTAACGTGAACGATTAAGGCAACATTAAACTTATGCCATTATGACAACTGACTGGTAAAATAAAATATATAATTTCCATAAAAATAAATACTCCCAAAACGGGGAGACGATGCTAAAAAGGCCACCATAAAACCTGATGCATTAAATACGGAACTAAACGGCGGCATATCTGTTTGCGAAATTCTGTTAAGGATATGATGCGGGCGAATGTGTTGTTGCTTTGTTGTTACATTATCAAATTAACCTATTGAAGGGCAAAGGAAATGTAAGTAAATTTAAGTTAAAGTTATCTTCACAAATCGGTGGAAGTTGTGAGTTTTGAAAAATGTTTTATTTCTTCGGTGTAACTTTAATATTTTTAAATTGTTTAAAAATATTCAGGACATATTCGAATGTGTTAAAATTCCAGATATTAATAATCCTGGGTTAATCTCGATGATTAATTTTGCCAATTACTTAACATTTTATTAAGGTTTGAGGACAGTTTTTTATGAATGATATTTTTTCTTTCAAATTTCGTTACATCTGGTGTGAAATTTCCAGAGAAATATTTTTACAAAAAAAATTTAACACTGACTACCAGCCCTATTATTAAAAACACGATATTTGAAAAAAAATGAGCTTTTAAAAGCACTTGAGTGATTTTCGAATGTTCTGCAAGTCACACACTTCTTGTATTTTTCGTAAAATTTCCAACAGGCCAAAACACCAGTCTTTTTCTTTGTGTTGATAATTTTTTTTCTTTTAATTCTTTTTAAATTTGAAAATAATGATGAAATGCCTGCTGAAAAACTCAAGTACAACATGGAAAACAAGACTGAAATCGCAACAGAAATCACAAGTTTAATAATTTTTTACTCAATTAAATTTAGTTTTAAAAACCAATTGTTTGAAAAGTGTTTTCAATTCAGAAAGATGTGATAAATATTTCAAGGTACCAGGGAATATCAACTTACACAGCAGGGCAGAACAGCTGCTTTCTAAAGCCGCTACACTTTCATCAACAGTATTCGTGTATATTTTTATGTCTCACCACTTTGAATTAACTTCATTTTGTATATAAGAAAAAGAAAACCATTACAGAATATTGACTCCATCAAAAACTTATGTCCGATCTGTATAAATATCTGAGAAATCTCTCGAAATAGAGTAAAAAATCAGAGGTCTGGCTGCTTTTAAAAAACAGCTTCCAACGAATTTATATTTTCAATGTTTATATTTAAAAAAAACTACTTCTGATAGATTTCATGACATTATTTTTCATTCTCCTAAAATGAGAGCTGTTGCAGGAAAAATACTTAACTGGCAACACATATTCTTGTCATTATTGCATTAAGAAGAAGTCCAATTCAGTTTGCCATTGATACTGACGCTCTTTGTTACTTGTGTTGAAATTTTTGAAGTTATTCAAGTTTGCAAAAACTATTTCATTCATGTATTTTTAATCTGTGGAATTTGAGTAACGCCCGACAGCGCATATAAAGAAAAATAAATTTTAACTTAAATGTTGATGGGCTAATTGTTCGAAAAATGTTTTTTATTCACAAGGACATGATAAATATATTCCCAAGCACAAGTTTTATATATTGAAATTTTTTAGCAGAATTGAACAGTTGTTTTCGAAAGCCGCTACTTTTTCTTGATCAGTACTCATGTGTATTATTATTTATTACCACAAAAAAAAAATTATTATTTATTCGTCGTATAAAATCCGACTTTAAACCACCACGAAGAGGCTGTAATAAAGACGCTGATTATTATCATCAAATTTCAGGATATTGTCATGGAATTCCTCAACGATCCCTATCAGGAGCGAATTGTATTTACCCTAAACTCTGCCGCTGTACTGGTGCCTTCACATAACTTTCCCGAAAAGCCCATCAGTAAAATAGTCTTCTTTGTACGAAATGAAATGCCCTGCAAACTGACCAAGGAAAACATGTCTAGTGTGAGTTACAAAAGATCATAAAATAAAATAAATTCATATTTTAATATTTATTTTAATATTTTAATATTAAACAGTCCCTAATGATTGGCGATTTGTTGCCCAACGTGTTGGAGAACTTGGCAGTACTGGCTGATGATGTCATTATTCCGATGCTTAATAATCCCATCAATCAAACTGGCTGGACTTCGGTTATAGTGAATGATATGAAAACTGAGTCGCAGAACTTGTGCAATGGCATTGCCCAAATGAAGGGTCTGGTAATGAACCGCACCAGTTTGCCTTTGCCCATTTGTATTGATGATGTGATGCAGAGCGCACCGGCTATAGCAAAAGGGTAAACCAATAAGAATTCATATTTTCATTTTCCCTGCAACTATTTGTCAACTTGAACGTGGAAATAATCTCTCCAAATATAATTGTGGTCTTAAAGTCATGTCAACCAGAGAGCCAAAGAAAACAATTGCAATTCTCTATTCCTTGTCGACAGCAATTGACTACTATTGAGACTCAATGGGTATATCATGTTAATAGCAGTCAACTATTCTGGATTAAGATGACACCAGTGACAATGTTTTTTGTTATTCTGTTGACGTGACTACACCGACGACATTGAAAATAGGGGCAACATCATGGTCAACAATTGGCAATTGCTAGCAATTCCTGTCTGTTTTCCAAGGCCTAGGAAATAGCAAAAGCGTATTAGAAATAGTCAATTGAAGCAGAAAAATAATATGTACGCCTGGTCCTTGACGTCACTAAATACATAACGGTAAAAGAGAACATTCCCCAAAAGTTGCTGGATAAATAAATGATGTGCTTTTAAAAAATATTTTCCTATTATAAATGACTTCAGCGACGCCGCGTCAATACAACAGCAAAAAATGTGTGGATTATGTTCTCGTTGTCGACAACAAGTGACTACTATTGACAATCTTTTGTCCATGGTAGTCAATTATTGTTGACAAATAGCAAACAGGTGACTAATTTTTGCTGTTGTGTTGACGTGGCACCGACGACGACATTCGCAATAAGGGCGTAGAAGTGACTAGACATGACAGACTCTGGCTTTTTTCTAATGTCCCAAATTAACACCCACAGACTTTTTAAAATAGTATGTACGCCTTGTCCTTAATGTTGATAAATAGTTGCTAAGAAAGGGTACCATTCCCCAAAAGTTTGCCATATTAATAAAGTACCATTTAAAGGGACCTCAGCAAAGTCAATCATTTAATGAAGCATTATTTGGAGTTTATGGTGGTCAAATGGCTGGACTCGGTAGAAGATTTGATACAAATTAAATCAAGAGAAAAAATCTTCTCCAAAGAAGAATTTCCAAGGCCCGAGCATTTGTTTAACTTTTGGGAGGACAGACTGGAGAATTTGGAAAATTTAGCCGATCAATTGGGCGATAAGCGCATAAAAACTATAGGATTTGTTTTGGAGAAAATTCATTCGGTATTCGAGAGCAATTACAGGCGCATAGTGGAACTGGTATTGGAGGCCTTGGCGGAAGCAAGAGATATAACCAAATATTTGGCGGCTCTGGTAGGTACTTTAAGAGGGAAATAAATTTGAATTGCTAAAAGAATTTCTTTTTTACAGCGCAAAATGGTGGAGAAATTTGAGGCAGAAGATTTGGAGGAAAATCGTCCACACATACGAGCGTTGCTGCTCACTGTTGGCCTTGTTTGGGGCCATTCCAAATACTTTCACAGTCTCGAGAATATGGTTTTATTGTTCCAACTTTTACACAATACGCTGATCGAGTGTGCCATGCGCACCATAGAGCCGGATGCCATTTTCCAAGGCGATGTTGATGAGGCTTTCAAAAAAGTCACAGCAAATATTGCCCACTTGGACTACTATCGATCGATGTATGTGGAAACTCGCAGCTCTTTAAAAAAATTCAAAATTGGCACCGAATTCAATTCCCAGGACTGGACTTGGCATCCTGAAGAGATCTTTGCCCGTTTCGATAAATTTCTGGAGCGTTTGCAAACGTTGCAAGAGCTCTTCAACACTGGCCGAGATTTTATAAAATTGGAAAAGATTACGGTGGGCGGCTTAAAAGGTCGTCAAATAACTGCTGCTTTGCACAGAATCTTAGAAGAGTATAACACCTGTTATAGAGAGTGGACGAACATACAATACAATCCTTTGGATCCAGATGATAAGCACTCAACATTTCCCCAAGATCTCGTAGCATTTAAGGAGAAAATAAATGTTTTGGAATGCAAAATAGCTTTCCAGTTTGAGAAGGCTTTGGAGGACTCCCACGAGCTGATGCTGTGCGGCAGTCTGTTGTTAAGGCCTGTAATTAAGGCCCACATGGATCCGCTTATGCATATAATTGTGGACGATTTTGTTGATGAAATAAATGCGGTTAAAGTGGACTTTAATGAATTTGAAGGAATCTATAGGACTTCGGGTCTTGCCGTAAGTTTTTTTCAGAATATGAATCCAAATTTTCATTATTTCTAGTCTTTGTAACACGTCTGTTGTTTAGGCTCTGCCTACGGACAATTGTTTCCCACCAACTACCGGCGCCTTATCATGGCTGGCCAAACTGCAGCACAGAATTACTTGGATGCATACGGAACATGAACTTTATGATTATCCGTAAGTGCAGAGATTAAATTAATTTAATTAATAAATTTGTCGAAAAGTTTTAACATTTTTTTCACTTTTTTCTAAAAACAAGCTGTTTTTCGTAGTTTTATATTCAAACTCTTTTTTTATTTGTAGTTTTTCATCAATTTAGCATTTTGAAATGTCACAATATTGACTTTTTGTATTAAAAAGTGTAAGAAATATGACATTCTTTTTTAGAAAAGAACACAACACAAACTTCTTCACAAACCAACAACACAAACTTCTTGAAATCTTTTTGGATGCATACGGAACATGAGCTTCATAAATAACCCATAAGTGCGTCTTTCTTCCAAAAACGGGTAACATTTTTTCTCTTCCTTTTTAAAAGTTTTATTAGGGGCTTAAAAACAAAAATAATTTTTTCCGAAAGATGCTGAATTAAATTTTTATTAAGTTTGCATTTCCAAATGACATAATATTGCTTTTTAAATTAAAAAGTGCAAAAATTGTAGAAGTCTTTTTTAGAAAAGAACACAACAAAAACTTTTAAACATTTTTATATCCACTCAAGCAATTGTCTTTATCATCATGAAATCTATGGCCTACCATAAGGCCTATTAAAACTCTCATCGTAGTCAGTGTCGACAACAGTTTTCAATATCCCATGTTTCTATTCCCAGTGTTGCAACTTTTTTGCCACAGATTTTGCTACAATTTGAATTGATTTTCTGTTAGTCCATATTGAATTTGGTTTGGCAGCAAACAGGTTTCGACTATATGCTATTTGAAGTGCCCTCTTTCTTATCAACTTTTTTTTAATTTTCTTTCCATAATTCACTCTTATCTACTTCTCTATCTCTCTATATATCTCTATATTTCTCTCTATATTGCTATTTCTCTCTCTGTTTCTATTTCTCTCACTTTTTCTCTCCCTATCTCTCTATTTCTCTCCATATTTTTCTCTATCTATTTCTCTATCTCTCTCTTTTTATATCTCTTTTTATCTCTCTATATCTCTTTCTGTCTCTCACGCTATATATCCCTCTCATTCTTTCTCTCTCTATATCTATCTGTCAACTACATACTCTTCTGTAAATCAGTAATGCCGACTTATTTAACTGAAAAAGTATTTCAAAATTTAAAAAAGATACCAAAGAATGTAATTTTGAGTTCTTAAAAGAGTACAGAAGAGCCAGATAGATTTTATTTTAATACATCCTAAGAAAAAAATTTTAAATTAATAGGCCCTATTTTATTATTTATTAAAAATCATAGATTTTTTTTACAAAAAAATATATTATCCAGTTTAAAGCGATTTTCAGTTTTATTTCGAGCCAGAAAACTATCTTCAAATTACCTTAAAGGAGCGATATATCATTTGAAAGGTTTTAGTATTCTAATTTAATGATTTTTGTTTCCCCTACAGACTGTTTGACAATGAACTCGGCCAGTACACTTTGGGCCTGTACAAAGAAATGAATCAAAATATTGATGACTTAAGAGAGGAGATATTAAGAAAATGGCGTACTGCCATCAGACATGATATCGAACAGGACATGCAATTCAACTTATTGGCCAAACAAGACAACATATTGTCTGTGAATTTCAGCACGAACCTACAGAATGCCTTAAAGGACACCAAATATATACTGATGATGGGTTTCGAGGCACCGCACGAGGCAAACCAGTTTTTCAATGCCAAAGAAAATTTATGGGTAAGAACTGAGGATTTAAAACGAAATTATAAAAGAAACAAAACTTTTCATCGTATTAATATTTGCAGGAGGCACGTCTGAAATTGCAAAGGATTGCCGAATGGTACAATGACATCAATCAGAAAGCCAATCCCAGTGAAATGGCTCTCATACAGGCGGAGCTATTCACGTACGAAACTCGTATGCAGCCCCTGATAAGTGACATCACATGGAACGGATTTGGTAAAATAATTTATACTTTCATTTAATGGAGATCACAAAATTTCTTTATATTTTTATTGCAGATCAAGAATTTATTAAGGAGATTTTCAAAAAAGTCCGTTATTTGCACAAACGTTTGCTCAAATGCCACGAGAATGTGGAGGCCATCAAACGCAGCATTAACTCTTGGGGCAGTGTTCCATTATACATGCGCAAAGACCAAAATCCCAAAGCGTTATTAGAAACCGAACCACGAGTCAACATCATTACGAAGCGCGTAAAACAGGCGTGCATTACAGCGGCTTTGATAGATAAAATTTTATACGACAACGTCAAATGGTTTTTCGATATTCCCAGACGTTACAAATTTATGGATCAACAATCTGATGTCGGCGAAGGAGAGGAATGGGGCGAAGAGGAGGAAGAGGAAAAAGAACCTGAAGAAAAAGCGGAATGGATTGAACCCTCAATTCCATCCACATTAAATCCCATGGAGGATGATGAAGGGGATCGTGAAGAGGAGTTTATAACCATTTTAAATCGCTGGGAACTACTGCAGACTGTGCGGCCGGAAGAAAGAGAATTTTTCCGCAATTACGAGAAATATGTGGATGGAGAAATAACAAAATGTCTACTAGACGCCGTTGTCGCTAGTCTGACTTATTTGCGCATGGAAATTGAAAATCGCTATGAAAATAATGCTCCCGTCTTTGAGATAAACATGGACTTGCAGGACACTCAAGTCTGCTATTTTCCCAATTTGGATGTTAATTCGAAACACGGTTTCACCTTTCAAGTCGAAAATATACTCGAGGATATGTATCATATGATGCAGCTGCTGCCTCGCTGTGCCCAAGACCCACCGGGGCCGGGTGCAGAACCTTTAGATTTCGGCGATGAGATTACCAATCAAACGGACATACACAGGCAACGGAGTGAGATTTTGAATAAAGTGAAATTCGGCATACAGGCCATACGCACACATTCGAAAAGCCTGTTGGACTACTCGTATTTGTGGCTGGGAAATAGGACACGTTATTTGGCAGAAGTTAAGAAATATGGCCGGCCTTTGACGGCATCTGAATATGAAGCGGAGTTGGAAGAGGAAGGCCTGTCTGGCGTTAAGCCACTGAAGGACGAAAACAATCCGCCGTTGGATTTATATAGAGAACAAGTAAGTTGTGATATAATTTGAGAGGGAGAGAGAGAGAGACAAGAAAAACTGTATTCGACTCAAAACAATTAGAAGACTAATAAAGAGAATGTGGAAAACGGTGGATCTTGAAAGCCATCTGACCATCTTCGCGCTTATTTCAACCGCGACACTGCCGCAACCTGATTTTTATATTATTCTACGCTTGGAGCTAAAACGTTATTTTAATTTTAAAATCAACCGATTTCCATGGTATAAGCGATGACTGATGTAGTTTTCTGTAAATACAAAAGAATAGAGATCAACAAGAGAAAAAAAAAACTTTTCTCCCGAACCATTGAACCGATTAACCCATTTTGACCCCGTTCGCGGTAAATTTAATTAGTAAATTTATTTTAAGATTTTAATGTTTTTTTTTAGATATCTTGACATTTACCAGTTCGAATCGGATGGAATTCACAAGAAAACTAATACCGATTTCTTTTCTACAAAATAATGCAACATTTTTCACACTTTTTAACAGAAAGTGGCAACATTTTGCCCTTTCAAAATAAGGATTTTATTAGAAATGAATCCAACTTCCCCCATAAAAATTAATTTCCATTTTAAAACGTTTCAAATCCGCCACTTTTTAGAAAATAAATGTAAAAATTTTACATGTTTTCCAGAAAAGAAAACGCCATACGTTTACGAAAGCTTCCGGTTAAATTATTATAAAAAAAAAATTATTTATTTAGAATATTTTCTTCACGATATCTGACGATCAGATTAATCGATTTAGAACCAGTTTGCGGTGATCGACTTTTTTACATTTTAAGAGGAGATTTCTTTTAGTGGAATCGATCGCTGAAGCAGTTGAAAAGTTATTCAAAAATGGGTATTTTACGAAATTTTGAAATTTACCGATTCGAAACGGTTGAAGAAAATCAAAGTTTAAAAATGCTCTTCACGACTTGGTCAAGTTAATTTATTTCGGTTGAGCCGTTCCAAAGTTATAAATAGGTCACATACTTACACACACACACACATATAAACAAACAAACACACATGCATACAAAAACACACACATACACACAGGCATAGTGACGGGATTTCAAAATTAGCCAAATAATCTTCCGCAGACATCAAAACAAGAAGATCTGCTGAAAAGTAAAGTTTTTCAAAACCAATAACTTCTTAATTTGTAACAATTTTAAACCTTTTTGGCGGAAAGATAAAAAAGGAATAATTAAACCATTGATGACTCTGTCCCTTAAGCTTTCAAATATTTAGCATGACTTTTTGAATTAATAACATGTTATGAGCACCACCCCCCTCTAAATTAAATTAATACCCATCGTTATTTTTATGGCGATTTAAAAACGTGAATTTAATCATCTTACACGAGGAGCTGTTTTCGAAGGCCACTGCACTTTCATAATAAGTACTCAAGTGTAATCCTTCCCATGACTACCTGGTCTCATCTGAATGGTTTCATATTTTAATAGTTTTTATTAATATGAGAAGCCTGATTATGGCTGACGTTTTTCGTCTTAAAATTTTACAATTTGTAATAGATTTGAAAACGAATTTATCTTTTATCTATTACAAATAGTCCAGTTGAAAGGCCACTAATACCAACCGTCATGAGGCTGAAGACTTATCAGGAAATGGTGTACGAAAATAGTGTGAATGTTAAGTTGATGTTAACGCTCATTAAATCCTCAAGCTGCCAATTAATCATTTTCTTTATGTGCTATTTTTCTAAGTTTTTGGTTTAACTTTAAACTTCAATCACTCTTTAATTTTATCAAGTCGAAATTCTTTGCGGAATCAAGCATTTCAAACATCTCATATTTTGCCATTTTTTAAATGATTTCATGCGAAAATCGATGTGGATCACCCAGCCTTTGTGGGTTACAGGATAAAGAGAAATCAGGTTGAATATAGAAATCTTGGAAAACTGATAACTATGATTGATATTTTTTTTTTGCTGCCATAACAAACAGCAAACAGTTTCTGTACGTATTCAAACATGCATGCATGAGACTAAAATAAACGTTTTCCCAGCAACACAAATCCATCAGTCCGTGTTCTCCTGGCAACTTTCAATTGATATGTTTCTTCTTACTTTCTATCTCTTTGCAAATATTTGAGGATTTTACATGCATGTGTGTACGGATGTGTGTGTGTGTGAGTTTGTATGTGTGCACTTTCACTACCAACACTTTCAACGATTACAATACTCTGCCTTCATTGAGCTGTTTGCTTTTGTTTTTTCCAGTTGGACAAATTTATTGCCTTGAAAGCGCAAATAAGGGAATGGGAAACATATCAAGACTTCACTGTTTGGTTGCGTTTGAATAAGACGAATTTCAAAAATGCTGTCTTAAACGAGGTGGCCAAATGGATAAGTTTATTTAAAAAAGATCTCATCAATAGAGTTAAGAGCTCCCTGCAGGTAAGTTTACAAAAGAACTGATATATTTTGACAAGCAACCCAATCAGTTGATGAACTGACTAACATCTTGAACACCCTAAAAAAACAACAGGAACTAGCCAAGTTTGTGAAGGAGGCAAATGTGGCCTTGCAAATTGAACTGCACAAGGATGACTTTCAGGGTCTCGTGCAAATATTATCGGTAATGAATACAATCAATGAGAAACAATTCAAATACGATTCCATGTTCGAGCCTCTGAAGGCGATTGTGGATTTGCTGAAGTTGTACAATTATGAATTCAAGGAAGATGAGCTCGCCATGGTAGACTTGTTGTCAAATCAAAATGTTAAATCAATTATTTTATTGAAACGACTCATCTTAATCTTTCAGCTTCAGGAACTGCCGGAAAAGTGGTTGAGTGTTAAGAGGCAGGCTGCGATGATTAAACAAATCATTGCCCCCATACAGTCCTACCAGGTGGATCTTATAGAGAAGCGCATATTGCTGAGCGACAACATGGCCTCTACGTACCGCAAGAAGTTCCTTAAGAAAAAGGTTTTTTCTATTCCAAGCATATTTTAAGAACATTGACAAATTTTCGCTTTTCTTGCAGTTCTTCCACGCCCCCTGCCCGCTAGTGTATGAGGTCATCGATGAAGCTGATAAGGAAATAATAGAACTTGAAGACCGCCATGCAGATCTTAACGCTTCGGCCACACTGTTCGAGCTGCAGGGACCAGATGCCACACGAATAGAACGCTGTCGCCGTGATTTGCAGTTGATTAAAATCATGTGGGATTTCTTTATAACCATTGAGTCTACAGTTGAGGATTGGAAAAAGACTCCCTGGAAAAAGATCGATATTGAGGCCATGGATCAGGAGTGTAAGAAGTTTGCCAAAGAGTTGCGTTCTTTGGACAAAGACATGCGCCCATGGCAGCCGTACATCTACACCGAAAACTCTCTTAAAAATCTTATGACTTCTCTGCGAGCCGTCACAGAGCTGCAGAATCCCGCCATACGTGATCGTCATTGGTTCGAGCTGATGAGGACCACTCAGGTGAAATTCAGCATGGACGATTCCACAACCTTAAAAGATTTAATTGAACTTAACCTCCACAATTACGAAGAGGAGGTCAAGGATATTGTGGAAAAGTCTGTAAAGGAAATGGCCATGGAAAAGGTTTTAAAAGATTTACAAAACACCTGGTCTACTATGGAATTTCAAAATGAAATACATGAGCGCACTGGAGGTAGACTGCTCAAATCTAGTGAGGAGCTTATCGAAACGTTGGAGGAAAATCAGTCTCAGCTGCAAAATATGGCCACTTCCAAATATGTGGGCTATTTCCAAAACGAAGTGCACAGTTGGCAGCATAAATTGTCGAATGCCGAGCAAATTATAACCGCCTGGTTTGAGGTTCAACGCAAATGGGTGTACTTGGAGAGCATTTTCATTGGATCTGAAGATATACGCTCGCAATTGCCCGTGGACTCCAAAAGATTTGACTTAATAGATCAGGAGTTCAAGCAGCTGCTGGTGCAAATCAATACCGACAAAAATGTGGTGCGAGCCACCAACAAGTCAGGCAGCAAATTGTATGAGACTTTGGAAAGGCTCGCCATGCTGTTGCTTCTATGCGAAAAGGCCTTGAACGACTATTTGGAGACCAAACGTTTGGCTTATCCACGTTTCTATTTTGTGTCTTCTGTTGATTTATTGGACATCCTGTCGAATGGCAACAATCCCAAGATGGTTAGCAAGCACTTGACCAAACTTTATGACTCTTTGGGCAATCTGGTGCTTTTGCCCAACAGCAAACTTGCCAGCGGCATGGTGGCCAAGGAGCATGAGGAATATATACCGTTTACCGAAAGCTGTGATTGCAGCGGCAAAGTAGAGGTTTGGCTTAATAGCGTCACTGATAAAATGCGTGAAGCTTTGAAGAATCAACTGCGACGGGCTGTGATCGCTTATGATGAAAAGCCCCGACATGTTTGGATTTTTGAGTGGCCAGCTCAGCCGGCTCTGGTAACAACACAAATCTTCTGGACCGCCGAGACAAATGAGGCCTTCTCCAAAGTACAGCAGCGTTATGAAAACGCTTTAAAGGATTACAACAAGAAACAGGTGCTGCAGTTAAATCAATTGATCAACCTGCTGCTGTTGGAGTTAAGCGCCTCCGATCGCCAGAAGATCACCACCATATGCACAATCGATGTGCACAGCCGTGATGTGGTATCGAAAATAATTGCCTTGAAAATAGAATCGGCCTCGGCTTTCCAATGGCAGTCACAATTGCGTCATCGTTGGGATGACAAATTCGACGACTGCTTTGCCAACATCTGTGATGCCCAGTTCCAATATGATTATGAGTATTTGGGCAACACGGCCCGCTTGGTAATCACACCCTTAACAGATCGCTGCTATATAACCCTGACCCAATCTTTGCATTTAAGGATGGGTGGTGCACCAGCCGGACCTGCCGGTACTGGCAAAACCGAAACCACTAAAGATCTGGGCCGAGCTTTGGGCATGATGGTGTATGTTTTCAATTGCTCTGAGCAAATGGATTACAAGTCCGTGGGTAATATACATAAAGGCCTGGCCCAAACGGGCGCCTGGGGCTGTTTCGATGAATTCAACCGCATCTCTGTCGAGGTCTTGTCGGTGGTGGCTGTTCAGGTCAAATGCATACAAGACGCCATTAAGGCCAAGAAATTGATATTTAATTTTCTGGGTGAAATTATTTCACTGCGTGCCACGGTCGGCATGTTTATTACCATGAACCCGGGCTATGCTGGACGAGCAGAGCTACCGGAAAACTTGAAAGCGTTATATCGTCCTTGCGCCATGGTGGTGCCTGACATTATGCTGATCAGTGAAATCATGTTGGTTGGTGAGGGTTTCATGGATGCACGTTTGCTGGCGCGCAAATTTATTGCGTTGTATGACTTGTGCAAGGAGCTGCTGTCCAAGCAGGACCACTACGATTGGGGATTGAGGGCTGTGAAGTCTGTATTGGTGGTGGCTGGAGCGTTGAAAGTAAGTGAACTTAGAGTTTTTTAAACGATTGAAACTGGTGAGGAAAGTTAAAGTTCAAAAGCTTTAAGACTTAAGAAATTTATAAATTTTTTTTTTTATTTTTATAATTATTTTATTATTTTTCCCCCTCATTTTGAATTAAATATGTGCCTGCAGCCTTTTATGTGTATGTTCTCTTGTGCATAATTTAATCGTTACACTGCACGCTAATTCTATTAAGTTGTTTAACATTTTAAACTCGTTTTAATCGTATGACTGTTGTAAATCTGCGCTAGAAATCCTCGCCTGAATACCACAAAGATCCGTCTACGTGCATCACATTTTGTTTTTGTTTTCACACATGCATGCACGAGCATACGTGTTCAAAGTCATGCACGTCCTACGTTACGAGAGATAATTCTCACAAATATAACAGAGTTCAAAACGGCTGCACAAACACACAGCGATAGAAGTTTTTAAAATAAAGTAATTTTAAAAAAGTTGTTCAGTTTCAAGGCCTTTCAAATATATTAAAACTGGCCATCACACATAAAAAATTTTATGTGATTTTTTTTTTTTTATTTTAATAAAAAGTAACTGCGATAACGAATTGACCTCAATGGCTACCCCTGCAACTTCTCGCCACTATTAAGCGCAAAACTATTGAAACCTACTCTCTGTGTTATTCTATGGTTTTTAGCTCTCCGATCTAAAAATCGATTATTTTAATCTTCAAATCAATCGATTTCCACGTGATAGCAAATTAACTTATACATACATATATAACAAATTAAATATATAAAAAATATTAATAATATTTTAACAGCGCGACGACCCCAAAAGACCTGAAGATCAAGTTTTGATGAGAGCCTTGCGTGACTTCAACACCCCGAAAATTATAACCGACGATGTGCCAGTGTTTATGGGACTGATAGGCGACCTGTTCCCAGCCTTGGATGTGCCGCGCAAACGCGACTTGGAATTTGAAGCTGCAGTCAAAACAGCAGCTTTAGATCTCAAACTACAACCAGATGAGGGTTTCATTCTGAAAATTGTCCAGCTCAAAGAACTCTTTGCAGTGCGCCACTCCGTGTTTATAATTGGCTTTGCTGGCACGGGTAAGTCGGAGGTGTGGAAAACCCTGAACAAGACATATGCCAATTTGAAGACCAAACCCTACTACAACGATCTGAACCCCAAGGCGGTGACAAACGATGAATTGTTTGGCGTTGTCAATCCCTCCACTCGGGAATGGAAGGACGGCTTGTTTTCTGTTATCATGCGTGACCAGGCGAATATGGGCGGCCTGGGACCAAAATGGATTGTGCTGGATGGCGACATTGATCCCATGTGGATAGAGAGCTTGAACACTGTCATGGATGACAATAAAGTACTGACACTGGCCAGCAATGAGCGCATAGCCTTGACCAAGCAAATGCGTCTGCTATTCGAAATAGCCACTTTGAAAAGTGCCACTCCGGCCACAGTTTCTAGGGCCGGCATTTTGTATATAAATCCACAAGATTTAGGCTGGACCCCGTTTATTTTATCCTGGCTGAATACACGTTCTAATCCCTCGGAAGTGGCAACTCTGGAGATGCTATTCGATAAATATGTGCCGCCGATGTTGGAAGTGTTCAAGACCAGACTCAGGAAAATCACTCCCGTAGCCGATATTGCCATGTTGCAAATGACATGTTTCCTGCTCAACAGCATGTTGACAACTCAAAATGTACCGGCCGATTGTCCCAAAGAATGGTACGAAATCTATTTTGTTTTCTCTATCATTTGGGGTTTCGGATCGACATTGTTTCAAGATCAAATCATTGATTGGCGCAATGAATTCAGCAAATGGTTCGTGAATGAATTCAGAACTGTAAAGTTTCCTGCCGGTGGCAACATATTTTCCTATTATGTGGATCATGAGACTAAGAACTTCCGACCCTGGACTGATTTAGTACCGAAATTTGAGTTCGATCCCGATATACCGCTGCAGTCGAACCTGGTGCACACAAATGAAACAACACGTTTGAGTTACTTCATGGATGCCTTGATAAATGACAATTATCCTATTATGCTAATAGGACCTCCGGGTTCGGGCAAGACTATAATCATGAATCTGAAATTAAACTCACTGCCTACGGAAAAATATGCTGTTACCAACGTGCCTTTTAATTTCTACACCAGTTCGGAGATGTTGCAGAATATTTTGGAGAAGCCGTTGGAAAAGAAGGCGGGCCGTAATTTTGGCCCGCAGGGAAATAAGAAAATGTTGTACTTCGTTGATGACATGAATATGCCGGAAGTGGACAAGTATGGCACGGTACAGCCTCATACGCTTATCCGACAATTTATGGACTACCGCCACTGGTATGATCGTGTCAAGTTGACGCTCAAGGACATACACAATTGCCAATTTGTATCCTGCATGAATCCATCGGCGGGCTCCTTTACAATAGATCCCCGATTGCAAAGACATTTTTGTTCTTTTGCTGTCAAGTGAGTTTTAAAGGGAGTATTCAAAATGTTAAAAGTCTTTTAAATTATTTGTTTTTTTTAGTGTTCCCAGTGCCGATGCTTTGTTCCACATCCTGAATTCCATATTGTCTCAGCACCTGGAAAATCCTATACACAAATTTGACAAGCCGGTAATAAATCTCTGCCAGCCTCTGATACGAACCGCCATAAATTTGCATCAAAAAGTAGCCGCTTCATTTTTACCCACCGCTGTAAAGTTTCACTACAATTTCAATTTGCGTGATATTTCCAATATATTTACGGTAAGTTTGCAAAGATATAGTGTGTTTTTGCTTCGAAGCCACTTAAATTTTTAATTGAATCAATTATTTTGGAATAAGTCATGTAAAAACTGCTGATTGCTGATGAAATCGTATTTTTAGGGGTACTTCAGCGTGTAAAAGTGTTGTCACATTTTTAAAATATTTGACGGAACACGAAAACAATTTTAATTATACAATTTCTATTTTAATCGGTTCTCTTTCAAAGTTCAAATTTTCAAAATTTTCCGTCTGTCTAACATTTCTTGGCATCAAATAATCGAATTCATACTTTCACACCAACTATTAATTTGCGAAAGACTCTTTTTAGGAGAGGTTTTAAGTGCAAAATTAAAACCCTTAAGAGGGCAAAATTTTTTATTTCCACTTAAAAAATGCAAGCTAAAAAAATTTGGCTTAAGAAACTAAAATAATCAAACGGCAACACAGCCACTTAACAAAAGTGTGTTACTATCCGTTTGATATAATTCTCGTACGCTTTCTCACAATAAAATTGGCAGAAATAGAAACAGTTATCACATTCAATTAAGCCACCCAACAAAAAGTGATAAGCAAAATTGCACATGAGCACTGATAATGAAAATGCAGCGGCTTTCGAAAACCATTGTTCTACTCTGCCATGCAATTTCAATATTTAAATCGGTTGTTAATTTTCCCTTGAGCTTGGGAATATATTTATCATGTCCTTGTGAAATAAAAGCTCTTTACGAACAATCAGCCCATCAAAATTGAATTTAAATTTAATTTTTCTTTATATGCGGGCGTTACACAAATTCCACCGATTAAAAATATATGAATGAAATGATTTCTGCAAACGTGAGCAACTTCAAAAATTTCAACACAAGTAACAAAGACCGTCAGCATCAATGGCAAACTGAATTGGACTTCTTCTTAATGCAATAATGACAAAGACACGTGTTGCCAGTTTAGAATTTTTCTTGCAACAGCTCTCATTTTAGGAAAATGAAAAATAATATCACAAAATTTGTCAGAAGAATTTCTCTTTATATATAAATTTTTTTTTGAAAATATAAAATTTGAAAGTATAAATTCGTTGGCAGTTGTTTTTGAAGGGCAGCCAGACCTCTGCTTTTTTACTCTATTTCGAGAGATATCTCAGATAGTTAAATAGATCTATACGGCCTTCGGACAGGCGTTTTTGATTAATTCGATATTTACAAATTGTTTTCTTTTTTTGATATATAAAAATTGACGTGAATTCAAAGAGGTTAGAATCAAAAATACAAACGAAGACTGATGATGAAAGTGTAGTGGCTTTCGAAAACAGCTACGCTGCTCAACTGTGCAATATGAAAATATAAAAATGATCTAGACATTCCCTTGGGATTTAAAATAATTACCATGTCTTTCTGAATTAAAAATACTTTTCAAACAATTTGCATATAAAAATTGAATTAAGTAAAACTCTTAAAAAGATTTTCAAATTTATGACTGCCAAATAAAAACAATTTTTGTTTGAAAATAAATTTGAATCTTGAAATTTTACATTAAGGGTATTTTTCGAATCACCGCATATTCTTAAAGATCAGGTCAGTACGAATCCATCGTTATACGATAGTTAAGGTTACCGCCTATTCTAAAATGAAAACAATCAGATGCTTAACAGGCCAACTTAATTAAATCAGAGCGTTGAGCTTCGCGTTAACAGTAGGCTCCATATTGAAAGACACTCAGTGCGTTGACTTTTCACTTACAATTTAAAACCAGAGGATCTACCACCTTTTCAAAACTTGAAACAAAAACAAGAAAAAACAACTCAAGCTACAATCAAACCATTTACATTCTTCTTGCAGGGAATGCTGTACGCCAACTCCAAAACCTGTCCCAATACCAACATGCTGTTGCGTTTGTGGGTCCACGAGTGCAGTCGTGTTTACGGCGACAAATTAGTAGATCACACAGACATCAAAAACTTCAACAATATTTTAGCCGATGCGGTGCGCAAAAGCATTGAGAGTTACCGCGAGGATGTGGTGTTTGCCAAGCCGCTTATCTATTGCCATTTTGCTTTGGGTCTTTCGGAAAATAGCTACATGCCGATTAGTAATTGGGAGCGTTTGCAACAATTGCTGGAAGAGGCCCAGGAGCGTTATAATGATTTTGTGGGCGCCATGAATTTGGTGCTGTTCGAAGACGCCATGAGTCATGTCTGTCGTATCAGTCGTATTGTGGAATCTGCTCGCGGTTATGCTCTTTTAATAGGAGTCGGCGGCTCAGGCAAACAGTCGTTGACCAGATTGGCGGCCTTTATATCTTCGCTGGATGTTTTTCAAATCCAACTTACCAAAGATTACAGCGTTGCTGATCTAAAGACAGACGTTGCCAGTCTTTATGTCAAGTGTGGCGTTAAGAATTCGCAGTGCTGTTTCCTAATGACCGATTCGGAGGTCGCCAAAGAACAATTTTTGGTTTTGGTCAATGACATGTTGGCCTCGGGCGATATCCATGAGCTGTTTGCCGACGATGAAATTGAAAATCTGGTGAATGCTGTGCGCAACGAAGTCAAGCAGTTGGGCATTATGGATAATCGGGAAAATTGTTGGAAATATTTCATCGAAAAAGTGAGAGGCCTTTTGAAAGTGGTCTTGTGCTTTTCGCCAGTTGGCAACACTTTGAGAATAAGAGCCCGTAATTTTCCTTCGTTGGTTAACTGCACTACCATTGATTGGTTTCATGAGTGGCCGCAAGAGGCTTTGCAGTCCGTGTCTTTACGTTTCTTGTCCGCCATTGAAGTCTTGCCTGAAGCTTTGGTCCTGCCCGTAGCACATTTTATGTCCCACGTCCACAAGACTGTAAATGACATTTCCAAAGTGTATCTGCTAAATGACAAGCGCTACAATTACACCACCCCCAAATCATTTTTGGAACTAGTGAGTTTATATAAGCAGCTGCTGAACGAACAGGTCGAAGCCAATTTGGACAGACGGCAGAGATTGGAAAACGGTTTAATCAAATTGGCCAAGTGTTCTACAGAAGTAGATGGCCTGCAGGAGGTTTTAAAGGTGCAAGAAGTGGAGCTGCAGATTAGAAACAAAGAAGCCGACAATCTTATTAAAGTCGTGAGCGAAGAAAATGAAAAGGTGTTTAAGGAGAGAACAATTGCCTCGAAGGAGGAGAAAAATGTGCGTCAAATAGAAGAAGATGTTACGGCCAAGGCTAAGCTGTGCGAAGAGGACTTTAAGCAGGCCCAGCCCGCCCTCATAGCGGCTCAGGAGGCTTTAAATACTTTAAACAAAAACAATTTGACTGAATTGAAATCCTTTGGATCTCCCCCCAATGCAGTGGTTAATGTTTGTGCTGCTGTTTTAGTGTTGTTCGCGCCGAAGGGCAGAATACCCAAGGAGCGCAGTTGGAAGGATTGTCGTGTCATTATGGGCAACGTGGACAAGTTTTTGGATAATTTGGTAAACTACGACAAGAAGAACATACATCCGGATGTTATCAAGGCTTTGTTGCCCTATTTGGAAGATCCGGAATTCGATCCAGAGAAAATTGTTTCCAAGTCTTCGGCAGCAGCTGGTCTATGTTCGTGGGTGATTAATATTTATAAGTTTTATGAAGTCTATTTGATCGTAGAGCCCAAGGAACGCGCCCTAGTGGAGGCGGAACAAGAGCTGCAAGATGCCCGGGATAAATTAACTCTTCTGAACGATCGTCTCAATGAATTGGAGGAGCAGCTTAACATTTTGCAAACCGAATATGAAGAGGCGTTGGCACAGAAGCAAATATGTCAAGATGAGGCTGACAAAACGGCCTTCACAATTGATTTGGCCAATCGTCTGATAGGCGGTTTAGCTTCGGAAAAAATTCGCTGGACTGAGTCGGTGCAAAGGTAAGGAACTACTTATAACTATGACTTCTACAGTCACTAATTGATTTAATTTTTACAGTTTAAAGCAGAGCCAGGTTACCCTGCCAGGCGATATTTTACTTATCGCTTGTTTTATTTCGTATGTGGGTTGCTTTACCCGAGCCTATCGCATTGAGTTGCTTAATGAGATGTGGATACCTGCCTTCAAGGCCAGTGATGTAAGTGTTGTGTCTTGTTTCATTGCTGGGAGATTTTAATTCATTATATTCCCGGTTTAGCCCAAAATACCCTCAACTGAGGGGGGTGACCCCTTTGCAATGATTTGTGATGACGCTCAAATAGCCGAGTGGAATAATCAGGGCTTGCCCAGCGATCGTATGTCGGCAGAAAATGCTGCCATTTTAGTGCACTCCGAACGTTATCCCCTAATGATTGATCCACAATTGTAAGTTTATTTAAAATCAACTGGCACTTACCTGCAAGAAACAAAAAAAGAAAAATGAATTAAATTAAAATAATACTTTCAGGCAGGGCATTAAATGGGTTAAGCAAAAATATGGCGCGGATTTGGTGGTCTTGCGTCTATCGCAAAAAGGCTATTTGGATCAAATCGAAAAGGCTGTCAGCAACGGCAACGTGTTGCTGCTGGAAAATATAGAAGAAAGAATTGATGCTGTCCTGAATCCTTTGCTGGGCCGCCAGCTTATCAGAAAGGGTACCTGCGTCAAAATAGGCGACAGAGAGGTGGACTTCAATCCCAAATTTCGTCTAATATTGCATACCAAATTGGCCAATCCGCATTACAAGCCGGAAATGCAAGCCCAAACAACTCTCATCAATTTTACTGTTACCAGAGATGGCCTAGAAGACCAGCTGCTGGCCGAAGTGGTCAAGGCTGAAAGACCGGACTTGGAAGCGTTGCGTACCACATTGACTCAGCAACAGAATCAATTTAAAATCACTTTAAAGCTTTTAGAAGATGATCTATTGCAACGACTGTCTTCGGCTGGCGAAAATGTTTTGGAGGATGTGGCCTTGGTCATGAATTTGGAGAAGACCAAACGCACAGCCGATGAGATAGAGGTTAAGGCGGCCGAAGCCAAAGTAACATCCATACAAATTGATAGTGCCCGCGAGGCTTATCGCACTGTCGCTGAAAGGGCCTCAATCATTTACTTTATACTCAACGATTTGTTCAAAATAAATCCCATCTATCAGTTTTCTCTAAAGGCATTTACGGTGGTGTTTAGCAACGCTATAGCGAAAGCGGGGGCCTCGGAAAAACTAAAGGAGAGGGTGGAAAATCTTATAGATTCTATTACTTTCTGCAGTTTTATGTACACCTCTAGGGGACTTTTCGAAGCCGATAAATTGATTTTCTTAGCCCAGCTAAC
This sequence comes from Linnaemya vulpina, assembly GCA_963675445.1. Lineage (NCBI taxonomy): Eukaryota > Metazoa > Arthropoda > Insecta > Diptera > Tachinidae > Linnaemya > Linnaemya vulpina. The sequence continues at coordinate 10,642,229 of OY776277.1, forward strand.
AATTCAAATTCTCATTAATGCCGGTGAAGTGGATCCGTTGGAACTGGACTTTCTCTTGCGTTTTCCCTACATGGTGAATGTTACCTCCAGCCTGCCATTCATTACCAACATTGGCTGGGGTGGCATTAAGGCTTTGAGCAACTTTCCCGCTTTCAAGGGTTTGGACAAAGACATCGAGGGCTCTCACAAACGTTGGAAGACTTTCATTGATTACGAGTGTCCGGAGAAAGAGAAGTTTCCGGGTGAATGGAAAAATAAAACTGCCATACAGAGACTGTGTATCATGCGCTGCATACGTCCCGATCGCATGTCATATTCCATGACGGTGTTCATAGAGGACAAGTTGGGCACAAAATATACTGAAGGCCGTTCTATAGAATTCGCCAAGACTTTTGAAGAATCCAGTGCTGAGACCCACATGTTCTTTGTGTTATCGCCAGGCGTAGATCCCCTAAAGGATGTGGAAAAGTTGGGCAAAACTTTGGGCTTTCATGGTGACAATGAGAACTTTCATAGTGTGTCCTTGGGCCAGGGCCAGGAAGTGGTGGCCGAGAGAGCCATAGATATCGCCTCACAACAGGGACACTGGGTTATATTGCAAAATATTCATTTAGTGGCACGTTGGCTTTCTACACTGGAAAAGAAAATGGAAGCTTCTATAGCGTATGCTAATCCCAACTACCGTTTGTTCCTAAGCGCGGAGCCAGCCAGTGACCCCAACTATCACATACTACCGCAGGGCATTTTGGAATCAGCCATCAAGATAACCAATGAACCGCCGACTGGCATGCAGGCCAATATACACAAGGCCTTGGACAACTTTAGTGAAGAGACGCTGGAAATGTGTTCCAAGGAAACTGAATTTAAGGCCGTTTTATTTTCCCTCTGCTACTTCCATGCTGTTGTGGCCGAACGTCGCAAATTTGGCGCCCAAGGCTGGAATCGTATATATCCTTTTAATGTAGGCGATCTAACTATTTCCGTGTATGTGCTGTACAACTATTTGGAGGCCAACACCCGAGTGCCCTGGGAGGATTTGCGTTATTTGTTTGGCGAAATTATGTATGGAGGCCATATAACGGATGACCGGGATAGACGTTTGTGCCAAACTTATTTGGAAGAGTTTATGCAACCGGAGCTGATAGATGGCGAACTGGAGTTCTGTCCTGGTTTTCCTGCGCCTGGTATTCTGCGTTATGATGGCTACCACAATTATATAGACGAGAATCTGCCTACAGAAAGCCCCAATCTTTATGGTTTGCACTTAAACGCTGAAATAGGCTTCCTAACCACCGTCTCCGAACGCCTGTTTCGTGTGGTATTTGAGCTACAGCCACGTTTAGCCAGCAGCTCGGATACTGGTGCAGAGTCCCAGTCCCAAGAAGATGTGGTGAAAGGTATGCTGGAGGATCTCTTGGATAAAATACCTGCACCCTTTAGCATACCCGAGCTAATGGCCCGTGTAGAAGATCGAACTCCTTATGTTTTGGTGGCCTTTCAAGAATGTGAACGCATGAATATTTTAATGGCGGAAATCAAAAGATCTTTGATTGAATTGGAATTGGGCCTAAAGGGTGAACTGACTATATCTTCCATTATGGAGGAGCTAATGCAAGCGATATTTATGGATCTGGTGCCAGAGTCATGGACCAAATTAGCCTATCCCAGTACGTTGGGCCTGCAGTCGTGGTTTGCCGATTTGCAGTTGCGTTTACATGAACTCGAGTCTTGGATAGGTGACTTTCGCCTGCCTTCTTCAGCTTGGCTGGGTGGATTTTTCAATCCTCAAAGTTTCCTCACCGCCATCATGCAACAGACGGCACGCAAAAACGAATGGCCGTTGGACCGCATGTGCTTGAACACAGACGTTACGAAGAAGTTCAAAGATGAAATAACGTAAGAAATTTATGAAATAATTTTTTTTTTCTAAAAGAAATCTATTGTTTTTTTTTCCAAATATTTAGAGCTGCTCCACGTGAGGGTGCCTACATCAATGGTCTGTACATGGAGGGGGCGCGCTGGGATATCAAATTGAATACTATAGCAGACTCGTATCTTAAGGAATTATTCCCCGCCATGCCCGTCATTTACGTCAAAGCTGTGCAACACGACAAACAAGATGTCAAGAACATTTACGAGTGTCCAGTATATAAAATTCGGTGAGTCGTTTCTCTAAACAATTCTAAAATTTCCGGGTGATTCCAACAAAACTCATAAGCAGGATGTTTCAAATCATTCAACTTGTAAATAGCGGATCCTGCTTTTTATAATGTAAGACTTGTGTTTGGTTTGAAACTTGACTTATGCATTAGCCATAGAATCTTGAATTAAGAAGAAGGGACGGCATCGCAAATTTCAAATTGATCAATAACTCCGATATGTTTTTATTAAAAGGACTTTGAAGAATGTCCTGATAAACAAACTTTATTAATTAATTAATCTTTTGCAGAGTTTATGTTTCGTTAGATTCATATACTCTCATTTCGGCCGCTGAGAAGCTAAAAATACTTAGACAACCGCTGCCTGGCGACTGCAGAATCCTGAAAATGGAATACGTTTTAAAGAGAATGGACAGCAGGTTGTTGTCCAAGATATTTTTGTCATGGTATATTTTTGAGAGAGCGACAACAATCAAAAACAATAAAAAAAATATATATATATATATATATATATATATATATCAGCTTGAGAATAATTTATTTTATTGCTCAAGACTATATAAGTTATTAAGTTTTTAATTGCGCATGAATTAATATATATTTTAAAACCGGAATATATAATAATGGCAACACTAGCACAATTGACATTTTTAAAGTTATTCAACATCTGACTACACGGCAACAATTAAAACCAACAGTATTTGTGGTCGTGCCGCCATGTTGTCGTAGCCGTCTATGTATTTATAGCTTAAGTCTGAACACGACGTCATGGCAGAAATGCAAATAAACTTATATTTAATATTTATTTTTGACACGCCCTTTAAATATTTTTAATATTTTTATTTCAAAATTAAATCCCTGTTGAACTTAAATTTTACAACTTCAATCGGTTAAACCAAAACCTACAACATGAAACAAACGGCCGCTAATGGATGTCGCTAAGCGTCTCATAAATAATTATTTGAGGATAACAGTAAACAAAAAAGTTCACAGTAAACAAAAGGGCATCAAATAAAAGTTTTCAAATGCATGCGCGTGCATGCTGCCAACAACAGTTTTCATGGGCACATCGCAATTGTTAGTCAAACTTTTCCATGCGACAATGTTGCATGTGGAACCTTCTGTGGGCTCAAGTGTAAATTTGTGTTTGTTTTATTTTTTCCTTATTTTTTACAAATTTGCATTGGAAAAAAACAGGACATTTTTCAATGCAATTCTTCGTTTTTCCAACTCCATTCAGTTCTCGCCACAGCTTTTCACTTCAGCTCCTTTTTGGCTGCATGCAGTCAGTTTAGTATTATTCCACAGTGTGTTTAGAGTTTGTCAACAATCGTTTCAATATATCCATCAACGAGTAACTATTCAACAGATCTCTTTTTTCCTTTTTCTTGCTTTTGTTGTTATCCTTTAGTAGTTATTGAGGCGTAGTACAGTGTATCACAACGTTTGCAGTTGCTACAATTTTTGCTCTGCATTTAAGTGAATGAGTTGATTGAATTATATCTACAAGACTTGCTGAGTTTCGGTTGGAAAAGTGGGTTCATTGTGGATCCTATTGGCTGGAGTTATTAACATGTGGAAAACAAAGCCGAAGAAGCACTTCAAATAAAGTTTTTTTAAAATTTGTTAAGATTTCTTAAAATCTAGCGGTTCGAATCGGTTCAAGTAGACACAAAATCTAAGTGAACCCTTTGGAACTTCATCAACACGATTTCGATTAAGCCGCTCAAAAGGTGACATACTTACACACACACACACGCTCACACACACACACATCGCTCATACACACACATATCGCTCATACACACATCACGTATACACACACAAAACACGCATATAACTACACGCAACACGCACACAAACACACACACCACCCATACAAACACACACACACACGCATCACTCATACACACGTACACAGACATCAAGCATACACATATCTCACACATACACGCACACATCACGCATACACTCACACACATCACGCAAACACACACACACATCAGGCATACACACACACACACACACACACACATCACAAAAACACACAAACATCACAAACACACACACATCAGGCACACGTACGCACTCATCACGCCACGCACACAACACACACCACGCATACACAAACAGACATACACATGACGCATACACACAAATCACGTATAAACACATCACGCATACACACATCTCACACATACACGCACACATCACGCGCACACACATACACACACATCACGCATACTCACACATTACGCATACACACACATCACACATACACACACACATAACGTATACACACACACGTCACGTATACGCACACACACGTACGCACTAATCACGCATACGAACACAGAGACACATCACCTATACACAAATCACACATTCACACGTCACGCATACACACATACATACACACACATACATACATACATACATACATATTTACATACATACATACATACATACATACATAACGGCGGACTCTACAAATTAGTCAGGGATTTAATTCAAAACGTCGATATCCGATGAGAAGTCGATTTTTTTCAAAACGGAGTAAGATCAATAACTTCACGATTTTAAAAAATTTTAAACTTTCATAGTGGGAAGTTACAAAAAACCCTGTTCGATTTAAACATTAACAGCTTTATGGCGACTGTTTTTAAATTCCTTTCATCAAAAATTATGGAGGGTAAATAGAATTCGCTGCATATCAAATAAAATATATTTACTTCTCTGCTCCAATTTTTTATTTTGTGTGCGATTAATCGACGACTGCACCGTATTTGAATCGAACGACAAGACCCGTATAAAAAAATGTTACTGTTTGTGTGTTGTTGCCGAACAATGTGATCGAAAAGACACATTTTTTTCAAGTCTTGTAACGATTTGGGTCTATGAATGAACAACTAAGTGACTCGTGTGTCTGTATATGTGTGTGTGTGTGTGTGTGCGTGTGTTTGTAGAGAGTTTGATTCTTGTTTCTATGGCTGACTGAATGAATGGCAGTCAGTGTTGAAGATGATGATGACGGTGACGATGATGGTGACGGTGATATTGATGTGCTTGGCGTTTTTGTTGTCTGTGGGCTTGATTGATTGATTGACTGAATGGCAAACGTTTTGCCAAAGCAGTTCTACTTGTTTTCCCCACCATTTTCCTTGATGGCTGTCAGCCAGAACAATACAACTTGTTAAGTATATCGGTGTACCGATTGTATGCCAAAGTATTTCACTGTGAATTTCACTGTGCATTTCTCTTTAGTGCTGGCAAAAGAGAAAAAAACAGACAAGCATTTCGACTCGTTGTAATCTTGTGTTGTGTGAAAATGTTTTAAAGTTGTTTTCTTTAATGCCACAATCAAATTTGTAGTCGTTACTTGGTGGCAGATTTTATTTCCTTTCAACTTTATTTCTTGTTTCGCAACATTTTCGTGTGACAATGACAGTTTCCATTTAATATTTTTGGCCACAATTTTGATACGTTGATGCAACTGTTTGCCTGGCAAATTTCAATTAAAAATATCATTTACAATAATCAATTTGTGGTGGCGGCGGTGGTGGTGGTTTCAATTCGTTTGTTGTTTAACGTTTGAAGCAGGAAAGTCTAAGATTTTTTCGAAAGACATGGATTTTATTTTTTTTTTTATTGTACCCTCATAAAAGCTTTTGTTTGACAGGATACAAAATGCATCAGATTAACTAGCAGACATTCATTTAGTCGTGTGGCATGAACAGGGGTGGCACAACTTGTAGTGTAGTAAACATTACGGCGTTCCATTAATCGCGCTTCTGCTTTAAACATTTAAACGCTGGATGTGTAAAAATTTTTTTTATTTTCTTACAAGTTTCCTAAAGTCTGATCAATACGGCCTTGATGATGTGTGTGTGTTTTTTTGTGAGTGTGTAAAAATGTTTGACTGGTTGCCCAATTGTCTTCAACACTTCAAGAAAATATCTTAAGAATTATTGTTTCTTTTTTAACAAATTTCAATCCACTCTTAACCATCAATTCCATTTGCTTTATCCCTGCCAACACCAGCACCTAAACAAAACAAAAGTACAGCAGGAGTCTGTTGCCGAAATTCAGTTCACACAAATTTTCCATTTAAAGTTTTCTTGTTGGCTTCTTTGCCTCTGCTTTTTTTTAATTTTTTTCTGATATTTTCTTTTCTTTCTTTTGCAGACAACGTGGACCCACTTTTGTTTGGACATTCAATCTGAAAACGAAGGAAAAGGCTGGCAAATGGACACTGGCTGGCGTTTGTCTGCTGTTGCAAACTTAAAATGTTTATTCAGCATCGTCAGTGTTGAAAATTGAGTTTAAGTGTTTGTCGGTCGGCCTGACTGACAGCTGCAGTCGACTCAATTTGAAAAATAAACTCTGCTAAACTATTACTTTTGTTATAAACTGTTGGAAAATTATTTGTTTTCTTCTTTTTTTTTACTGTATTTTGATGAAAATCTCTTTGATGCTGCTGATGAAGAGATAAAACAATCACACTTACACACACACACACATACAGCGACAGAAAACGCCAAGAATCTTTCAAATGCCGGGCGAAAAGAAAATTGAAAATGTGAAAGCATTTAAATGTGTCTTTTTAATATTTTTTTAGTTCTTTTTTTACTTGGCCGTTTATGTTTAAACGTTTCAATGCTATTTTACGCCATCTGTTTTTCTTTTTTTCTATTTTTTTCTGTCGTTTGTTTTGCCTTAACAATGACAAATAAATTGACATCGTTAAGATGGAATTTCATAGTCAAAATATTTTTTGTATCAATTAAAATGGCAAATTTGTTTAATGGACTCTTAGCCCTCTTTTTATTTTTATAAAATAAAAGAAATTGAATAGAAAAGCAATAAAGCGAATAGAAGAAGAAAAACCAAAGCGTACACGAGTTCTGGCACTGTTTTGAGTTTGAGAGGGAATTGAAATGAAAATTTGAAACAAATTTTGAAAACTGTTCCAGAATTATTAAAATATATTGTAAAAATGTTTAATGATTATTAAAAGAATTTAAGAAGTAGATTTGAGTTAAAAGAAATTGAGAAAATATTAAAATCAAATTTTAATTTTAAATTATAGAGTGTTTTTTATAGAGTGATACAAGTTTAAATTATAATAAAACACAGTAATATATTTTTGATATCAATGAAACGGTCTTGATTGGATAGAAAATTTAATGACATTAATGTTTAAATATGATTTCGGTCAGGTGGCCGCCACGGCTGGTGCGTACAAGGCGCAATCTGGAATATAAATTTTCACAAACTTTTCGCAGCATTTGCGGCCGCATCTCGCCGATAACTCTTCGACTGTTGATTTCCAAGTCTTCAATTGTTTGTGTTTTATCGATGTACACAAATGACTTTATATAACCCCAAAGAAAATAATCCAATGGGATTAAATCACACGATCTTGGGGGCCAATTAATTGGGTCATTTCGTTAAATTATTTTTTCGTCAAAAGTTGCCTTGAGTAAATCAATTGTAGCGCCCGCTGTGTGGCATATGGCTCCGTCCTGTTGGAACCACATATCAGCAAGATTAGTGCCAGCTAATTGAGGTACGAAAAAACTTCGAATCATGTTCCTATACCGTTCACCATTGGCAGTAACATTCGGACCATCATGGTTTTTGAAGACCATGACTGGACCAATGACTCCGCCAGCCCAAAAAGCGCCAAAACAGTAATTTTCTGCGCATGTCATGGTGTTTAGACAAAAGTTTGTATATCCTTCTGACTCCAAATGCGACAATTCTGCTTATTGACGTACCCATTCAACCAGAAATGGGCTTCATCGGGAAATAAAATTTTGAATGGAGGATGAGTTTGACGAACAGAACCATTATTTTGATTAAAAATTTCCACAATTTGCACGCGTTGCTGTGATGTAAATCGATCAATAATGAAATGTCAAAGCAAACTAAACAAAAAGCAACTATCAGCTGTTAAATGGGTGGTCCAATAAAACAGTGATGCCAGCTCAAAGTTGTATCACTCTATAAAAAACACCTGATACTATTTCTACTGCCTGTCAGCCCGCACACTGGCACGAAAACTATTCTTGTATTAAATAAATTACATTTAAGACAAAAACAAATTTTGAAAATTTCTTTTCATTTCATCGTACAATTTTCAGTGTCCTTTTTTTAAATGTCGATTTTTTCTTTCTTCTTCAAAATTATCACCCTCAACCGCATTTGCTTAATTCGGTTACAGATGTGGTCTGGACGGACAAGCGGCCAAAATCACATGTTGGTAACAGGACCGATTTTTAAAAATAACAAATACTTTGAGTTACATTGAATGCAAAGAGAATCTTTTTAATCCCTCCAAAAACTTCAAATTGTAGGAAATTTAAATAAAATTTTTTTGAAACTAAAAACTACTCCCAGCACTGATTCAGTTAGATTTTGCAACATATACAAATTTTTCTAATAACCGCAGGCAATAAATAGAAGAAATTGCAGTGAAACGCCGAGTTGCAACAAATAAATATTCAAGCAAAAATTCACCCCGCAACATTCTCAACTGCGAGCTCTCCTCCGCATGCACAAAATCACATCCGTTTCGTTTTAAACAAGCGGAAATTGCCGTTATTTAACGGCATTAGACGCTGAGAAAGATGATGATGACGATGACGATTATGATGAAGCAGTGAAACATAATTGTAATTAAACAAAACTGAAAGCCAACAGCAAACAAGTTTATTATATTATTCTAGCCAAGGCCAAAACTACCTACTGCAACTTGGCTACTGCGAATATGTAAACGAGCAGATGGAATTATAACTTCATTATGGGATTCTTGGCAAGCATTAACTTCGTTATTTGAGAGCCAATTTGTGTGTGTGTGTGTGTGAATACGAATGCGAGAGAACGGCACAAAGGAAATGTAAAATTTCCAAACGTATAAATTTTTAATTTGAATTAGAAAGTTTGAAGTTTGATCGATATTATTGAATGCAAATTGCAAACACGAGTGAGTGAGTGCTGCTTATGTTGGCTTAGCTCGATGGGAATACGTGTGTATGTGTGTGTAAGTGTGTGCTAGTATGCTCTATTCCCTTAAAACACTGGCACCAAAAGCAACAACTTTCCAGTTTTAGTTTCTTTTTTTCTTCTGCTTCTGTTTTGCTGCTTTAATTTTCTTTTAATGGGCACTTTTGAGTTTCAAATGCTTTTTGCAGCCGGGGTCATTTATCACCACGCCAAAATCCAGCGCTCACTTGTGTTAAAGGCTTTCGCATAGACGTTTCTTGCAAAACTCGTTCTACGGTCTTTGATTGAAGTTCCAAACTTGAATTTTATAAAACAATTTTAATAAATTAGATTCTTTTCCTTTGCGGCCATGAATGAGAGTCCTGCAAATGCAGCTGCCGGAGAGGCACCAAATCCTATTACCGTGGCCAGCAACAGCAGCTCTGAAAACATCAACAGCAACTCAAAAAGCAATTGCACCGGAAGCAGTACTGGCACAGGCACAGGCACAACAACCAGTGACAGCATCCTGCATAGCGGAGGTGCTGCATGTCTGCCGCTGTCAAACGATGCCAGATTAGAGTTCATAACGAGTTATACTTTAACCAGTTTACGACTTAAGCATGATAAATGGCACAAAATGATGGCTGTCCAGGACTTTCAGGTATATAAAACATGACAACAAGAAGTAGAAACAAAAAAGGCAAATAAAAAAAAACCCACGAAACTAGAAACGATGCATTCAATACCAACAACAGGAACAACATTTTAATACTCTTTTTGTTTCAAACAATTTATTGTGTATAAATTTTCTTTTTTGCTTGTTTTTTAATTTCGTCAACAATTAATTACTGCTATTGTCATCGTTATAACCCAGTTGACCAAATTATATTATCAGGTATATGTGCAGGGAATTAAAGTCTATGACAAGCAGGGAATTGATAAGAATTTGAAAGAGTTGAGAAGAGCAGCACCAGACAGCATTTCGTGGTTATAGTTTTCCACTGTCCTGCTTAAAATTGGGAAGAGAAAATAATCACACAAGTGACGGACCTTTTTTTTAGGTTACATTTTGAGAAAGTATATTTTTTTTTTTTAATTTTAACTTTCCTAAAGCGGATTGCAGAGAATAAAAGTTGTTTTATGACTTTCATTTGTTATTCAGGAAAGAAATTGATTTCTGGACTTACACTTTTCGATCAGAAAGTAAAAGTTATTTCTTGACTTATATTTTTTGACCTGAAAATAAAAGTTATATTTTGATTTTTACTTAATTTACTCAGAGCATAAAATTTATTTCATGACTTTTATTTTTCCGCTTGAAAAACAAATTATCTTTTAACTGAAATGATCCAAAAATATTCACTTAATTTATCGAATAACAGTTTTAGCACGAAATATGATGATAAATTCGATCATAATTTGATAAGCAGTAATTTTTAATATATAAATATTAAAAAAATAACTTTAATTTTCTGATCGAAAAATTAAACGTCAAATAATCATTTTTATCTGAAGAATGAAAGAACAATGAAAAACTTATTTTCTGACGTATAAATAAAAATTTTAAAATAACTTCTATTTTGATCTGAACGAAAAACAAAAGTCAAAAAAAATAACTTTTATTTTCTGAGGAATAAATAAAAAAATATTATAACTTTTATTTTCTAGTCGAAAAATGGTATCAAAAAACTTCTTTTATTTAATTGATCGAAAAATAGAAATCAGTAAATAACTTTTATTTTGTGATGAATTATTAAAAATCAACAAATAACTTTTATTTTCTGGTGAATAAGAACACCATAAAAAAACTTGGCCGAAAAATAATATCAAAAAATCAATTTTATTATTTTATCGAAAAGTAGAAGTCAAGAAATAACTTTTATTCCCTTAGGAATAAGTACATGAATAAACTACTTTTGTTTTCTAGCAAAAAAATAAAAGTCAAGATATAACATTTATTTTTTGAATAATAGAAATACTGACAAATAATTTTCATTTTCTGAGAAATAAATAATAATCAAGGAATAACTTTTGTTTTCTGAAGAATAAATATAAATATAACTTTTATTTTCTAGTCGAAAAATGGTATCAAAAAACTACTTTTATTATTTGATCGAGAATTAGAAGTCAAGAAGAAATAACTGTTATTTTCGGAGGAGTAAAGAAAAACTAAAAAAAATTACTCCTATTTCCCCAGGAATAAACAAATCAAGAAACTACTTTTGTTTTCTAGTAAACAAAATAATAAAAGTCAAAATATAACAATTATTTTTCGAAGAATAAAAATACATACAAAAAAATTTTTATTTTCTGAGAAATAAATAAAAACTAAAATATAACTTTTATTTTCTGATCGAAAATTAAAAGTCAAGAAAATACTTCTATTTGCTGAGAAATAAATAAAAATCAAGAAATGACTTTTATTTTCTATTCGAAAAGTCAAGATATATTTTTTATTATCTAATCAAAAAACAAAAGCCAAGAAATAACTTTTATTTACTGATCACAAAATAAAAGTCAAGAATAAATTGTTATTTTCTGAGAAATATATAAGAATCCAGTCGATATATAACATTTAATTTCTGAGAAATAAAAAAAAAACCAAGAATTAAATTTCATATTCCAGTCGAAAAATAATATCGAGAAATAACTTTAATCCGATCGACAAATAAAAGTTAAAATATAACTTTTATTTAATTTTAAAATTCAATCCTCAAAATTAAAATAAATAATTTAGTAACGTTTTTTAAACGCCAGTCTATTCATAATTACTGGCCTCAATTAATGGGTCAAACAAGTCAAGCAGTTTATGACAGTATAACAGTATAACAGTATAACAGTTTAAAAACCATATTATTTCCTTAATACCACCGATTTATATATTTCTGCTGACCCATTAATCCAATTAAAGTTGTCTGTTTCGTTGGTTGACTGGGTGCTGCAGTTGCTTGAAGTACCATCAAAATAAAAATAATAGTTTTGCATAAACAGCAGCTGCGTTACAGTATTTAACAATAAAAAATGCACTCTTGTAAAAATAATTAATGAAATTACATTTTGACGCTTAAAGCACATCAGCACTGGCCAGACCACTTTCGAGTTTCACATTAATTTATTTTTTTGGCACAAATTTTAAAAATCAGGAATATGAATTCTATAGTTCCCGCGATCTTAATCCGATTTAAAGAAAAATTTGGAACCACTTGGATTTAATTTGAGTGTAAAAAGTCCCCCACAAAATATTTTAGGTGAATTGTAAAACAACAAGCGTTTTGGAAACTACAATTTTCTTAAGCAACATTTTCTAATCATTTCTGGGAAATAGACTCGAAACATTTTCCCCTTAAAAATATATAGAAAAAATATAGAAACAAGAACTTATAGAAATATTGTGACCACTTACCTTTTATCGACTAAAAAATTTTATATAAAAAACCAGGCATCGTTTCTGCAGCAACTGGGCCGGTTACCAGAATTTATGCTGGTTTTTCATTCCCACAAAGTTGTGAGATTTTCTGTGAAAATGTTTCCTGAACATTTTCTCTGCAGCAGGTGACGAAACGGATTTAATTACTAAAGATTCGATGTATAACGATTTAAAAACGATATAAAATTTTTCGCGGAGTTTTAAAACACTTTTAAAAAAAATTTTTTTGCGGAACACTTTTATAATTACTCACTGTAACTTAACATTTTGTTGACCGAATTTTATCAATTTTAACACTATTTTTATTAAACAAAACTTTTTTTCCGAAATTTCAGATTTATCGCTTTAATATTTAATTATTGTTGCTGTAGAATTGTGGGTTTTATCTCAGTTTGTCTGCAAAGAAATTAATTTTTAAAAATGTTTGTTTAATTAATATTTTTCTTGATAAAATCTTATTCATAAAAAATTATTTATGTTTATAAAATGTTTGTTTGTCAAGTTTTTTTATATAAAAAAATATTTTTTATAAAATACCTTCAATATTGAATCAATTACCGCTAATCAAGTGGCAATCGGTTGATTTGAATTTATAAAAAATAGTGTTTTAGCTCGCAGACTACATGACGGTGTTAACCGGTGATGTTCGTTTTTAGCGAAGACGACAATAATTAATACAATCCCATTTCGCATAACTAAAAAGGCAACTAAGAATATGTTCTTTAAGAAATAATCACAATTGTGAAACTTGAACATCTTTATCTCTTTGTAGTCACAGTGGGACATCATCCGGCTGTCAACTTTCAACGCTGCACAACGAACTTTTCAGCCACACTCGTTCGTCAAAGAGAAAAATAACAAACCTTCCATTAGAATTTTATTGTGCAGCACTTTACTGCTGCTTCATTAGTGAATGCATAATAAATAACACAACAATTCACTATTTGACCCCACTGTATTTACATGCAGTTCAGGCGTCGCATGTAAATAAATTTATTTAAATAAATTTTTTATTATTATTGTTAATGAATAACTCAATTCATATGAAAACAATTGGATTAAAAAAGAACATGAATAAACTAAAAAGTTGTAGTTCACAATCGTATTACCAAAAGAACAAAAAGAACAACAACAATATAACAGCAACATAATTCACAAAAGTGGCATCAGCGTTAATAAACACTTAAATTATTACAGGAGCGCATAAAAACAATTCATTAATTGTAAATAATAAACATTTATAAACTGACGTACTTTGAAGGAGATTAAATAAATTGCTATATGAAGCCGAGTAAAGAGACAGAGAGAGAGAGAGAGAGAGACAGCGGGAGAGATTTTAGTTTATTTAACAATTATTTGCTAAAATCTAACTTGGTTGTGGAATTTTATGCATCACAGTGCCCAGTAAAATACTGTTGTGGGTTAAACTAATACTAACGCATGTTTTTGTGACATTTTAGAAGAAGACCGCCAGCTACAATTCTCATATAGTTTATGGCAATACAATACGAGTTAGACTCAGCACTCACTTATGAATATGGTGTCGAGTTTTTCGGGTCTGCAGTAGGGCGGGATCGCATTAATTATTGTCACGGAGGCAAAGCCCTGGTCGCTACAAATAAACATCAGCTTTTAACACCGTCATATGGTCTTCGAGCTAAAACACTATTTTTTTATAAATTCAAATCAACCGATTTCCACGTGATTAGCGGTGATTGATAAAGTTTTCGTTGATTATAAAAAAAATCGAGAACACAAACTTATCAGTGCCTCGTTTCTGCAACTGATGTCAGAAGTTCTCGTATCGAAAAAATTATCGTCACTCTCTGAAACACAGGATGAGTCAGAATATGTTTCTCAATGCATTTAAATTTTTTTTTTTTTTTTGGCTGTTATAACAACCAACATATTATTCTATGGATCACCCTTTAATAAAGAGCATGACTAAGATAATTATGATGTTTTTCGATGCGAGAAATTCTCCCATCAGTTACAGATATATAATTTCGGAAAAAATAAAATTTTTTCGAATTTTTTTCGTTCACGATATCTCCCGGACAGAATAACTGCTCTTTAACCGGTTTACGGTATCAACGTTGTTTTTAAATTTCAACAGCTGATAAGTGAAATCGATCGATCAAGCGGTTTAAAAGTGATTCCAATGGCGTTTTCTTTTCTCAAAAACAATGTAACATTTTTTTACATCTTTTAAGAAAAATGGCAGTTTGTAGAAGTTTTAAAATAAAAATTATGCTTCATAGCGAATGTTGAATTAATTTCTTATAGATTTTTTATTTTTAAATAACAGAACGTTGCCACTTTCTAACAAAAAGTGTGAAAAATGTTGCATTATTTTGTAGAAAAAAAATCTACATTAATTTTAATACAAGATGTTAAAAAAAAACAAAATTGTTCGCCCACAATGAAATTTCTTTAAAAAAAAATTATCCTTCTTTTGCACATAAAATTTATTTGAGTACTTCAACACCACAAAAAACGTCTGTCCAGCTTAAAACTCTTGGCCTGTACTTAACAAAATTTTATAACAAATAACACTTTGGAAAAAAGATCATCATTAAAACTACCACTTTTTATAAAAATAAAAAAGGGGACAAGTTTAAACTTTGAAATTTATAGTTGAAGACAGTTTGCAATTTCGATAAGACGCCATAAATTACGGAGTGAAGAAACTTTCCTTCACATATTTTCCCTTAACTTTCCTCAAGCCACAAAATTAATCGGCTAAATTATGATTGAAATTCACAATCAATTGCACAAAAGGTTTCTGCACTTGAGTTCTCCTACTACAACAATTAATCTGTTATAAATTGTGCAAATAAAAAGGGAAAAAAAAATTATTAACAAACAAAAAAATAGGTTAAGCCGAAGCAGGGCAAAAATAAAACGTTTGAGGCCAAACAGAAAATATTGTTAATGATACTCATGATGTTGTTGTTCATGATATGGAGGGATGAATTACATTTTCTTTTTTTCCTCCTCATCCTCTTGTTTATTCAATTCAATTTTCCAGCTCATTTTGCTAGACTGGCTGAACAACCCGCAACGACGTCTACTTGTTATGACAATCAATCCGGCCGGACATTTAATACCGAAAAATTCAATCAACGATTTGTATCCGCATAATTACGGCATGCTAATGCCAACAATATCGGCAACATCCGGCACACAGAATACAACAACAATTGCTGAAGACCAGAAGAATATTGAAATTTCAATTACATCCGCAGTGAGTCCTGTTGTTGCCACAGTGGCTGCTACAGCAGCCATGACAGCTGCCACGGCTTTGTTGGCTCCCCTGCCGCCACCCTCAAGTAGTTTCTCGGCTTTGGATGGTGTACCGCGTGGCAAATGTACGTATTTTTTGAAACGCCAAACGCACACAATCTTAAGCAGAGACAACTATCGCAGCGAAGTTATATGCGGTGATTTTCCCATGCACAGTAAAATCGAAACATTGGCCACACTGTTTGATGAAATATTCCAGCCGCTGTTGCAGAATCCGCTTAATTGCAAACGGTGGCCCGAAGTGGCCGGCAAAGACCTGAACTCACGTTTGAAGGAGGTTAAGAACACTCTGACGGAGGTAAGTGGCCAGCGAATCTTAATGTCGATTCAACAATAAAATTTCATTCCTGCGCTAATCACCCGTTATTATTATTATATTCTATTATTTTAAGTTGCTAAACAGTTTTTTGATGAGCAAAAACCTCTTTCCTTTTGTTTGTGTATAAAAATTGTTAAATTAATGTCTGCATTACTTCAAGTTGTTGTAATAATAATATCCTGCTTAACCCTTTCACGTCCGGCGTTGTGCTGGCATCACAATTGTACTGTATTTTGAATCGAATTAGTTATTGATTTATTCAATTCAATTGTTCCAAGAGTATTATTTTTATTCGGAACATCTTGAAAAATAGGAAAAGTCAACATCTGCAGAGCAGAATAACTGTTTTCGAAAGCCGCTACACTCACCATCAGTACTCATGTGTAGTGCTGCTTATTACAGCTTGTCAAATGGCGTAGTAAAATCTGATAACAGTTTCTATTTACAATAAATTTATTATGAATTACAATACGAGAAGTGTATGAAGCCAATAGTAGCCCGTGTTGCCGTTTGATTAAATTCTTCATGTCCTATACGATGACACACTGTTCGAACAATTTACCTATAAAAACTTTATTTGGAATGAGTTTTTCGCAGCGAATATTCATCGGGATAAAAGTAACGTATTTATGTATAATAAAATGCTCGCAATCAAGTAAATAAAATTAGTAAGACATCAGACAGAAAAATAAAATTCCGCATTAAAAAAAATATTCTTTTTAGGAGAAATAAAAGACTCTTTTAAGGCGAGTTTTTTGAGGTAGAAAAATAAAACGCCTTAAAAGGGCAAAAAGCCAAAAATTTTGGCTTGAGAAATGTGGAGCAAAAAATTCAGAAAATAGGACATGGAGAAAGCAATCAAACGGCAAAATAGGGACTTAATAAGTGTATGTTACCATCGGTTTGATACACTTCTCGTATGCTTTTTTTTTCATAATAAAATCGGTGCAAATAGAAACTGTAATCACATTCATTTGAGCCACCTAATAAGTATTAATAAATAAAAATACAAGAGGCATATCAATTATCATAGTGTAGCGGCCATCGAAAACAGTTGTTCTGCTTTTTTGTATAAATTGACTATATAAAACTGATGCTGAATATGATTTAAAATAATTATCACGTTTTCCTGAACTAAAACTATATTTCGAGCAATGAAACTATAAAAATTGAATTTAATAAAACTCCTCAAAAGAGTTTTATTTTATAAAGAGAATATAAAACTCCCTTTTTAACAGTTTCATGTGAACTCTTATTTTATATTCTTATTTTTTATTCTTATTTTTACGTTTGTTCTTATTTTTAATTACTTCTAAATATAAAGTTGAGATCACCATAAACCCTGAAAGGACAGTTGGGTTCGAATCTGTTGGTGTATAACAGAACAGGTTACCAGTGACTCTGACCTGGACCCGCGTATGCGTTTAAAATCTTCGAATAACTGTAATTTACGGTACCTGATTAATAGTTTTTCATAAAAACAATTTAACTTAAACCTTTTCCAAATGATACTTTGAAGGCAGGTTTACTCTACCTGGTGGTTTAAGGAAGTATCCTAACCGAGACAAAGTTTTCAGAAGTCTTATTCAATTTTACTTTAACTAAAATGAAGTTGTTAATATCGTCCTTAATAGTGTAGTTTAACAAATAGAACGCTAAAAAAAATTATGAGAAAATAAAATTTGGCCATAAATAATTTTTTGTACTTTTGTTCTAGTGGTTATTAATGGGTTAATTTTATATTAAAAGCAAATTTTCAAATACCGTAAAGGAAAACATAAAATATTTTTTTTCTTAAAGACCTTAAGCGAAGCTGCCAAATACGTAAACAATTTTTAGCAAGTAAAACAAGTTCGTGCGCAAAATATAATACAGCGAACACAAAATCTTGAGTTGAATATATTAACGAATTTCTATATAATTTTGAAGTTTTAATTTTTTATATTCAGTTTAGGCACACGTTTTGATCTTTTGATGTCACTTTCTGCAAGCGGTTGTAAAATAGTTGACACAAATTGTGTTTCCACGTTGAAAGTTAAAACCTGGTTTTAGCACCCTATTTATAAACTTTGTGTTGACACTGCAGATTTTATAAATTCAGGTTTCAGCATACAGTTTGTGCAATAAATTTAATCACAATAATTAAAATCTCTTATAAAAATTAGTGTGTTTGTTGAAGTATTTTCTTGTACATTTTACAGTACTCAATGCACAAACTGTATTGCAGCTGTTTTTTGTTATAAAAATTAAAAAAAATGTTTACTTCAGTTTAAAATAGAAACTCATATATATATATATATATATATATATATATATATTAATTAAAACTTTAAAAGTGTGAAAATACTTATAAACGAACCTGTGCCTTCTCTACCCATAATCCGATGTTTCTATTATACAACTTGGCAGCACTCAACTTAGCACAGACAAAAGCAGGCAAAAACAAGGTTGTGTTTTATAAAACCTCCTTAAAACCATAACAAAAATGATTTTGAGTTGATTTTAACAATATGATTGTGTTTGATTGTGTGTGATAAAACCATGGAATAAAAACAGCGTGTTTTGAAGTTTAAAGGAGAATTTATTGAAACCAGGTCGGAGTTAAAAAACTACTAAAAAGCGCTGTAAAACTTTGATTTCAAACTGAATGATTTAGTGACTTGATAAATAAATTTTATTAAAGTCTATTAAAACTTGTATCGATTTCTTTTCTCGAAAATAATGCAACATGTTTCACACTTTTTAACAGAAAATGGCAACATTTTGACACATCAAATTAAGGAATTTATTAGAAATGAATCCAACATCCCTCACGAAAGATAATTTCTGTTTTAAAACTTTTCCAAACCGCCGCTTTTTAGAAAATAAGTGAAAAAATGTTACATCTTTTCCAGAAATAAAACGCCATTATTCAATTTGTATGGCACATTTGCTCGGTACTGTGACAAAAGTTTTATTTCTTGGAAGGGTCAACGCTGCAGTCTACATAACCACGAATGTCCTGTCTTTTATTCTAGGAAACATGAATATTGAGGAGTCAAAGGCTACACTGAATGTGTGATATTGAATGGTCTGATTCCATTTTCTGTGTTGCCAAAGAAGTTTTCAAATGAAGCAGCCTTTTAAGAAGCTTCAAGATGTACTTCCTCTTGTCTAATGTTGTTGATATTTATGAATTGAAAAGCTTCCAAATCAATAATATTTTACAAATTGTAAACAACTTTAAAGGACAAAATAACACTTGTGAATTGAACAAGTTTTTAATGAAAATAAATTAAGAGGACCCATAAATTGTTGTTCGCCCGACTCCCGTTTAGAGAAGAGTTTCGTACTTCACTTCTAATTTTCACTCAATAAATATCCCCTACCCCACAACCGCAAGCTTTGCCGGCATCTTCTTGAAATTAAAATAAAACTGCTCCAGTCGTTTAACTGTGGCTCCTGCCTTCCAAACTGTTTGTTTTATAATTTATGGTCTATAATATTTTACTTTTACATTTGACCGACCAAAAACGTTTGGTCAAATAAAACTGTGGCTTATTGATTATATCACTAAGGTGAGAGCGAATAGCCCATACACAAGTCAAATGTATCAACTTGGCCGTGATGACGGGATGGTGGCAACTGCCGAAAACATTAACGCAGTATTCACTTCTATAGTTTATTAAAAATTTAGTTGATTTTAGTTTTTTAGTACAAACTTTTTCTGAAATGAAATTCTCAATGCGGGTCTCATATTGAAATCAGTCACTTTTGGAAACTCAATTACAGTCACTGTTCTTTTGATTCCAAGTGCCGAGCTTTCGAAACAGCAAATTTCATGTTGTTAAAAATAAATAAATTTATTTGTTTCCATATTTCAAACGTTTTCCATTTTGTTTGTTGGCCATTTACAAAGTGAATATTGAACAACTTTCTCTGCAGGTATTGAGTTCGCTACCGAGGACCATGTGTATGTAGTTGTTAGCCCTTTTGCTACCTTCGTCTAGTCAGGTCTTTATTACTACAACAACGAAACTGCTTATCTTCCAGGTCTTAATAACTTCTATTATATATTTCTTTTCCATGTAAATGCTTCCACATTTTTATTTTTTATTTTTTACTCTCGTTTATTGTTACAGATTAAAGGCAAAACCAACAATCGAACAATTTTATCGTTATTAGTTTCGCCAACAGTTATTGAACAAGTTGCAAGTCATGTTAAGAAGGGGTAAGTAGACTTGAGGCTTCGTGCACTCCTCTACAGTTGCGTTCTTTCCTTTTTTTTCTTTCAATTTATTTCCTTTTTTGTTTTTATTATTTCGAAGCCAAAAGGTAACACCAATTTTGGCAGATAATATTTTTTAAGAAAAAAAAAAAATAGAGAACAAACGATTAAGTACTTTTCAGCAAACAAAACAACTCGAAGAAGATTTCCAGGGAAACTTTGGCCGTAAATGCTTTTAACCTTTAAAAGTGGCAGAGGTTTTTTTTCATTATGGAATAGAAATTATATTTATTTTAAGGCATTTAAGAGAACATGAAGAGAAATATATGAATTGATATCAGCTAGTGCAGTGACCAAATATATTATATTTTATTTCTTATGAAAATTTTGAAACTTTTCTTTCCTTTACATACGTACATGTTAACACAAAAGTTGTGTGACAAGAACTTCTTTTGAAGTTCCAATTAGAATTGAATTAGAAAACTCCTGAATGCGTCATACGTGGCTTTAAGAATATAATGAAAACGTTTGACTCTATTTTAGTCGTCAAGCGATCGTTCCCTGGTTTTCGTGTTATTATAGATATGATGAGAACTCGTTGTTTTCCACAACTAGAAAAACAGCATGAACAACAACTTGTAGCCGTGTTGTCTGTAGTACTAAATATAATCATTCGTACTCTATTTTTGACAAGTTTTAGTCTGTAGCCTGCTGTCGTTATTGTGTTTAATGCCTTCGATTTTTCTAATTCTTTATTCATTCTATATTTTGGTTTTCTCAAGGCCTTAAAAATAGGCGCCTGTTTATTTCATTCAAATTTTTAAAAGAAAAATTATATAATTGACATAAAATGGATTTCAAAAGACAATTATTAAAAAATAATCTCTTTTTAAATTAAATTTTTTTAAATTAGTTCAGGAACTGCCGAATTATTTTTTATTCCTTCCATGGGAATGAATTTTCTCGAGGTTCTCAAAATGGGAATTTATTTCGGTTGGGAACTCTTCCATCGACTGCAATGCCCTGTCATCTAGCAATTTCTTGTGGTTTGGAAAAAGAAAACAGCCGCAAGAGCTTGGATGGGTTCGTATGTTGGCGGGGTTTGTAGTTCATTTTATGAGCTTTTTCCGCACGGACTCACTTATTTGCTTGATAGTCACGTGATTTCTTTATTTATTAAAATTTGCCAGACGTCCCCTAAAAGATGGTGGTTCACGGCAGCTGTATCGCATTTAAAATCAGTGTGAGAGAAGTTCAAAAATTCACGGAGGTCTCCTCACACAGCCCTCGTGCAATGAACAGTTGAAGAGTCTATTAAATGAGACAGCGAAACTGTTTAGAAAATGTTTTCGACAGAAGGGATTTAAATAATGCTGTTGGAAAATAATTTTAAGAAAAATTTCTTTAAGAACTCTTGTAGTATAACGCAAAGCGAAAAACTTCACATAAAGGGTGTTTTGTATAGAGGTGGAATAAAACCCAGATAATTTTTTTTTTTAGTTGACGTGAAAGTTATATTATTAAAAAGATAATTTTCTGGCATTATAATTCAAATACGACTTCTGCTATATGACTGCAACGACTGGCTCGGTCATAGTCTAATCTGCAGGTCGAATTATTGATGATTTTTTCTAATATAGTAGTCAACTTTTTCGGCCCCCTGAAAACACGTTGCCTTCAATAAATCAACACAACGACGCAAAAAGTTTTATTGGAACCACAGCTGTGCCGCATCGTGGGTTGTTCAATTCAGGCACAAAAAGTCGGTACTCGTGACTCTATAGCGCCGAATGTTTGTGAAAAACTAAATGAAAACGAAACATTTTTCAAAAATATCATCTATTACGATGCGGTCATTTTCAATTAGACACCAAAATTAGCGCCCACAAAATCCACAAACAAGTTCCAACATATTATTACCGGCAATGAGATTGATTGTATGGTGCGGTTTGTGATCAACAAAGCGCTGTGACCGTAAATTCTCGGTGCTACCAAACCATAATAGGCCATCTTTTGTGGCTAAAATTGGCTAACGTTGACATTAAAGACCTCTGGTTTTGGCAAGACAACGCCACAAGTCACACAATCGGCCAAACAATTCAGTTATTGCATGAGAAACTTTCCGTTTGCGTAATTTCTCTTTTTGTATGATGTCGTTTGGCCACCCCGTTCTTGTGATTTAAGGCCGCTGGATTATTTTCCTGGAGGCCATTTTAAGGACCGGGCTCATTTGAATAAATCACAAGCAACTGACGCTCTGAGTGATAAAATTTGTATGTTTTCTTTTTAAGAAATAATTGTTTTCCTCTTACAAACTCTTTAATAAAATAATATAACCTGCAATTGAGCATTGCAGAGGGTTAAAACAATTTCAACTAACCAATAAATTTCTAGGCATTTCGATGATGCTCCCAACTACTGGCAAAAGGAGTAGCAAGACTGCATAAATCCTTAAAAGCGTATTTAAATATTGTTTTATTCTCGTTGAAGGAAAACTATAAAACTTAAGTGTTTATGGTTAACAAGAACTCTTGAGAGAACGTGCAGAGCAACGGAACATGCAGATCATAAGCAGGCACACACACACACACTCCCGCACTCACAACTACTTAAAAAGATATTAAAAACCACACATACACACACATACACACCTACACAGGCAGGCTCCTAGAAATCTATAATAACACACACACACACACTCATAAAAAACGAACAAATTTAAATGCGTACAAATTGGCTGAGAATTTATAGTTCCAGGACTATTGAAAAAGACTTTAAAAGTCTTTTGCATTTCGATTGCAAATATTTCAGAAAACAAGAAGAAGAAGCCTTCAAGTATTCCATTGTGCCAAAAAAAAAGAAAAAAGAGAAAAAGAAACATCCTACTTCTTGCTCTCGAACAGAAAGAGCATCTTGGCCTAAATGCTGGCATAACATTTTCACAAAAGCATTTTGCCATTTTGCAACAACAAAAAAAACTAGAAAATGTTGTTTAATGTTTTAGTTTTTATATCCTCAAATATTTGGTTACTTAAAAGGCCGACGATTATATTTTGAAAATGAGAGGAAAATTAGAAGCGGTTGCAAAAGAGAGGAGGAGTACATGAGATGTGGCAAAAGCGGGTTAATCAAAGAACAGGGTGTTGCAGTGGTGTGTGTGTGTGTGTGCTTGGCATGGAGAGTGCATGCTCATGTGTGTGTGTGTGTGCATCTGCAAATAGTTTTTTTTTTATTTATTGTCTTCTTTCGAATTCATTGATTATTAAGGATACTTGAAAGGACCTAAAAAGGAAATGTGTTAAGAAAGATTGAAATCATAAATTCAGTCACCGTAAAGAAAAATAATTCAAAATTATTCGTTTCATGAGAGCAGAGCATTTGACGGAAATTCATATGATGGAGCGTACGCTCTGAAGGGATTTGAGTTTCGCTTACGTCTTTAGGTTTTAGATCAGGAGTACTTTTATGAGCCGTGTGCAAGCCAAAGTGAGGCTCAAGGTCAAGGGGATGGCCTTGAGCATCAGTTTGGTATTTTTTAATACACTTTTTTGTTATTTTTTGTATTTTTTTTTATTCTTTTTCAATACTTTTTATTAGCATAATTTCTTATTTTATTTTATTATTAACGGTTTTTGTTGTTTTTTTATTATTATTTTTTTAGTACTATTTGTTGTGGTTATTGATTTTTTTTATATTGAATACTTTTTTTATTATTATTTTTATAAAATTTTTTTATTTCTTTTTTGCTATAACTTTTTATTATTATTATTTTATCATTATCATTATTTTATTATCATTATTTTATTATTATTTATGTTATTATTTGTTTATTATTGATTTATTTCTTTACTATTATCTTATAATAAACATATTTTTCTTATATACTCCTTAAATGTGTTATAACGGAACTAAGAAGAGAGGGGATAGTTTTGAGAGGTCAAATAAGGAAAATTAAGATTATGTTATATTTGTTGTAGAAATTGTAAGCCTTGCCGGTGTGCTTTTCCTACAGTATCTACGAAGGAAGGTGTTGTAATAGGCTTTTTAGTATATGACAAAGTCAATGACTGTCGATCAGTCCCATGCCTTTCGGCATTAAAACGGGGGACAACAAGTAAAGCACCTACAAACATCAGAATAATTCGATTCTATGTCCTGCATTATGCGCGAAACAATTATCTTCGTAGTCTACGCGTTAACTACTTCAATCAAAAGCCTGCATTTTTTGTAGTACAAGTTTAAATAACTTATTCTTCACAAACATTAAGGAAGTGAATATAATTTACAAGGTATTTTTATGCAAATATCCACAGTGTAGATATTTTGTTTTATTTATTAGAATTCAGGTGATAAAAACGTTTTAAATTTTATTGGAAAAGCAATTATTGACAAATTTTTATGACATCAAATTGAATTAAAACTAATTTGATACTACTTTAAACGCAAAATATATAATCTAAGGATTGGATAGAGGAACCAACCTAAATTTAGTTTTCAACAGAAGAGAACTACGCTGTTTTCGAAGGACGCTTCACTTTCACTTCAGCACTTATCAGTATTTGTTTATTGTCACTGAGTAGGGGACTTAGTTTCATATCGATTATATTTTTTTTAAGCAAAAACACACGTACACGCAGAATGCACAATGTTGTTATTAGGGTCGTACCCGATTGCAATGCTGATATCAATATATCAGCGATAATTTAGTGACATATAGAAAGAAAAGATATTTGCCGCCTTTATTTCACTGTCTTTTAAAATGTTTTCAAGCTTAATCATTTCAACTCTCAACATTTTCTGTTGTAAATAGATTTTCTCATAATTTTAAGTGTTAAATACTACAGTGCGCTACAGTCCCATGAAGCCAATATAGCGGCTCTACTCGAGTTGAATCATATATAATCAAAAAATGCTTGGAAGTAATGGCCAGTAATTTTTTCTCCTGAATTGAATTTTCAAAACTGTTTGCTGTTGGTTTAAAGAAACTAGTAATAACTAAAATACTTATATAAATTAATTTTTTGTTACTTCAACATGTTTGCCGGTTATAAGACGGCATAAAAATAAAATTGCATGACAACACTGCACGCCCCAAGCCGCCACAGATGAAGTCTGTGATAATTCACTTTTTTTTCAAATCAGATCGTATTAAAATCCCAAAATTAATTATACGTTTCTTGGACAACTATCCAATAGCAAGTAACGCCAAAAAGTATGCAATAATTTGTATGCAAACTTTTACGTATGAGTTGTATTTGAATCAAATCAAATATTCGTCATACGCACCCGCTGCTGCAGTTGCAAATAAAAGGAATAGTTCCTTATATTTTGTGGTTACGACCGAAATTTTTTTGGTAATAATTGTCGGTGAAGTAACTCTGGTCTAATCGGAGCCCTTCGAGACATCGTATTTCGTTGTCCTTAGCTTCGAATTTATCCCATGCACTCCTTAGCCCTGCGAGTCTTTGCAGAAAGACCGTAGCTAACGGTCTTGCTGGACGTTGAATCCTTCTTGAAAGAAAGTTGTTTCCAGTAGAAATAACTTAAAGAGAGAATATCTTACAAATAAATGGACATGCGTTTGCAAGTGAGCATATTTTATATTTATTTTAAAGATAAATTCCAGGTAGTTGGATTTAAGCATCGGACGATCCCAGAAGAAGTGAAGCTGTTAAAAAATTTCTAATGCAACGTATTCTATTTCATAAAACGAATATTCATCCCCTGTCTCCACTTTGTAAAAGTATAGTTGTAAACATTTCTGTCAATCCCTTGTTATGCCTGAACAAAAACAACAACAACAACATTTATGGAAATTTAAAAAGTATTTCTTAGCAACTTTTTTTAAAGCCAGTTTCATAATAAAAATATTTTATTTTGTAAAATATGTAAAATAGCGCGTATTACAGCATCCTTAAAGTTTTCTTTGGCAAAAATACTTTTGCGAAAAACTCAACAATTTTTCTCGTTGCGTAATTAAAACAGTTTGCAACTGCTAATTAGCGCACTAGAAACAGTCAAAACTTTAAGTAGTAGACGCAATTCGTTTGCCGTTGTTGTGTTCCATTTGCAGGATAATGAGCTGAAAAACAGTGCAAATTAACTTTCTTCAAGAACGGAGTTTTCTAACTGCAAAATAATGAAGCACAATTATGAACTGAATGGGTCAAATTGTGAATATTGTGACAGGATTTTATTTTATTTATTTGTTTTTGAAGCAACTGTTAATTGCAGAAATGAGAAATAACAGAGTGAAATGAGATTTGAATTGAAAAATTCTTCTTTTCTAAGAGCATTTTTTAATATCTTGAAATTTATTAGTTCGAATCGGGGCAAATTCATAAGATATCTGAGATCAAACTGAGTGGAACCTGCTTTACTTTTGCCATTGAAGATCACTTATTGGCCTATTTTTTATTTGAATTTTATAATCTATTATCCTTTAGAAAAGTCCTTTCGATCTTTCACTTTCTCTTCAATAACTGCAGAGACCTGCAGCCTGCTTTGGAATTTAAATTCCGCTCCCAACTGGAGGAGATGTTTATCAACTGGACAACGCAGATTTATGAAATCATACAAGAGAAATCCGATTGTGTGCTGCAGTCTTCTATTCCCCCTGGCAAAACAACAAAATGTTCTACGCTGGCGGTGAATTTGCCGCAACAGGAAATTAATTTCTGGACAAATCGGCAACAGAATCTACAAAATATTTACGATCAATTAAGAACTGAAACGCATAAATCCTTGACTTTTATACTGGAGTCCATGGACTCTTCCTATTATCCCTCGTACATAAAGATTTTCAAGAAACTCGTTTATGCCTGGCAAGAAGCCAAAGACATCACATTGTGGCTGCAGCCATTGTTGCGTCAAACGGCCACCTTTAATGCGGTTAATTTTAGTAGCGCTCAGGAATTGATTGCACCACTGGTCCATGTCATTCATTTGATATGGTCAAATGCACGTTATTATCGCACCACCCAGCGCATGACGGTGCTGTTGCGTTGTATTTGCAATTTAATGGTGCGCCGGGCAAGCGAGGACTTGGAACTGTCCACGCTTTTTCAAACGGAAGCAGATGAGGGTCTACTGAAAATTAGTCGCACCATTAAAATTTTGGAACTGTTCAAGTGAGTTTGCGATTTGAAGATTTTTCTTCTTTTTTTTTATAACAAAATAAATAAAATTTAGATCCAAATTATTGGAGTACAAGGCCAAGTACACCAGCAACCAGACCATTTTACCGGCTTTGCCTCACTCTGCCTGTAGTACCACAACTGGTGACACATTAGCCACGGCTTCAGCTTCCTTGGAAGTGCAGCAGTTTTGGCGCTTTTCGAATGATGATGTTTTTGGTTTGTCCTTGAATGGCTTCTTGGAACAGTTAATGGAATTGCAAACCATTTTTGAGGCAGCCGTAAGCTTTCAAAGCTTGGAAAAGCTCGAAATTGGTGGCGGCCGTGGAAAAATGCTAAACGACAGGATACGCCAAGTAAATTTTTTCATTAAAAAAAGAAAACTAATTGAATTAAATTTTGAGAATAATAAATAAAAATTTATACTTTCTATTATCCCCCCTGGAGTGTTAAGAAAATTTATATTTCAAAATCCTTTTCCAGATACACAATGAATTCCAGCTGCTTTTTGAGGAGTGGACGAGTCTGGAAATTGATCTGGGCCAGCAGTCGTGTAATACGGCTATTAATTTTAGCCACATCAAGCAACAAACTTTCAAAAGGGAGCAGATAATATTTTTCCAACGCATGAATGTTTTGGAGAAAAAGCTGGCCACCATATTGCAGCAGGCCTACAGTGACTGTCATAACTGGGAGCAGCTAACGAAGGTGACATAAGAAGTTGGGGAAAACGGTTGACCCAAAAGGCCATCCCCGAAACTTCCCGCTAATTTCAACCACAAAACTACTGCAACGTGGTTTTTGTGCTATTCTATGGTTTTGAACCCTTCGAGCGAAAACTCTACTATTTTAATTTTCAAATCAACCGATTCCCACGTTATAAGCGGTTACGGATGTAGTTTTCATTTCCTATATAAAAAATCGGGAATATTAACTGATCGCAGATATATTTTCAGTTTTATCGAATTTTTTCGTTTACGATAACATACGCACGGCTTAACCGATTTTAAGCCGGTTTACGGTAATCTACATAATTTTTCAATTTTAAGACCTGATCCGTTTGTAGCATCGATCGAAGAAATAGTTGAAAAACTATTTTAAAAAAACTACTTTGCAAAACATTTTTTTATTTTTTTCTTTAATGTTTTGTATCTTGTCTTGTCTTGTGTTTACCGGTTCGAACCGGCTCAAATTCACAGGATATCTTATTTCGGGAGTGCCTTTCAGAACGCCAATTCGGTTTGATTCGGCGCAGACGTTCAAAAATTACAGAAAAAAAACCATTGGCTGCTAATTTTGAAGGGTTTTTTGGTTCGCGCAATTAAACTTCCATTAATGTTGTGTTCTTTTCTAAAAAAAATTCTATATTTCTTACACTTTTTAATAGAAAATGGCAGCATGATATCTTTTGAAAATAAATAAATTTTAAAAATTAATCCAGCATCTCTTACGAAATATTATTCCTCTTTGAATTTTTATCTTTGATGTCTTGAAATTTACCGGTTCGAAACGGTTCGAGTCCACAAAACCGCAACAGGGGCACTAATTTCGGGAATGCTGCTCAGAACGCCACACACACACACACACCTGGAGATCTGCTGAGAACTAAATTTTTTCTAACAGGTGTAAAACCAATAAACGTCCGGATTTTTTAATATTTTAAAATTTTTCCAGCGGGAAGTAAAAATTAATTTAAAATTTAATAACCGATAATTTTTTCAACTAAAAGAAGAAACTAAAAATGTTATAGAAAGAAAACCATTGGCTGCTTATTTTAAAGGGTTTTCTGGTTCGCGCAATTAAACTTCCATTAATGTTGTGTTCTTTTCTTAAAAAATGCTACATTTCTTACACTTTTTAATAGAAAATTATAGCACGATGTTGTTTGCATATAAATCATTTATTAAAAACTAATCAAACATGTCTTAAAAATACTCCAAACTACTCCAAAAGAAGCGAAAATATGTTGCATGTTTTTCAGAAAAGGGAACGTCATTTAGTTGCCAATTAAAAATGATCAAATAAACAAGACGATTGTCTTTTCTTTTTATTAAAGATGCACTTTTAAAAATAATTATTAATCTTTTTCAAATGGAAATTGTTTTAATTATTAATTGGAAGTGTCCGTCTTTAGAGCAGCATGAAAAGGACCACTTTTGAAATCCATTCTGAATCTGAGGTTGTAAAACTAAGTTTTCTAATCGAACTACAAAATAACTTCGCTGTGTTGCTTCAAGTATTTCAGTATTTTAAAAGAAACTTTTTTGTATGAAATTATTTGCCCACAATTTTGCATAAAATGGGCGCGGTTATAATAATATGGGTCTGCCATATAAAATGCATTATCTAAACCAACATAATTTCCATCAACAACGTTTGAGTTCTAACAATTTATTTCGACCTTTTGCCAATTTCCAACCAAAATTTTCAATCAGTTTTCTTTTTCTCTTTTCTTCTTCACTTTTTCCCCCTCCATTCTATTTGCGTTTAACTGAACGATGTATTTGTTGTAAATACGCTTGTCTCTGTATGTGTGGATTCTTTTACATTTTCTGTGGTAATAACGGTTGACATGAATGGCTGCTTTTACCCAAAGAAAATTTCTTCAGCTGACAACAATGTTTGCCAATATCGTGCAACGACAAACCATTCAAACCGAATTAATGGTAATTTTGCCGCACATCTTCAGCGTATTGAAGGAAGAATTGCTTTTGATTGAAGCCATTGTGAGTGAAGTGCTATTGGCATTTGAATGTAGAGGTGTTGAAGCCATACCGATGGAAATGAATTTTCCAACTATTGCCGGTGCCATGATGTGGTTGGAGAATCAAATGAAAAGATGCGATGCCTTCGCTGGCAATGAATTGAATGCTTTAATAACTACACTGTAAGTAATTGCCTGATAATTGCAAATTGCAAGGGGAGAGAAAAAAAAACAAATAATTGAGGAATAACATAAATTAGATGAGTGCGTAGAACATGTGGAAAAAATACACTGAAAAAAATATTTATTAGAAAGTTTGCAGACTAAAAAAATATGAAAAAGGTATCAACCTTTTTAAGGGCCAATTCTATAACTTCCCGCTAATTCTAAAGGCAAAACTGTCGTGAACTAATTTTTGTTTTATTCTACGCTTTTGAGCTCTTCGGGCCAAAACTCTATTAATTTAATTTTCAAATCAACCGATTCTTACGATGTGATGAATATAGTTCTTGTCTGCTATATAAGAATCGAAAATATTAACTGATCAGATTTATAATTGCAGAGTTTTAAAAATCACAAACGGATTAACCGATTTTGAACCGGCTTGCAGTGATGGACGTGGTTGTTAGATTTTTAAATTTTAGTTTTCGGACTTGATCGGTGAAGTGGTGAAAAAGTTTATTCTAACAAATCAGTTGGAAAAAATGCGTTTTTTCCCCATTTTTTTAGATCTCTTAGAGTTTACCGGTATGAATCGGTTCATATTCACATAAAATCTAAAGCTGATTTCTTTTCTAGAAAAGAGTGCAGCATTTTTTACACTTTTTAGCATTACGATATTGCAAATTAAGGAATTTATTAGAAATTAATCCAACATCACTTACGAAAAGTAGTTTCTGTTTTAAAACCCCTCCAAACTTCCACCGTTCCAGAAGAGAAAACGCTATAAGATCAGAAAAATTTATTCTAAAAAATCACTTTGAAAATTGCGTTTTCTTAAATCTCCTGGAATTTACCGGCATGAATCGCTTAAAATTCACACGAAATCTAATGGCATTTTCTTTTCTGGAAAAGAGTGCAACATTCTTTACACTTTTTAATTGAAAATGGGCAACATTTTGTGATTTGAAAATAAAGAATTTTTGGAATTTATTCCAACATTAAAAACGAAAAATAGTATATATTTTAAAACTCCTCCAAACTGCCGCTTTTCAGGAAAGAAGTAAAAAAATGTTACATGTTTTTCAGAAAAGAAAACGGTGTAAGTTCAGGAATAGTCTTCAGAATGTAACCACATACACATGAGCACACATACACACAGACAAACACTCACATACACAGATTCATAGAGGAAAAGTGATGGATTCTCAGAATTAGTTGGGAAAGTTCTCTGGGGGTTTCAAAAACGTAGAGAACTGATGGGAACTCGATTCTTTCCATAACGGGGTAAAATTATTTCTTTTAAATTTTTAATTTTCCTGGCGGTATATTAATAAAATATTTAATTATTTGCGTGCATAAAAATTTTATAAAATTTGCCCGTAAAGTTATTAAAATGATTTACTCGTAGACCAAATTTCTTTTCAGTGTATTATTCTGCACACAAGTTTACGCACTCTTGTTTAATGTGAGAAAAAAATATAATGACAAAACCATCCCTCTTGACATCACCTTTAAAAAATTACTAAATTCATTTCATACTTCGATGCAGATTTTTATTACACGTCAAACAGAAGTGAATGGAGTGGAGTGTTCATGTTTTCAAGAGATTTTAATTTTTTTTTCAAACTTTTTTTCTAAAAACATTTTTGGTTGGTTTACCGTCAAACAATTTTTAATATCTTTTCTTCTCTATTTGGTAACACCCACATGCTTTCGCACACATACATTTACAACACAAACACACACACACATGCAAAAAAGTCTTAGTGCCGACAATCCTTTAAATTCTCAATATGAAAAGTTGACTAGTCGACGCGATATATTGACAACAAAACTCAGCAATTTGCAATTGAAAATTTGGAACAATTGGAGCCAAGCCATTGAGCAACGCATTGCCAAAGGACTCGATTCGCAAGTGATGATGTTGACAGTGATACCGCAGGTAAAACGGGAACAGCAACAAAATAAGTTCATGAGAGCAATTGATGCAGCTTCTGGTATGCAGCCAACCCGTATTTTATGCGGCAGCGACACAAACCCAAAAGTCAAAAACACCTGGCTGGCCAAAAACCAACAACAACATTCTTACACTGCTGCGGCATATGAAGCAGCAACCGTCTACACACTATCAACGGACAACAATAATTCCACAGCAGCATATCAAAAAGATTCGATTTTGCAAAAAACTAATGCAAAATTCATCAAACCAGAAGATGAAAACGAGCCTGGTGTAAATAAATCATCGCTTGTAAGTGACATGAAAATCCTCGAAATCAATTTATCCTTAGAACTCTTCATCTTGTTGAGAGAAACGAAATATCTGCTGGCTTTGCAAGACATTCAGCGAACACAAAAGCAGGGCGACTTAACAACACAATTAACAGTGGCAGCAACAGAACAACAAACACACGCACTACAATTGCCACAAACACTTCTAAATTTATACGCGCAACGCGATATTTTTTGGCAACGCAAGATCAAACTAATGAAAATCGCAGAGCACTACAACAGCATCAGGGAGGGCTTGAATGCATCCAACGAAATGCAATTAATTCAGCCTGTTGTCGATGCCATCGATGAGAGTGTGGAATGTGCCAGCAAAACACTGACTTGGCGTTTGTATGGTAAGTAGCCATCCAGGCACACACACGCACACACACTCACAGTGTGATAATTATCATGATTTGAGCATGTGTTTGTAAACAGGATACATTTTCGCTGCTGGGTGCATGACAACTATTTCCTCGCACTGGCAATTATTTGCCAATTATAATTGATTTTTTCTTTTTTTTTTCTTTTCTATTTATCACCATCTCATTTGCTACGAACTTGTTTTGCATTTTGATGAGTTGGCAGCAAATTTGTTTGATTGATTTGCATTTTTCTTCTACTCATTTGCATTTTATTGGAATTAAATGAGAATGTTTTCCATAGAATTTGATTTTAAATCTAAATATCAAATGCTAATAAGGCAATTACAATTACACACAAACTATTAACCACAGTGTGTAGATAAAAGTTGGCTTAATCGTGGAGTCAACTTCTGGGAAATTCAAATTAAACGTAAGGAAATATTGGAAAATCTATAAATTTAAATAGGAAATTGTTTGGGTTCTATTTATTTATTTTTTTAAGAAATACCTAATAAGGCAAGTTAACCAAGTATGGGCGGACCGCTGACGGGGCTGTTATTGGCACGTATTTGTATTTATTCCCACGACTGACTGTACACGACTCACCGCTTTCCATAATAACAGGGCAGCGCAGACAACTGTAGAAAGCGCTTCAGGAGAACTGAAATATGCTGTTCAGACATAAACCTCAATTGAGTAAAACGCAATTAACTAATTGTTCAATTAATGCTTAATAATCAATTAAATTCAAACAATTTAAAATGGAGCAAATTTTAAAATGCAATACTGCAACAAGTCTAAGCAGACTCACTGAAATAATATGGTTCAGACTTGCCACAATTTTTGATCTCAGTTAATTATATTGACCTTCAATAAATTAATTGCTTAATTAACACTTAATTATCTATACAATTAAGCCATCTTGGAAATGCATCACTGTAAGAAGTCTAAGCAGGCCCACTGAAATCTAGTCTAAACAGGCACACTGCCACCTTTTCTCATATCAGTTAATCATATAGAATTTCAATCAATTAATTGCTCAATTAATACTTAATTGTTTATAAAATTAAGCCAATTTGAAAATGCAACACTGCAACAAGTCTAAGCAGACTCATTGAAATAATTTAAATGCGATATGCCACCATTTTTTATCTTAATTAATTACATTGAATTCCAGTAAATTAATTGCTCAATTAACACTTAATTGTCTATTCAATTAAGCCAACTTGAAAATACATCACTGTAACAAGTCTAAACAGGCTCACTGAAACATTTTAGTCGAGACTTACCATAATTTATCAACTAAATTCATTATATAAAATTTCAATAAATTAATTGCTCAATTAACACTTAATTGTCTGTACAATTCAGCGATTTTTAAAATGCAGCACTGCAAGAAGTCGAAACAAGCTCTCTGAAATAATTCGGTTCAGACTTGACACCATTTTGGATCTTAATTAACCATATTGAATTTCAATAAATTAATTGCACAATTAACAATTAATTGTCTATAAAATTGAGCCAGTTTGAAAATGCATTCTTGTAACAAATCTAAACAGGCTCACTGAAATCATTTAGTTGAGACTCCAACTCATATTGAATTTTAATAAATTAATTGCTCAATTAACAGTTAATTGTCAATGAGATTGAGCCAACTTAATAAAGCAACACTTTAACAAGATTTTTGACGAGCAGCACGCAACTCGCTGAGCAAATTTAGCCGAGACCTGCCACCATTTTTGAGATCAATCAAGCATACTGAATTTCAGTTTACTAATTACTCAATTAACACTTAATTGTCAATAAAATTGAACATATTTTAAAGAGCAACAAGTTTTTTTAGTGGGCAACACTTAACTCACTGATAAATAAAATTTATTTTCTTATCAAATGCCGCTGGATAATCGTATAAAAAATCACATAATATTTCCCATACACGCAAGAAACAAAATCTTCAACTCGCACTTTTTCATTCCTATACTTTCACGCACTCCATCAGTTTCCGTGCAAATCACCTGATGAACGCAATTCGTTCTTCTTTAGATTCGCAACTAATCGATGAAATTTTTGAAAAGACTCAAAGATTATATTCACGCCTGCAAGAGGCACGCAGAAATATACAAACCATTATCGAGACAGTCAGACGCTGGAGTCGTGAACCTCTGCATCAGCGCAGTCTTTATGGTAAAAATCTGCTTGAGCTGAAACACCAGCAGGAACGGTTACGCACGCGTATTTTACAGTGTGAAGAAACTCAGTTGCTGCTCAATCGTTTGCTGATTGAAAACTTCTACTTATTCTTCGACAAGGCCAAGCAAGAAAAGGACCTGGAGGATAAAAACATATTGCAGGCAAGTCAATGAAAATAAAACGCACTCAACTTCCTAAAACTTTCTTATACTTTTTAAAAACTCTTTGACAGTTTCTGCGCTCATTCCCCGAACACCAGCGCCTTAAATACACTGAATATTTAAAATCGATAGATGACATTCTCTACCAGGAAGTCGTTCATTCCATAAAAATCAGGTTAAAGCAAAATTTTTTAACAAAATATTCTCTTGAACCAGCAAAAATAAAAAATAAAATCATGACAAAAAAAAGAATAAGAAAATATTTCATTTGAATTGCACGAATTGCTCGATTGCCTTTAAGTTGTAGCACCTCCTTTCAGCTCCACTTAACTCTTTTTGTTAATTCGTTTTATTTAAATTTAACAACTTTCACACACTTCAATCAATAAAAAAAAACTTATTTGTTGGGTATGAAAAAATTTACAATTTCTTTTAACGCCTCCACTTAAAAACACCTTTTTATTAAGCACATGGAAGCCAACATGTTGTTGCATGCACGAACATGTCATATTTTGATTTAACTATTCGTGTCTGAACAAAAGCTAATCAAACAATTGTATCAACAGTGCAAACAAAACCATGTCAAGCAAGAGGAGAAGGAGGAGGAGGAGGAGGAGAGGATGAGATTGTTTTCGTTCAAACAAACAATTTTCCTACAGACACAATTATGAGTTTAAGCGGAACGTGGGAGGAGATTTATTTGAATTTTATACGTCTTCATTGTTAATGGGAACGTAAACAGACTTGTGGAAAATGAAAATGCCTTTCAAACGTCCGCTTAAAGTCGCAGTTGGCGTTTCAATTAGGATGGGCTTCTTCTGAGAGAATAATTTAATATTTTTTTTTTAATATTTTAAATCGCATTTGAAAAGCGTTAAAAATGTTGCATGCCTCCGAAAACCAGAGCCACACACACAATTTATTCCGAAGCGGGGGATTTCTCTGGGCCAGTTTTTGCATAAAATGAACTGTTTGTGTTGATATGTCTTTTACACATTTAAGGGTGCTTTTCCGCTTTTTTGGATCCATGCAACTGATCCTTTTTCAAAGCCAAATCTTTGGACATGACTTTTGTGAAATCTCAATAATTTTTTTTAAGTGGGCAGTGACACGCCCATTTGAAATAATACCTATTTTTACCGCTTTTAATCTATTTTACGCACATTGGGACGATACACTTAAATAAAATGGGACTTCAAGGCAAAGTGTCATTAACAAAAAAAATAGTCGAATGGTTTTTGTCGCTTAATCGAATTTAATTTTTTTATTCGATTCAATTTTTAGCATGGATTATTATTGGTGCGAATAATCGATTAGTAAAAAAATTCATTTATGATAATTTTTTCATTTCTAAAACCATTGGAAAAGAAATGAATCGACACGGAAACATTCACATCGATTACTGGAATACCCTATTAATCGTGCGATATTTTCCTTTTTCCATAGAATTTCATTGAATTGCTTTATTGAAGCCTACCAAACGTTCTATTCATGGCACTGGTTTTACTCGTTGCCTGTCTAGTACTAACGATTAATCGATTAATACAAATTTCTTTCATGACAATTTTTTATTTCTAAAGCAGTTTGGGAAAAAATCAGCGCGGTTCATCAAAGATCAATGAATTGAATACCCTGTTGATCGTATGAAATTTTCCCTTTTATTTGAACTGGCGGGCTATTCAAAATAAAATGCTCTAGATAAAATTAAAACTAATCGATTAAGCGAATATTAATATTAATTGAATAACCGAATGTTATTCGATTATTATTAGATATAATTTTTAAAACAATTAAGGAAAAAATTAATCACCACGAGAAGAATCACATTATTAATTTAATACACTATTAATCGTGCTAAGTTTTCCTGGTGGGCTATTCAAAATTAAACGTTTTACTGAAAAGGAATGTATTCTTTCACAATTAATAATGCATAGCAAATATTCTATATTTATTTGGAAGGGCTATTGAAAACACTATGGCAGTAAAAAAAATTATGGAGTTACCAACGTTGATATCCATAATCGAAAATGTGTCGCTCACATTATTCGCTTGCCCTCATTAAAGAACTGAAAATTGTCCAACAAATTCAATTCAAAGGAATTATTTTAAGGTTTAAAAGTTTTTAAAAAGCCTAATTTTATGCCAATAATATCTACTAAATAAATCATTTTTCTATGAAAGTCAAATAGGAAGTCCTATTCCAGTTATAAATTATTTTGTGTGAAACGTTTCGCAAAACTAAAAATAACATGACACTGAAGTTTATTTGCCAAAATTTATTTTAAAAAAAGCTCTCTTCCACTCTTTCATAAAACAATAAATTTAAATATGAATGCACCTCATTTAACCAGCCAACGACGACAGGTGAATTGTTGGATATGATACCAGCAACAAAAACAACAACATCATCATCATCGTCATCATAATCATCACTGTCAATTTAATCATGGTAGCAAACATTTTTTTATAAACACACTCATCGTCAAGTAGAATCATCACTCTTTGTCATTGTAGTCATTCAAAAACATTTTCAAATGCATACAAAGAAACAACAAGACAAGCGAACGAACTGCTAAAATATAAAAGCAAGCAAATGAAAGAAGTTGAAATTAAAATAGATAAAAAATATAAACGAAAACACACAGAGACTAACATTTTGTGGTATTTTTGCAATTGCATGCAACATGCACTCCAAAATTCAACTTCATGTACACAACGTTCACACGGCTCGTCACACACGGTTGCAGCTTAGAGTATTTGTACAATGAAATGTCTACAACCGCAACAACGACAACTACAGTGATATCAGCAACAACACCAACACCAACAGCAACAGCTAAAGAGAATAATAAAGCAACGTCAACGGCAAATTTAGCTTTAGCAACTGTAACGGAAGCTAAAACCAGGACATTTAACCACCCCCTAAAAAGCACGAAATCAATGGAAACGACGGCAGCAACAACAACAACAACAACAACAGCAGCAGCAGCAGCAATGGCAATTTCAACACTTGTTGTGGAAGAGCCGTACTCATTATCCAAAACTAAAGGAACCGCAACAAATGCCAAACATTTTCTGCCCCAACTACTTAAAAGCCGACAAAGTCAGAGCCAAAATCAGCAAGTTTATGAATACAAACAACTACATAAATTACACTTGCCACCAACTAACACACTCACTAACAACATTCTGCTACAGCAGTCTTCTCAAACCAACTTGAATCACACGGCAATTCCCAACTCCCACCCCACGAAATCATGTCGCAACGAGTCGGCAGTTGTATGCAACAGCATCAAGTCTCCTCTGTTTGAGGTGAGATTGGAATTGGTGGGCATGCAAATACGCTTTGAGCCAACATTCGAGTCGAATGTGGAAAACAACTTTCAGCAAATTGTCGAACAACTACTGCAAGACATCAGCAGGGTCGGCAAATCCATGCCACGTGTATATCCCACTAACAGCACAACTCTGTCGTCAGACGATGAATGCAGCGATATCCATGTGCAGCAGCAGCATACAAATGAGACTCAACCACTTTACAACTATAAAAATCTTCCACACCAACGCCAACAACTGCAACATGAAGATCAAGGCAAAGAACACCATGAGGATGTTGTTGTTACCACAAACGCAGACGGCATAAGCGCAACTGCAAGAACGACAACTAAAAAATTCACAGCCGTAACCGCAAAAGGTATTATTGCTTTTGATAGTCGTTGAATAAAAGAAAACTGACTCAGCCTTCCCAAATTTGCGGGTTTCTTTTTAAACAACTTTTTTATTCTTCATCGTAGATTTTAGATATTCCCAAAACGTTGTTTCAATTAGCAGGCATTCAAGAAACATGGCTGGCATTAATTGTATTAAAAAGTAGAGGATGTAAGGCAAGAAACAATTAGGGAAAAAAATATTGACATTATCAGGCACAGTGGGCCGGAAGTCAGTTATTTCGTGGAGATTTTCATTTTATGTCAAATAATTTATTAAAAGAACAAATTAGCAATAAATAGTTCGATTCAAATTACTTATAATCAAAATATTTAAAAAGTTATGGCTTGCGCTAGCCCAACAAAAGGTAAAAGCGCTCAAGAGTGCTTCAGAAAATTTTAAGTTTGACTCAAGAATATATGGAAAAAGTAGGAAATGAAAAAAATAATCAAACGGCAACACAGGGAATTGTAAAAGTATGTTACCGTCGGTTCGATACAATTCTCGTACACTTTGTCATAATAAAAGTGGTACAAATAGAAACTATTATCACATTCAATTAAGTCACCCAACAAGAAGTGATAAGCAAAATTGCATATGAGTACTGATCATGCAAATGCAGCGGCTTTCGAAAACAACTGTTCTGCTCTGCTATGCAATTTCAATATTCGAAATAATTTTAATAATTTTCTCTTGTGCTTTGGAATATATTTATCATGTCCTTGTGAATTAAAAGCTCTTTTCTAACAATCAGCCCATCAAAATTTAATTTAAAATTCAGTTTTATTTATAAGCGGTGGCGGAAGTTACACAAATTCCACCGATTAAAAATTTATGAATGAAATTATTTTGCAAACGTGAATAATTTAAAAAGTTTCAACACAGGTAACTAAAACGTCAGCATCAATGGCAAACTAAATTGGGCGTCTTTTTAACTCAATAATGACAAAAAGACACGTGTTGCCAGTTTAGCGTTTTTCTTGCAACAGCTCGCGTTTTAGGAGTATGAAAAATAATATCACAAAATCTGTCAAAAGTATTTCTTTTGATATATAAATTTCTTTGAAAATATAAATATTGA
The DNA here is from genome assembly GCA_963675445.1 of Linnaemya vulpina. Taxonomy (NCBI): domain Eukaryota; kingdom Metazoa; phylum Arthropoda; class Insecta; order Diptera; family Tachinidae; genus Linnaemya; species Linnaemya vulpina. The sequence goes on from OY776277.1 coordinate 10,682,412, forward strand.
AATTAAGAACTCGTTGGCAGTTGGTTTTCAAAAACAGCCACACCTCTGATTGTTTATTCTATTTCGAGAGATTTCCCAGATATTTATATAGATTTATACGGTGTTCGGACACGCGTTTTTATTGAGTCAATATTTACAAATTGTTTTGATTTTCTTTTATACAAAATGAAGTGAATTCAGAGTGGTTAGAAACACAAATACACACAAGCACTGATGACGAAAGTGTAGCGGCTTTCGAAAACAGCATTTCTGCCTTGCTACGTAACTCAAATATAAAAAAACGGAGGTGATTTTCCTTTTTGCTTTGGAATATTTGTCATGTCTTTTCGAATTTAAAACACTTTTCCGTACAATTACCCTATAAAAGTAAATTTAATATGAAAATCGCTTTATTTGTTGTGAATTGAGTCTGTCTAATAAGTTCCAAAACCATGAATGCGTATCGTTATTCGATTCGATAATTATTGACAAACTGGGGAATACTGTTGGCTGAACTAGTGAAAACAAGACTGCGGTTCTATAGTTAACGAGTTCGACTTCACATTCAGTCGCGATTAATCGGTCTGGTGAAGAAGCAATTCGGGAACTCGTTATTGAGCATTTTTGCACTCATTTCACTATTTGCGATTCCAAGCCATTAACAAGACAAAGAAATGTGTGAATTGAAAATTCGGAATGCAAAATAATTCTGAAAAATTTATAAATTTTTCAAATGTTTATTAAATTAATAACTGTTATTCAGGCTCAAGTTCAAGTCCTTGAATCTAAAAATTATTGAACCCAAAATATGGCGTAGCGGTCTTGAAATCAGTACTGATCCGCGCTGCTAAATAGTACGACGTTTATTATAAAAATATTCTAAATATTCTACTCTTAAAAAAAACTTTTAATTTATAATATATTAAAAGGAATTTTTGAATTTCAGGTTTGAACTGGACCCTGAATAATAATTCTTAGTTGGATAATTAATCCTTTAAGATCGAATAATAACAAACACAATTATCTATGTATTACCAACTTGTCAATAAACTAATTTTTTGACATATTGTCATTGTACTATTATAATATGAAATTTATTTGTTGGGTGGTTAAGCAATGTCTATATGCATTTCATTGGCGCTTCTTACCAAAAATTTTTTTACAATTCAATTGAGATTTTATTTTTCATTTTGCCTTATAAATACTTTCATTGTTATCCAAGGGATTTCTAATTGTATAAAGGTATAGAAAAATAAAATAGAGTCGTATCGAATAAAAGTTGTTTGTTGGGTTTTGGGTTTGGTTTGTATAAGTTTCATAGCCTGCTACACTTATTATAATGTGATTTTTTGAAATTGTTTGTGAATTTTTATAGTTAATTTATTTAACATAATTCTCAGATGGTTTTTGGAAGTCTTTTCATAAGTTGAGAAGTTTGAAACTTTGCAAAACTGTGGTTGAAGTCTACTGACGATTTGGTAAGAAGCGCCAATGAAATGCATATAGACATTGCTTCACCACCCAACAAATAAATTTCATATTATATGTATTACCAACGAAATATTACTTTTAAAAAATTTATAAACTCGAAATTTTTGTTCCTTAAGAAGGTTTTAATTAAACGTTGACTACCCGACAACATTAAAAAAGTGATACCCCTCCAAAATCCCTTTTTTTTTACATCCTTCTCATTTAATTTAACTGATTCTTTTCAGACAACTTTGAAATGAAACAACTCACTGATGGCATAAGAAAAGCTCTTAATGAGACAATAAATGCTGCCACGTTATATGCCCAGCAGTTCGAGAGTTATAAGCACTTGTGGAGTGAAAAATATTCGAACGTTTTGAATGAACACTTCAAGAAGCTGACAGTGGCGCAGCAGAACGAAGACGTTAATCAGCATAAAAAATATACTCCACTAAATAGAGAATATTGTGTCATGGAAATATTCAAACGGGAGGTGAGTAAATGAGCAAGGACTGCTGGGTTTTACCTAATTAAATATGTTGCATTAACAACTTTTTTTTTATATTGCATTTGCTAAATTAAATTGAGTCAGAAGAAATAACAGTGTGCTATTGAAAAAATTAAGAAGCTTAAAAAAAATGTTAGTGAATATTGTAAAAGTAGAAATATTTTCTTGAGTTTTTATCTTTTGTTTTTTCAAATACTTTCCTTAAGGTGCGGTCACACTTGGCAAATATTTACGCCAAAAAGCATAACCACTAAAGAAAAATATCTAGATTCAGATGCTTCTCAATTGCTGTTATGGAATGTAGTATTTTTGGAAACTGAAACCTAAAAACGATTTTTTTTTGTTTTACACTAAATGACTGCACAAATAGTTACAAAATATCTACACAAATCTTGGCAATAATGAGTTGACAATAAAGACTTGAGCGCATAAATTAAGACCTCTTGTATTTAACAGTTCCCTTTCAAAACTAGAAAAGAAAATTAATTTATTCGCATCCCAAAACTCTTCTTCTATCCACATCTGCCAGCATGAATTTCTTGATTTGTAAGACATTTTTTCTCTTGGCCTCTTTTTCCCCATTTAAAACAATAACAAACATGCGGGTAAATCTTGGTCTCGTGTTACAAACTGCCAGTTGAACAAATTGTGTTCTGCAGTTGCACAAAGTGAACGTCGGTCAGTAAGATTAAGCCAAGTCAAATCAAATCAGTTAAGTTCAGAGCAATAATTTTTGTTGGCACTCGCCTAAAAATGTTTTACACGCTGTTATTTATGGTGGAAATTCTCATAAAATGTTTATGCTGCTCATAAATAATGTGGCCGTTTTAAGTCTGGTCTTCACTTGTGTTTTTTCTTCTCTTCTTTTCTTCTTTTTTTTTGCTGCTGATGTGCAAGAAAAAACAAAGCGAGAGGAAATGGAAATTACAAATTGCAAAGCACACACCAACACTCACACATGCTCACATACAAAACAAAGACTCTCATGCCTTAACGACTGCCTACGAATACGTGCAACAACAACAACAACACACAAAAGGCCATAAACAATATGCATTCCATATTGTTTCTTTCTTTACTGGACCTCTTTGCTTTCTCCTTCCTCTCCTTCTTCTTCTACAAATAACTGACCTGAGTGAAATATTTCTTTTAGTTTTCTTGTAGTTTTTTTTTTCTTAGTTTTTTTTCGATTTTGTTTATCTGAAAAGCAATTTCGGTCACACATATGGTCTCATTCATAGATTACAATTCACTTACTCACTGTTGTTGTGGGAAAACAATATGAGAATCTTCATACTCACACTCCAGGATAACAAACAAAAAAAGGATGGCATGTTTTTGTATGCAAACTGGTACAGTGGAAAGCAAAATAAATGGAATTGTTCATGTAAATAAACATGGCCGCCAAAAGTTGCATTTATGCATTTTTATTGAAGGTCTAACAGAGAACTTTTATTCTCTTCCAACAAGACAGCAACTCCAAACTAATTCATAGTGTAGCACAGCTTTTTTTCTAACTAAAGATATGACCCCCAACTCCGGCAATCAATTGTATTAACATTATAGAAAGCAGGGATACTGCAGATGGTGGTATTTAAGAAGAAAGATTATTTTCATTTGTTATTTTACATCACTGGCAAACGTACTAGAGTAGCGATGAAGTACACTGAAAAAAATTTCTTCATAAATACCAGGAATTTAGAAATTAGTTTGATGGAAAATTTGGTTAAAATTCAATCAGAGTTGCGCATTATTAGATTAAAGCAACAAATTTCGTTACAGTTACTTTGATGAAAATTTCGACATATAAATCTAACAATTTCGTAAGAGCTATTAAATAACTCCGTTCAAACAACGACATAATATCAAGGACACAACAAAGTAAATTCATAAATGGAATGAAATAAATAAAAGCAAATTTCCAGAAGAAGTTACACAAAGGAGTGACGAAATATCTAAAAACAATTTATAATTTAATAAAAACAAAAAGAGACCTTAAGCTTAAAAGATATTAGATAAAAAATTAAAAGATATTAGTTATTAATCAAAAAGAAGTCAAAGAACTAGAAGAGTTATAAACTACGTTACGCATCGTTCGATTGAGAAAACAAGTTGCATTAAATTTCATTTTCATTTTCATTTATTTATTTTACAGTCTATGAATTTACAATTCTTACAGACTATTTACATACATGCATATACACATATACAGATTAAAATTCAAAGAAATATCAATTATTGGCTGTTATTTAATGCAAACAAAATATTTCGTTTAATCAAATTTTCACTGAAAGAGAAATCAACATAATAATATATCTTGTTAAAGGTCTTACAGCTTCTAATAAAAGGATCAGAATTAGCGTAATTTGTTCTTAGAAATTTAATATTAAGCAGACAGAAGAAACGAGTAGGACGTTGAGGAACACAAAATGATAAATTTTCAATTAAGAATTCAGAGCAGGTTTTACCATTAATTATATTTAAAATAAATAAAGTGTTTAACATAGATCTTCGACTACTTAGGGATGGTAACTTAATAAGAGCTAGTCTAGCTTTATAAGAAGGCAAACAAAATGGGTTCCATTGTTTTAACAAAAACTTGGTCTTGTAAATTTAACAATTTCTTTCATGCTACTAACTAACTTCGTTGATACAGAGACAAGATATAATTAATGATACAAGCAAATAAATTAATCAATGAAATGAACAATAAAACAACTGCATTGACTAAATGAAATTATATCAATGATGTAATGAAGCACGAACGTTAATATAATAAATTAAATCCGCTGGAAAAATATTCTTCATAAATTCTATGAATTTTAAAATTAATTTAATGAAAAGTTTCATTGAAATTCAACTAACATCACAAGTTATTAGAATTAAAAAAATAAATATTGTTAAGGTTACTTTAATAAAAATTTCTTCTTTAATAACAATTTCGTTGAAACTATTAACTAATTTCGTTGATAAAGTAAAAACATTTAAATGATACAAGAAAGCAAATTCATCAATGAAATTAACAATAAAAAAACTGCATTGATGATGATTTAAGTGAATTGATTTACTGAATTGATAAAATAAAATCATGTCAATGATTCAATGAATCACGACCATTGATACAATAAATTAATTCTATTGAAATAGATAAATTCTATGTATTTCAAAATTAATTTAATGAAAAGTTTCATTAAAATTCAACCAACGTCACGAGTTACTAGACTTGAAAAAATATATTGTTAAAGTTACTTTAATAAAAATTTCTTCTTTAATAACAATTTCGTTGAAACTACTAACTAATTTCGTTGATACAGCAACAATATTTGAATGATACAAGAAAATAAATTCATAAATGGAATGAAATAATTGCATGTATTCAATAAAATATCTGCATTGATTTGGTGAAGTTAATGCATTGATAAAAGGAAATCTTTATTTATTAATTAATTCCACCGAAAATATGTCCTGCTTAAATTCTATGAATTTCATAGTTAAGCTAATGAAAAGTTTCATTAAAACTCGATTCATATTAGGGATTATTTTATTAATTAAAAAAAAGTTTCGTTAATGAAAACTTCGTCATATGAATGCAATAATTTTGTTAATATTATGAACCATTTTCGTTGATACAACGACACAATTTCACATATAAGACAACGACGATTACAAAATTAATATCATCAGCAAACAACTTGTTTAATTTTGTGAAGTTAATTCACAACTTCATTGATTTGATGAAGAAGAATTGTTAATATAATGAAATCTTTCTACTGATACATTGAAATGATTATATAAAACAACAGAACTATTATATAAACTCAAATTCAATGTCCCGAACTTTTTTAATATTTTCCAAATTGTATTAAATTCAACGTTTTTTTTTGTAATAGTTTAATAGAAAATATTTATATGTTTCACTTTTAATAAAAACTTCGAATTGAAAATAAATATCTAAATATTTCAGGCAGTGAATTTGAGCTGAAAGAATAATTTCTAATTAAATAATTAATTATAGAAAATCTAATGAAAACAATCGTCTTCATTTACAACAGAAAATGTGTCTTATATTTTTATATCAGACGTTCATAAATTCGACGAAGGCTTTATGTAAAGAACAACTATATTTCATAGATACTAGAAAATTTTGAGTTTTTTTTATTAATATTTTCCGTTTCAAAAAACTTTACAAAAAAGTAATTCGGAATATGTGTGTTCTTTTATTGCCCCAGACTTTAATAACTTCAAGAAAATCTTTATTGAGACAACGAATATGTTCTTCTAAAAAGTTAAATTTTAAATTTTTGTTAATATTTTCAGTTTTAAAGAATAAAAAAGACATTCAGAAAAAGTCAATGAGATCCTAGACCTACGATTCGGAAGTAGTAAAAATCTGATTTTTTTTTCTAATACTTATTTCAACGACATGTCTTTGGAAAAAGTTCTCTTCTTTTTTGTCACCTTTTCAGTGAGTCCAAAGTCATGTTTTTGGTGATAACTAAATCTAATGTGAGCTTTTTCATCTTCATAATTGTTTTGTAACGTCAATGGATGCTGTACTCGATACTGCAGAGTCTAAATCAACAACGTCATACAAGTTGTGAAGTAGGAGTATCAGGAGTACATCAAACTTTTGGAAGCGCACGAGTCTCTACAACGTTCTAATTATTACGAAAGCGTATAACTACAAGCGATCCTGAGTCCTGATTTAACTCCACTCGCTTTCTTATAACTCATGATGTGCTCCTTTACACGACCATAAGAATCCTCTTGCCAATCAAACCTCAACTTTTAAAAGCATATAAAAGAACACTTTTGCTGTACACTGTGAGAACAGCACCACAATACTTCCCTTTATTTATTTATTTTAATGTGGCATTTGTGCTTCTTATAAATATAATGCCAGTGTCTTTGTGTGCAATACACTTCTGGCGAAGTTGGCATTTTCATAGAAATCTGTCACATGTTGCAGGCAATTTCAACAGCAATAATAACCGAAATAGAAACTATTAAAGAAATTACAGATATTTACTAACAGAGCACATGCACACATCAACACACATGCCTAGACAAGCACTCGACTTGTTTATATACTTTCTATAAACCCAAACACACACACACATACACTCACATACGATTACACATAAAGCCAATGAAATATATAGTATGTGACCACAATCTCGCAAATTGTACCCACGAGACCCATAACATTTGACAAATACTAAACGTTTAGGGCTCAACTTTCAATAAAACCCATCCATACTTTTACCACCACTTCCACTTAAATAGTCACACCTAATGATTGGAGTAGGAGTGTGGAGCTCCTTTGGAGACACTTAAATTAGTCAAGTGTTATCGGGCAGTTCTCTTATCGTTGTTTTAGGCAGACTTAAAACTACGTATTCGTTTAGCAGCCGCATTTTTGTTGAATTTTACAAAAAATATTATATCAAATTGAAGGTAATTTGTATCGAACTATTTATTTTATAAACAGCTATGCCTTGTGCTAAACTATAAGAGAAAAAACACGTTCAAAAGTAGCACATATTTTTGAGAATTATCATTTTTTAATAGTTTACTTTTAATTATGTGCTGATTCTTTTTTCCCAAAATGTGACCAAACAATTCAAAGTGGTCAATTGAGAGGTTCTAACTAGTTCCCATGCGTATTTCACTGGGGCAAGTGCAGATCTTCAGGAACCTTTACCCAAATTTCTTAGAATAGCTAAAGATATTTATTTAAAACTTCCACTTTAACAAGTGAGAAGTCTAAAATATATATCAAAGTCATAACAGGCAATCACTGATCACTTTTCCTTTAAGAAAATTCAAACCAAAATAGTTTGACCAAACGGGACGTAATAAAAATAAAATTATATGGCAACACTGCAAGTCACCAACTGTCAAAAGTGAAGTTTGTGCTAATTTACTCTTTATTATGCGTTTCACGGACAACCAGCAAATAGTACGTGACGCTAGAAAGTATGCAATAATTTTTGCGTATGAGTGGTATTTAAATCAAATCTAATAAATTATTCCTCATACGCACCCGCTGGTGCAGTTGCAAATAGAAGGATTAATCAATTTTAGTTCAACCAATTTTTTAACTTCCCACTAGGAAAATTTAAGATTTTCAAAATAGTTTCACTTTGAAAAGAAAATCGAGTTCTCTTCAGATCTCGTCACTTCGTCTGCATATATGTATGTGTATGTGTTTGTGAGCATGTATTTGTGTATAATGGTGTGTGTGAGGATGTGTGAATAAATGTGTATGTCTGCGTGTGTGTGCGTAAGTAAGTGGGCCGCTTATAACTTTTGATTGGCCGAACCGAATCAAACCAAATTGGTGGCATTCTGAAGAATTTTCCTGAATTTAGAGATCCTGTGATTTCAGGATATTTAAATATATTAGAAAAAACCTATTTTTCTCAGTGACGTTTTATAATAAATTTCAAACAGCTTCAGCGACTACAACCTAATCAGCTCTGGACATTTAAAAGCCACCGCAAATCAGCTCAAAATCGGTTCAACCATACGTGAGATATCGTAAAAGAAAAAGATTCAAAAAACTAGTTTTTTTTCCAACTTCGAACTTTTAAGCAATAAACACAATTACGACAGCAGGCTACACAAACACCGATTACAAAAGCCGTTGGCTAAAATCGCCGCCTCGTAGTCAGCTACTTAATTATTTTTAGAACGACACCACAAAATCAATAACCATGTGTTGTTATTGTTTGTAGTAGAATTCTCTTCATACGCCAGTGTTGTCGCTTTCATGTATTTAATACTCTTAAATAGTGTTATTCTAATAATATATTTTTAAGTCAACAATATATGACAAGAATCATTTCAATAGCTAGGAAATAAAGTTTGTGTTTTCTTTTTGTAAAATAAAATAATATATTTTCAAGTTTACAATAATTGCATGTATTTATATTATACTGGAAACACTGCATCTACTTATTGTCGCTCACCAAAATAGAAATTAATTTAATTTGACTACAACTACAAAAACAAGCCTGGACAATAACCAATAGCCGTGTTGTCTGTAGTAGTAATAATAATCAATCGCACATGGATTCTATTTTTGACAAGTTGTAGTCTGTAGCCTGCTGTCGTTGTTGTGTTTAATGCTTTATATCTGATCAGTTAGGGTTTTCGTTTTTTATATTAATCGTGCTTTAGCTCGAAGACCTTAAAAGCACAGAATAGCACAAAAATCAGGTTCCAACAGTTTTGAAGTTAAAATTAGCGCAGAGTTGCAAAAAGGACTTACCGAATCAATCCTTTTCATTATTTTTTTTTTATTATATTAACTTTTTAAGTAGAAAGTGCTTAAATTAACCTATCAGACGATTGAAAACACACCACGTTTAAATTTTTAAGCATTAAAATCTATTCGGGGGATTTAGGGGATTATTAAAACACTCCATTTGTAATTTTTTCCGTACTAATTCTATTTTTCACTCGATCAAAGGCAATTTTGAATAAATTATTTAAAATATCTGAACTAATTCTCATCCTTTTAGTTGTCAGCAGCCTCCAGGATGTGTTTGCATAAATATTTTATTGCCTGCTTCGGATTTATTTTTATTATTATCTTTGATTTGGTTAAAGGGAAAAGGCTTAAACAAAGACCAAACGAAACCACAATTAAGCAGCACACACAAACACTCGCACACACTCTCTCATACACACTCAGAGTCATGCATACGTTTTGCTTTTATTCAAAAGTCATTTATTGCATGTACTGGGGGATAAATCTTTGTGCGTTTGTGTGTGTGTGCGCGTGCATGTTAACTTTAAAATATTTGCGGTTGAGGTTAAAGTTTTGTGGCTGTTTAGCCTATTAAACTTTAAGAAATTGGTTCATATATCATTGTGGCCCAGTCAAATGGTCAATTTGAATTCGTAATATTTTCAACATATTTTTGTTTTATTTATTCTCTTATAAATTGTTTTTTTTTTTTTTTGTTCTTCTTCTTTATTTGTGTTGTCTTTGGTTAGGAATCCGTACACTATAACAGGATTTGGTATCGTAACGTTTCAGTCAGCAAATGTAGTTGTTGCCATTTTGCAATTGGCTTTGTTGGGTATTTCATGTCATACAGACACACGAATGTGTGACAAATATTTGCTGTCGTTGTAGTGAGACGGCCAGCAAGCCACAGTTTTATTTGACCAAACGTTTTTGGTCGGTCAAATATAAAAGTAAAATATTACAGACCATAAATTATAAAACAAACAATTTGGAAGGCAGGAGCCACAGTTAAACGACTGGAGCAGTTTTATTTTAATTTCAAGAAGATGCAGGCAGCGCTTGCGGTTGTGGGGTAGGGGATATTTATTGAATGGAAATTAGAAGTGAAGTACGAATATTTCTATTGGCTTTCATGTGGAATTATTTCCCAAAACTTTTCTCTAAACGGGAGTCAGGCGAACAACAATTGGTGGGTCCTCTTAATTTATTTTCACTAAAAATTTGTTCAATTCACAAGTCTTATTTTGTCGTTTAAAGTTGCTGACGATTTGTAAAATATTATTAGTTTGAAAGATTTTTAATTCATAAATATTAACAGCATCAGACAAGGGGAAGTACATCTTGAAGCTTCTTAAGAGGCTGCTTCATTTGGAAACTTCTTTGGCAACACAGAAAATGGAATCAGACCATTCAATATCACACATTCAGTGCAGCGTCTGATCCTGTTTATATCTCCTGAAATAAAAGACAAAGCAATGCCACAGGACCTTCGTGGTTGTGTAGGCTGCAGCGTTGACTCTTCTGAGAAGGAAAATTTTTGTTACAGTGGCGAGTAAATGTGCCATAAAAGTTGAATAAAAGTTTTAATAGATTTTAGTAAAATTTTGTTAACAAGTCAATGCTAAATCATAAGTTTGAAATCAAAGATTTTCAGCGCTTTTTAATAGTTTTTTAACTCCGACCAGGCTTTTATAAATTCTCATTTAAACTTCAAACACACACTGTTAAAACTTGGTTTGATCATAAAAAATTATTTTGTGAGAACCAACTGAAACCCATTTTTGTATTGCTTTTAAGTAGGTTTTATGAAACGCAACCTTGTTTGTGCCTGCTTTTGACTGTGCTAAGTTGAGTGCTGCCAAGTTGTATAATGGAAACATCTGATATCTACTGATAGGAACCATCTTTCAAGGAGTATCAGTAGAAAATGACTTGCTACAACTCGTGTTTTTCTTAAGGATGTAATTTGAAATTTAATTATTTAGAGGAGATTTAATATTTTTTTAAATAACTCCAAAAAATTTCATTATTTATTGAAGCGAAATTATAATCAATTTTATGAATTTCTCCTCTTTGTTTCCAGATTGAACGCTACAATGAATTGCTGGATGAGATTGAAGAATTTCCAGACTTTCAAAATGTAAACGGCTGGATATCGATTGATATTAAACCTTTAAAATACAGTCTTTTAAATATGACCTGCAAGTGGAGTCATTATTTCAAAAAAAGGCTTTTAAGTCATGTGGAAACAACACTGACGGTGAGTTCGAAAAGGAAACATGCAACGGTTCTATTGAGGCTCACAAATCTTCGTTTTATTGTTGTCGCTGTAGGATCTAGATGAAGCGTGTTCTTTTGCAGGAACTCACTACATTGAGTAGGCATCACTTCACTAATTGTTCGTGGCACAGTGGGCTATTTTTGTTATGGAAAACAGAAGTCTAAAACTTTTGATGTCATGATTTTTTTTCTTTTGGCAGATAATTCTTTTCTATTTTTGAGATTAACTTTAGCCAGACATACACACATACACTGAAATTTAGATAATTCAATATTTTATAACAAAAACATTTTGCGACAATAAAATGTGCAGATAGAAACACCGGAAAATTAAAAAAATTATATTTAAGGAGTTAATCAGTATTAATGACGAATATATCGGGTGTTTTTTATAGAGTGATACAAATTGGAGTTGGCATCACTGCTTTATTTGACCACCCATCTAACAGCTGATAGTTGCTTTTTGTTTAGTTTGCTTTTACATTTTATTATGGTTTGACTTACACCAGAACAACGCGTGCAAATTTTGCAAATTTTTAATCAAAATAATAGTTCTGTTCGTCAAACTTATCGTGCAGTTCGTCCATTCAAATTTTTATTTTCCGATTATGCCCATTTTTGGTTGCATGGGTACGTAAATGAACAGAATTGTCGCATTTGGAGTGAGGAGAATCCACAAGCTTTTATCGAAACACCATCCACAGAAAATTACTGTTTGGTGCGCTTTATGGGCTGGCGGAGTCATTGGCCCATATGTCTTTAAAAACGCTGATGGTCAGAATGTTACTGCTGGTGAAAATTGGTGTTCCAGATTGTGCCTTGCACGCGCCAGCCGTGGCGGCCACAGGGCCGAAATCATATTTATACTTTAATGTCATAAAATTTTCTAACCAATAAAGACAGTTTTATTGATATCAAAATTATATTAATAATGATTTAAACTTGTATCACTCTGTAAAAAAACACCAGATATTAGTGCTGATTTTAAAATGGTTTTTAGTTTTAATCATTATTTTATTATAATAAAATAAGGACTCCAAACCTTAATATTTTATTTTTTAAAAATTCAATCACAATATTATTAAACTTTTTGCAGGAGTTTATTTTTAAAAGTAAATGAGTGCAGTGCAGATTCATGTTGACTGACTTCTTTTTAAAAATCAATTGGATAAATATCCTGTATCTGATATTTAATCAAACTCATTAATATTCCATATCTAAACTGGTTTTATCGCTCGCCCAATGCCAACGAAATGTGGGCCATGAAAGTTGACGAAAAGTTCAAATCGATTTCAATAAATTTGGTAATTGAGTCAATGGCAAATGAGTCATACAAGTTGCGAACAAAGTTTTATGGCACTTTTAAAAACATTTCGAGTGAAAGGAAAAATCTAATATTATATACGAGGGCTGTTGAAAAATTTAACTAATTTAAAGTTTTCCTAAAACATTTTTATTTATTCCTGAATTTGTATTTTGTTCCTCCACAATTGCCATCATGTTTTTAAATTTCTAATGTAGACGATTCTATATGCGAGGTTTGTTCAAAGATTAAGTGAATTTTTAAGTATATGGGACTGCTCCTATTTAATTTATAGAATATTTGTTTGCCTCCGCCTTGAACTCCTTACGAGAGTCATAAAAAACTTGTTGGACAATTTTCTGAGGTCAAGAATCCGTTTCGATTTGTCTGCCCTCCGCAATAGTTTCCCTCAGCTTTAGCCTAATTTGGCCATCATTTCTTTTATGAGGAACATAAAACGGGCAAATTAATTTCTAAAAATGCCTCTCAAAGGACAACAAAACATGCCAAGTCTGTTTATATATAAAAATACATTTTTATTTGTCTCTTATTTATCAAACACTTTCTTATTTTGTTTTCCTGAGATTTAATATTTTTAATCCTTAAAGTTGTTCTGTTAAACACTTTTTCGTGTGTCCTTTCACTTTCGATTCGGTTTTTATTTCCTCAAACACAGTTTTACTGTAAAAGAAATAATTATCGAAAGCAAATGAACGCGGTTTGTAATTATAAAAATGTATTTCTTCTTAAAAATATTCCGCACCCTCTCCTGTTCCATACAAAAAACGGTCATTAAAAAAAATATAAAAAAATTTCAACTCATTAATATTCCATATTTAATGTCTGTTTTCTCTCTTCCTCTTGCCAGAAATTTAACAAATTCATTAAAAACGGCTTCGAACTACTGCAGCTTCATGTTGCACGTAATGATTTTCGCACTTTGCTGCAAGTCCTGGAGGTTATGGCGCAAATTAAACAACGCGAAACTTATGCTGATAATCTATTTAAGCCACTTAAGGATATGATGCATCTGTTGAAAACCTACAACGTACAATACGATGGCCAATTAGTGCGCAACATTGATCAGTTGCCCGTTCAGTGGCAACATTTGAAAGCGAATGCCGTTACAAAAGTCGAGGCGCTGCACGATACAAAAACGCATCAGCAACAAAGAGTTTCAGCCATAATTATGCTTCACACGTGTCATTTGCAGATATTTTCAAAGAAATTCCAAAAAATGCCTGTAAGTACGAGAGCCGGGTGTGGGTGTTTTGAAAACAAATATAAAGAAAAAAATTAAAATAAAAAAACGGAAACGCCTACCACAATTGAAGGCATGAAGAAATCTAGAAATAAGATGAAGTGACTGGCATTTTGCGTTTCTTAAGCTGTTTGTTTCACAAGCAGACGCGAAGAAGTGAGTAAATAATTGTCTTTAACCGCTCAAAGTATTACGAAAACTTGCCAGAGTTGCTGCAATTGTACTCATTTTTTGGTACAATTGCTCATTCGGTACAATTTGCGAACTCCATCAGCTGATTTTTCCTATGAAATTCCCACTCTCTTTGAATTTATTTATGACGTCAATTCATCGTCGTGATCAATTATTTTTTCTAGATTTCTTTTACTGTAATTCCAAAAAAATAACAAAAATTTTACTTTAAAAAAATACGGAAGATGGTTGACCTTGAAATCCGTCCCTGTAACTTCCAGCTAATTTTAGCTACAAGACTATCGCAACCTGGTTTTCTATGCTTTTGAGTTCTTCGATATAAAACCCGATGGTTATAATTTTCAACTCAACCGATCAGATCTACAATTTCGGAGTTTTTTATATAAATCACTTTTTTCGAATTTTTTAACGAACGGACTGAATGATGTTGATTCGGTTTGGAGGAGATCGATGTGGTTTATGTGCCTGATTAGTTTGTGGAATCAATTGGTGAAGCCATTCAAAATTTTTTTTTCAGTCTTTTTTTATATCTTAAAATCTACCGATTCGAATCGGTTTTCATTCACACGAAATCCAAGTTCAGGAAAGTTTTTTAAATTGATTCGGTCCAGCCGATCAAAAGTTTACTTACACACACGTGCACACACGCTTACACATACACACACACTCTTACATATATATATATATATATATATATATATATATATATAAACGCATAATACAAACGCATTTATACACACACGCAAATACACACACACGCAAATACACACACACACAAATACACTATTACACACACACGCGCACACACAAACATAAAGCCACTCTCACGCATATACACACACGCACACGACACTCATATACAGAAACACGCATATACACACGCAAATACACGATCAAAAGCTTTACTTACACACTCTCTCACACACACACACATACATACACACACTGTAACTCACGCATATACACACACTGTAACTCACGCATATACACACACGCGCACATACACACACACGCATATATACACACACACGTGTACTTAAGCACATAAACACACGCCCACCCACGATGCGCACACACATTTACACGTGCAGGCATAGTGACAGGCTCTCCGGAAAGCTTTCTAAGACCTCGAAACGTAGAGATCTGGTGTCAACTCGATTTGTTCAAAACGGGGTAAAACCAATAAAGAACTTCCTGATTTTTTACAATTTTAAATTTTTAAAACTTCGCTTCGTTGAGGACCATAAAAACATTTTTGTATTAAAATTTATTTTATTACTCCGGTTATATATTTAAAAAAATATATATTATACATGAGGCCTCGTATAATTTAAAAGAAAAAATAAATCTGGTGAAGAAAATCTTTAATTTCTGTTCGCTCAAGGAGTCGAAAAAGTACAATTTTTATAGTCTAATTTCCCCTCCCTGGTGTACAGATTCTTATGAAATTTGAAATGTCGATCACTTCACCAATTGTGCGTGTGACACAGTGGGCTATTTTTGTTACGGAAAGCAGAAGTCTGCAGCTTTTGAAGTCAGAATTTTTTTTGTTTTTGAGATAAACTTTAGTCACACTTATGCGCTGAAATTTCGATAATTCAATGTGTTATAAAAAAAATGTTTCCGACAACAAAATGTGCAGCGAGAAGGAAAAAAAAACTTTAATATTTATGTACTTAATCAGTATTAATGGCGAATGTATTAGTGCTGATTTTCAAATGGTATTATTTGGTTTCATTTGGTATGTGCGTTAAGGCTTGAACAAATATTTTGGCAATGCTGTATTACACTGTGTAACAGAGTCAAGCATTTTTTCAAGACAATTGGAATTTTAAAAATATTTTTTTTTAATATTTTTTAGAAGTTGTTGAAATTATAAAATTTTAATAAATTTTTTTATAACGATACGAGGTCTATTCAGTATATAAGGTGAATATAAGTTTCACGGATTAAGTAAATTCGACGAACATATTGGTTTTGTTGGTGCACTTGTCGCGAATATAACTTCCGAGTTCAGCATTTTGTTAGCTTTTTTTTTTTGAGGATCATAGAAATTCACATCAAATTTCATATAAAAAATGGAATTAACTGCTCGAATCCACTTGCAATATTGATAGAGGCGTTTGGTAATTTTACTCTTGAGTTAGTGTTGTAGAAGTTGTAAATTACAACCCTTGTGTTGGACGCCCCAGTATATCAACAAACCACGAAAAGGTTGATAAACTGAAGAAGTTGTTGGCTGAACTAGTTGACAAAAGACTACGAAGCCTTAGAACCCAAGTTCGACTCCGAACTCAGTCATGAATAGATGTCGAATTCCTCTGATCTTCACTGGCGAGGGAATCGGTTGATTTGAAAATTAAAATAATAGTGTTTTAGCTTGAAGAGCTCAAAAGCATAAAATAATACAAAATTAGGTTACTATAGTTTTGCAGGAAGTAACAGGGATGACCAGTGGGGTTAACCGTTTTCCATATTTTTTTTCTTTTTTTTTATCAAGTCCACAAGCTGCTTGGATTTATAAAACAAAACTATTTTTAAGAAAACCGCTTGTAGAGTGTGTAAAATTTTAAAAATTATTCATCTGGCCAATAAATAATAAAGTTTTTGAATTTTTATTTTAATACCTCAAGCTCCAGAGCTAACTGCAATGTAATAATTAATCAAAAAAATATATTAAAAAAACACACAATTGTTTTGTTGTCCTGTGTAATGGATCTGGCTTGTGTCGCAATGATAGTGGCTATAAAATATTCGGCATGACCTCAATATAACAATTCAATTTATTCCCTTTTACTCTGTACTTTTTTTCTCTTATTTTTTAATACTTTTTTATTTAATATTTTTTTTCTCCGGTTTGCAGTTTTTCCAAACGCCTTGTCCTGAAGTTTATCGCCTCTGCGATGAAGTTTGCTTGAAAATGGAACGCTTCAGTGCACAACATGAACGTATTACTTATTGCTCGCAACTTCTTGGCATCGCTGCGCCAGATGATGATGCCCTGCGTCTGTGTGCCGCTGAAGTGAGACGCGTCAAAGTAAGTTTAAGTAAAATATTTTGTTTAAATTGAATGCGATAGTTTCTGCTTTTAAACTTCTTCATTCAATTGAATACTCTCGCTCTCTCTCTCTCTCTCTATCTATCTCTCTCTATCTCTCTGGCTACAGACACTTTTATAGTTTCTTATTGAAAGTTTTCTGATAAATAGATTTAAAGGGAAGAGAGAAGAAGAATGATGACGGGGCTTATTTTATAATTTAAACTTTAAATTAATTTGCATAAGAAGAAATTTATGCCACAAAGTTTTTACTTAAACAGCATACAACGATTCTTCTTATGTTGTGTAGTAAATCGTAAAACGCTGTTGTAAATTTGCTTTAAATTTTGCGAAAAAAGAGAAGAAAAGAAACACTCAAGTTTATTTTTTAATGCCACGTTTTTCTTTGCATTTGCAAAAACACACCTACCAAACAACCCGCCATCAAACCAACCAACCCACCACCCAACCAACGTATTACTTTCCAATTCAAATATTTGGTCTGTGTTGCAGCAATTGTGGGACTTTGTTCATGTCATCGAATCGTGCATTGATGATTGGCGCTCATCTCCATGGCTGCACATTGACACAGATGACATCGAAAACGAGTGCAAACAATTTACGCGCGACTTACGCACTCTTGACAAAAGTATACGCGACTGGACTCCCTACTTGTACATTGTGGGTGTGCTAAGGGAATTAGTTGCTTCATTGCGTACTATTACCGAACTGCAGAATCCAGCAATTACCGAACGTCATTGGATGGAATTGATGCATGCAACGAAGGTAACGTATGAATGATTACGTAGTTGGAAGCCCAAGCCTTTGAGGTGCATGTGTGTGTGTGTGTTATGTAAGTGTGTTGCCTTTATTTTTTTATTTGTGTCTGACTCTTCTCTGTTTACATCGGCTTACTTTCCGCTGATTTATCTTATGGATGGCGCATCTTTTTTTTGCCTTTTTCGCTTTTGTTTATCAAAGTATTTGTGACAATTTACGAAACGAATTTGAAAAGGGGGCATTTCATTAAAATCTTATAAAATTCAATGGAATTAAATTCCCTTTTTCATTTGTTTAACAACGTCAGAGACAAACGTATTGAAAATTGCCAAAGTTATTAAATTAAAGGTTTTGGAATTCACATCTAAACTCGACTGAAAGAATTATTAAAAAAAATTATGAAAATTATATTTAAAAAAAGAGTCCCAAAGTAATTTTATTAAACATATTTTTAGCCCCAACTTTTTTATTATTTCGCCCAGGTTTGATGGTTTATTTTTACCTCAACTACTCTGCTCGTTGCTTGCTTATCCAAAAGTTTTTCGTCTTTAACTTAAATCAGAAATAAACAATTAAGAAAATTAGCACTACAAAGTAAATATAAATTTATAAACTTGTGCCATAGAAATTCCCAAATCACAACACACGGTGGAAAAGATTAAATAAAAGTTTGTAGCCGGGGGGATGGAAAGCTCAAACTGGCCATGAGATGAATTAATGCAGAGCAACGTTAAAGCAAATGATGGTTAAATAATTTCTCAGGCATAAAATATATAATTTCTTTTTTCCAAATTTTAATCGAATACATGACAGGAATATTTAAGAATGAGAACTTTATTAAGCAGGATATAAGTTAAAGTGCTGTTCTTACACTACAGTTGGTCAAGTTGTCAAAAAAAAATCTTTGAAAATTATTTCAGTAGTTTCGTGTATATGAAATACTCTAGTTTATCATCTCGTGAAAGTGTCATGAATTAAAATAAAAAAAAAGCAATAAAATCGTCAGTAATAAAAGCAATAAAAAGATAGAAATCAAATAGATTTAAAAATAAGATAAAACTTTTCTCAAATTTACTATTCAACATATTGTCATAATTCATTATAAACGAAACTTCATTTAGCAAAAAAAAAACAATTTAACTGCCACTTCGCCGTAGGCCCGAGATATCGTCCAAACGAATTTAAGTACGTCGCACACCTCTGTTAACTGTGTTCCACACGATATTAAAAAACTATTATTAAAAACTCTAATTTTTCATATTAAAAATATATATTTATATAATTTCTTTAATCATCTATGAAAACACTTCGAAATTGTATATGAAAAAAAAAAACATTATAAGTTAATATTTAGCCGCTTTGTTGCTCTGCGGCTTTGTCACTTGACGCTTGGTCACTTGGTCGCTCTATTACCTTAACACTGTATCAATTTGTTGCTTTAAAGTTTTGCTGCTCTATAGCTTTGATGCTATATCAATTTGGTACTCCGTCGCTTTGTTGCGCTATCGCTTAATCGCTCTGTTTCTCTATCACTTAGTTTCTATCTCGCTTTGTTGCTCTGTCGTTATGTTTCTATGCCGAGTTGTTGCTCTGTCGTTGTGTTTCTATACCGAGTTGTTGCTCTGCCGCTTTGTTTCTATGCCGAGTTGTTGCTCTGTCGTTATGTTGAGCCGTCACGTTATTGCTCTGTCACTTTTTAGCTCTGTCGCTGTGTTACTCTGTCAATGCTCTGCCGCTTTGTTTCTATGCCCAGTTGTTGCTCTGTCGTTATGTTGCGCCGTCACGTTATAGCTCTGTCACTTTGTAGCTCTGTCGCTGTGTTACTCTGTCAATGCTCTGCCGCTTTGTTTGTATGCCGAGTTGTTGCTCTGTCGTTATGTTGCGCCATCACGTTATTGCTCTGTCACTTTGTAGCTCTGTCGCTGTGTTACTCTGTCAATGCTCTGCCGCTTTGTTTCTATGCCGAGTTGTTGCTCGGTCGTTATGTTGCGCCGTCACGTTATAGCTCTGTCACTTTGTAGCTCTGTCGCTGTGTTACTCTGTCAATGCTCTGCCGCTTTGTTTCTATGCCGAGTTGTTACTCTACTCTCTGTAGCTTTGTTGTTTTGTCGTTTTGTTGCTCTGTCGCTTTATTGCTCTGTGTCGCTGTCATTTCGTTGCTCTATCACTTTGTTGCTCTGCCGCTTTGTTGCTCTGTCGCTTTGTGGATCTCTTCCTCTTTTGTATTATCGCTTTTCCATTTTTCTAGATTATTGCTCTGCCTCAATGTTGCTTATCGCTCTTGCTGTTGCTCTCTCTCTCTCTCTTGCTGTCGTTGTGTCCCGTTGTCGTTCTGCTTTGTAGTCGCCCTGCCTTTTTATCGCTCAGGTGTTTTCAAAATATCACTGAAATTGATTTTTTTTTGTCCGCATTTGAATTTTCCATGTATTTGCTAACTTCGATTCGCTCTAGCGCCTTCCCTTAGTTGCACATACCGATTGTAGTGCATTATTGTAGTGCCCAAGAGCTTAAGATCGTTACTTTCTTATGGGCATATGGAGAGTGGTTACAACTATTAAACCGAAGTACTATTTCAGATATTTTTTTTTTTAAATGCAAATTGGAAGTGTTTTCGTTCAAAATAAATTTAAAAAATCTATATTGTCTGGTTTGTCTTTCAATTGCAGCAAAATATAATAAATAAATCAAATAAAAAATTCTAAAAAATAGGATATGAAGGAATATAATAAAACGGCAACACAGGGACAAAAATTGTGTTACCATCGATTTGATACAATTCTCATATGCTTTTTCTTAATGAAGTTGTTGGAAATAGAAATTTTTAACTCATTCAACTGAGCTACCTAACAAGTGGTGATAATTCAAAATACACACGACTGCTGATAACAAAAGTGTAGCGGCTTTTGAAAACAGCTCTGCTGTGTACTTAAAACTGATGAATATATAAAACTGATGTTGACTTTTCCTGCACCTTTAGAATAGTTGTCACTTACATAATAAATTTATATAATTTTTTTTATATTATGTGGAACACAGTTAGCAGAGTTGTGGGACGTATTTAACTCACGAGTTTTACTTCACAACCTGGAAATTATATTGAAATCAAAAAGGATATATTTTACTTTTGATAATCAGAGATCTAAATGGTGCTGAATTTTTGTCTTTTTTTAATTTTTTTAACAGGACGTGTTAAACTTTACTGTTCGTTATAAGAACGAATTTATAATTGTTTCCAGAGAAATATATAAGCAAAAATTTAGATTTTCGACTCACCCATAATAAAGTTCCTTTTATAAACCGTTCAGTTGATTCTCTGTACAGAAGTCGATTTCTTTTCACTAAATCCGTTTTTTTTTTGTTTCTTTTGAAGGACAGAATTAATTTCTTTATGAGTTCTTCCGTTTTTAAGAAAAGCATCTAAAAATAAATTCAAAGGACAGACATTAAAAGTTGTAACAAATTTATTATCGCTAATTAATTCAAAAATGTTGTTGTTATTTTTTTGGTATTTCTGAAACGCTAAGAATACATTAGCTTGACGTGTAAAATTGAAATATTATTTATGCTAAAATAAAATCATAAAACAGCTTAATTTGCTGAAGTGTGCGTAATGCTGGTATTTATAAAAGCATAACTTATTCATAAAACAATATTTGTGTGGGCCTTATGGAGGACTTCATATGCTACAGAATTCCATTGAAGTGGTTCTCGTCATGCCCACAGAAATAACGACGCAAATGTAAATACTCATGAATTATTATAATCCAGAATAATAAAATAATAATAATTTCATTATTTTTACACAATTCAGGCAAAACACACGATTCAGGTTAATCTATTTTTTGTTTGCCTTTTCAGTTGAGCAGACGTTACAAATTGGATTTTTTGGTAAGTTGAAAGGAATTTGGCTTTGTGGCCAAAGAACTACAAATATTTTGCAAGTTGAGGCTATTAAAAGCTTAAGGTCAAATGCGAAAGGTGAGCAACATATTTTTATTATTTTATGAATACGGGCAGCTTATGAATGTTTTTATAACATTTTTTTTGTTAATAATCATGAATTGAGGATAAATTTTAAACGAAACAGTTTTTTTTTATAAACTTCTTTGGATATATTCTTTCAATGCATATATGTTATTTAATTACGTTTAATTTTATTTAATTACAATTTTATAGATTCAATTTATAACAATTTAAATTTAATATTTTTAATCTATAATTATTTAAATTTAATTTATTAAACTTAAAACAATTTGAATTTAATGTATTTTGTTCATAATTAGTTAAGTTTAATATATTTAATTTCTATTAATTTAAACTTAATATATTTAATTTATAAAAATTTTAATTTCATATATTTAATTTATAATTACTTAAACTTAATATATTTAATTTACAACAATTTAAATTTAATATATTTAATTTACAACAATTTAAATTTAATATATTTAATTTATAGTTATTTAAATTTAATATATTTAATTTATAACAATTTGAATTTCATATATTTAATTTATAACAATTTAAATTTAATATATTTAATTTATAACAATTTGAATTTCATATATTTAATTTATAACAATTTGAATTTCATATATTTAATTTATAACAATTTAAATTTAATATATTTAATTTATAACAATTTGAATTTCATATATTTAATTTATAACAATTTGAATTTCATATATTTAATTTATAACAATTTAAATTTAATATATTTAATTTATAACAATTTAAATTTCATATATTTAATTTATAACAATTTGAATTTCATATATTTAATTTATAACAATTTGAATTTCATATATTTAATTTATAACAATTTAAATTTAATATATTTAATTTATAACAATTTAAATTTAATATATTTAATTTATAACAATTTAAATTTCATATATTTAATTTATAACAATTTGAATTTCATATATTTAATTTATAACAATTTGAATTTCATATATTTAATTTATAACAATTTAAATTTAATATATTTAATTTATAACAATTTGAATTTCATATATTTAATTTATAGTTATTTAAATTTAATATATTTAATTTACAACAATTTAAATTTAATATATTTAATTTATAGTTATTTAAATTTAATATATTTAATTTATAACAATTTGAATTTCATATATTTAATTTATAACAATTTAAATTTAATATATTTAATTTATAACAATTTGAATTTCATATATTTAATTTATAACAATTTGAATTTCATATATTTAATTTATAACAATTTAAATTTAATATATTTAATTTATAACAATTTGAATTTCATATATTTAATTTATAACAATTTGAATTTCATATATTTAATTTATAACAATTTAAATTTAATATATTTAATTTATAACAATTTAAATTTCATATATTTAATTTATAACAATTTGAATTTCATATATTTAATTTATAACAATTTGAATTTAATATATTTAATTTATAACAATTTAAATTTAATATATTTAATTTATAACAATTTGAATTTCATATATTTAATTTATAACAATTTGAATTTCATATATTTAATTTATAACAATTTAAATTTAATATATTTAATTTATAACAATTTAAATTTCATATATTTAATTTATAACAATTTGAATTTCATATATTTAATTTATAACAATTTGAATTTCATATATTTAATTTATAACAATTTAAATTTAATATATTTAATTTATAACAATTTGAATTTCATATATTTAATTTATAGTTATTTAAATTTAATATATTTAATTTACAACAATTTAAATTTAATATATTTAATTTATAGTTATTTAAATTTAATATATTTAATTTATAACAATTAAAATTTAATGCAATTAATTACAATAATTAAAAAGCCGAACTGAACGTACTACGAAATTGTTACAGTATGTCTCGAAATTGTCTGCAATAATTTGTTGTAGAGGGGGAACAGCTGTTAGTGCCATTTGATTTTATTTGCAATTTAAATAAAGTGTCTTCCAATAGGGACTTCCATACTTTCAAAATTAATAGCGGCCATCTTGTTGAAGATGCATTTGTTTAATTAGTTCCTCCTTTCTTTTTCCTTTATTCACTAAAAATTATCTTCAATGACGATTAGGCCACTGTTTTTGTTTTGACAAATAAAATTGTCCACATGAAGTCCAACAGGGCAGCATATCGCACGAAAAAAAATCATATTCAGCAATCAGTCCGATTTCTGGATGAGTGGGTACGTGAACAAACAAAATTCTCGAATTCACGACTGTACCCATCCACAGGGGATTTAAGAGACTTTAGACTGGCGGCTTAATTTATCCATTTTGTGAGAGAACGACGCGTGGTCGCGACGTTGACCAGGCCAGGAAGTTGCAGGGATGGCCTTTATTGTCAATATTTTCGATATTTTTTTATTTTATTATGTTTTTTTATAAAATACTTAACTAAAACTATTTTTGTTTTTTATTTTTAGCTTTAAAAACTGTTTAAATAGAATTAGTTTAAAAAATTATTCGCCGATTCAGTGAAGAGTAACTTTACTATACAAAAAAAAAAAAAAAAGAGTAACCATTTAGGGTTAAAGAAAATATGATGAATTCGCTTATAATTGTTGCGAACAATTCTTCATTCTTCCCAACTTTATTTACACTACAAGTGATTATTTCAGTGTGAATTGTTACATCCCAAATGTTTCATAGTATTTATGCGATAAATAACAAAATATGACCAGTTGTAATTATGTATGCACGAGTATGTCTTTATGGAATAACAAAGTTTAATGTAGTTTTTTTTTGTCGATTTCAACTTTCATGTCGGTATTTAAATTATATATAATTTTCACAGAAATATAATTGAAAATATAATTAAATGATAATAATGTTCAGTTATTTATTATTGTAATAAACATAAATGTGCAAATAAAAGTTTGTAAGGATATGCAGCCACACCCACACACACACACAAACACAGATACAAGCACACACAAACTCAAAAGTACATTAACATGTGCAAGTAGATTTTTGTAATGCTGCATGTAATTTATCTTGCTGTTATATAGAAGTTGTAAATATTAATATATATTATAAATATATTTTATAAATATATATTATAAATATATATTATAAATATATATATTGTAAATATGTATTATAAATAAAACAAGTTATGTAAACTTGCCCCAGAGCATTGACACACACGCTTAGAGAACTGTGGGCACGTTTGTGCATGTTGAAATTATTTGATTTTATTTGATTTCAAATAAAGAATTTATTACTTCAGCAGTTACATTGTAAGAATTTTTGTTGTATTTGTAATGGCTATTTAACAAACACTTGCGTCCTGGTTTACTAAACAGTTGGAAACAAAAATTTAAATGCAAAATTAAAACTATTTCCAGAAGCAGAATTTTGTATTGGAAAAGTGAGAGAGAGCAGGCATTTCTTTCTCCTGCTCTTTTGCTTAGTTGCTGTTTTTAATGACCTTTAAGACAAACTCTTCTCTCTCTTTTCTTTTGTAGGTGGTAGAAGTAGTTGTTATTGATTTAATTAAAAGCTGATATCAGATATCGGGGATTTCAGTTGATATGTAAATAATGGCCACAACACTGACCTAGAGAAAATATTGGGTCAGTAGAATATAATGCTCGCAAAATGCAACTCTGCTTGTTTATACCCACATATACGGACATGATATAAAGAATGGGCAGCACTACGCCCATGCACATAAAATTATAAAATAATTTATCAGCTACTGCAGTTGAAAAATGGTTATAAAATTTCGTACAACTATTAAATTATCCTGGCAACAGAATTTAATAAGAAAAGTGGACTGTGCCACGCCCATTTAAGATAAATAATTGTTAATAATTGATTTATAACAACTTAAGTCCGTTCCAGTTTGTAATAAAAAAAAAATTTTTTCCCTTAAACCAGCAGCGGAAAGGAGGCGATGGTGCTAAAAGGACACATAACGTCAGATAAGAATATAGAAATTATGTTGCAGCATTTTTTACCTTTTTACTGCGCCCATGAATATTTTGCTACAGGTACCGACATAAGAGGATGCTGTACTGTGCTCTTCTTAGTACATGACGGTGTTAATCGCTGTCAGTAATCAGAGATCGGGGCATTGAGGCTAAATATAACTGAAGCATTCAACAATGACCTGGGGAAAATATGTGAATGAGATCACAAAA
Source organism: Linnaemya vulpina (assembly GCA_963675445.1). NCBI lineage: Eukaryota > Metazoa > Arthropoda > Insecta > Diptera > Tachinidae > Linnaemya > Linnaemya vulpina. The sequence goes on from OY776277.1 coordinate 10,708,650, forward strand.
ATATAATAGACTTTTTAATGCTCGCAATAGCTATAGTTGCCTGCTAGTACACACGCATATGAAAATGATAAAAATAATGGGCAGCGCCACGCCCATTCACATAAATATATATAATTTATCAGCCACTTCAGTTGAAAAATGGCTATAAAAATTCGTACAACTATTAAATTATCCTGGCAACAAAATGTAATAAAAAAATTGTGCTGTGCCACGCCCATTTACTTGCTCATAATTGATTTATAACACCTTTTTTTCCTGCCAGTTTTTACTAAAAATGTATGTGGGCCAGCCCTCAGGCGATGACTCCTACATATGCAGTGCAGTGTGCCAGACCCGGAAAGGAGACGATGGCGCGAAGAGGACAGATGAAGTCAGATTAAACGATAAAAAATTTGTTTCAGCTGTTTTTACATTTTTGCTTCGAAGGCGAAATTTTTTGTACGGGTACCGACGAAGGGGGATCCTGTTTTCTGCTCTTTTAGCAGTTCATGGTGTTAATCACTGTCGGTATTGTTCAGCAACCAGAGTTGTGCCTTCGTTATTGAGACATGCTGATAACAATTAATGCAATCCCGCAGGTCAGAAAAATTCTGACTAAGAGCGGAGTCGAATTCGGGGTCTAAGGCGTTGTAGTCTGGTGCCCAGCGCTTCCCTCAAACAGCCAAAGAAATGCGTATTGCCTTCTGCGCTTTTAGAGGTCAGCATTAATACCTGAACTATTACAAACTATTGATTCGGGCACATTTCCGGTCATATATTGATGTTACTTTCTTTATATTTTACAAATATTTATAAACTCCACATAATTCCCTGACAAGTAGGTTTTTACTCCAAGTCGGCCTTTGGACATCGTAGAACCCTTAAACTACTACATCAATCGGCAATCGTTTTTTCCAGAGTTGGCTCATTAGAAGTAACGAACTTCGAATTTTCGTAAAAGTTAGTTCTTCCAAAAACTATTCGCATTATAAAGTAGCCGCAGTTGTAGTCGTAGTAGTTGTTAATGGCAACACCAACAGTTATTTAACTTGAGTGCGTGTATGTGTGTGTAGCAACTGCAGTTGCAGTGCAAACAATAGATGCATTTATTTAAAGGACTCGTATTGCAAAAAAAATTTATTTTACTTCCTGGTATTCAACCGACTGACTTACTGAGTGTCTGGGCAACAGAACTGCATTATTTCTTTATTATTCCTTTTCTGCTGCTGATGGCATTTGTTATGAAATGAAATTGTTAATTTGAGCTTAAAATGGGTCAGTCGTACGTGTATACGCACACATATACAGAGAGACATGCACATAACCATAAACACACACACACACACATACAGACACATACAACTGGCTGGCGTTCGTACATGAGTTTGTATGAATAGTTATTTGTTTGTTTGTTTATTTATTTTTAATTTTTTTTTATAATTTTTATTTTATTCAAAATGTGTGCGTGCACAGGCATGTTTGTCAGGGATTATTGTTGTTTTATTAATATTAAATATACATAAATTATTTAAACAATGCAATAAGTAAGATAAATTTTAAAATTATAAAACATGGTAGTGGGTCGATTGCAACACGAAATAATTTAAAAATTTAAATTCTCATGCCAGACATTTCTTTTATTAAAATTTATTTAATTGTTTATCTAAGAACAGAGATTAGGTTGGGGCAAATTTTTGAATAGATTTTCGATTCAAGAATATGTATGTATATGGGAAAGCATGCTCAGACATGTCTGTATAGGTAAACAAATACATTTACGCAAGTCAAGCAATACTTGCTTCAAAAAAGCTACCTAAAAAGCTTGTCTTGAAGGAAAATAATTCAGAGTCTTGTCAATAAAATTAAAATAAATTTAAGTATTTTGTATTGCACTGTATTAAATTAAAATAATTTGAATAGACAATAATTCAGAAAGACATAATAACTATTCCAAATTATCTTTTAATGGCAGTTAATAAAATTAACTTAAAAGTCAGAATAGAATAAATTTTTTAAAAACTACAATATTATTAAAAAGTTCGATTTAAATATAAATGTGAACAAGAATTCTGCAACTATGACATGAAGTATATAATCCAATGGCAACCCCGAGATTCAAAGTTCAATACGAATCTGTTTTATATAATTCTCGTATACTATTTCATAATGAAAATTTTATATATGAAAAGTATTATCACATTCAACTAAGCCCCCCAGTAAGTGGTGGTAAAGTACTCATGGAAACTGACCACGAAGGTGCAGCGGCTTTCGAAAACAGCTGTTCTGCTCTGTCGTGTAAGTGGAATAATTTAAGCTGGCTTTCCCTAGTGCCTTAGAATATATATCATGCCTTTTTTAATTAAAACACGTGAATTGAATTTGATATTAGGAAAACAAAAGGTTTTTTTAAAGCGGCGCTTATCACACACAATAAATGGTAACTCTTGATGGCTTAAGTTGCGGCTCCTTTTTTTCATTTTATTTTTTAATAGCTGAAGCTCTTTAAATAGAATAGGACCACAATGTAACCAATTGTCTTGCTTGCGAATACTTCCCATGGAATTTATTACTTTAGACGACTTTTTTTTATCAGACAAATGGGGCTCGTGTAGTTTTTATGGGAGGGCACAACTGGACTTTGCCGGCTTATGTGTATGTAGTTGACATAAACGTAAGGCTACCGCACCCTAAACTAACCTGTCAGCCATATTGTTTGTCACTGAACTACTTAGGACATCCTGAGCATCTACTTTTTTTAATTTTTATTCTGTGGCTTTCTACAGCAACATTTTAAAGGTATTCAGTGTTCGTTACCGGGGCTAAATCGCCGCATTCGATGTCAAACGAAATTACAATATATTTTATGTGAAAATTTCGATCGATATCGAATGCCGGAATTTTCCTCTCTACTTTGTTCGTTAGCGAAAATAAATAAAATAAAATATCTAGATGTAAAGATACGGTCATACTTGTCGAACACTTGCCAAAAAAAGCGTAACCGCTAAATAGTAAAAAAAATATTTTAGTTTCGATGCGTGTTTTTAAGTCAAAAAGTTTCATAAATAACAGGTAGTCTATGGCGTGGAATCAAATATGACTGGAAACTGTTCAACTGAGCAAACACTTGACTAAATTGAAATATTTCTTATTAACATTTAGTGGTTACGTTTATCTGGTTAAATATTTTTACAAATGTGACCATAAATAACATTTCAAGGCTGTAAATTTTAAAAACTTTCTAAAAAAAACATCTTAATTAAAAATAAATTTAAACCAGTTAGAAAATGCAAATATTTCCCTTTTTTATTTTCAGCTTAATTTCAAAACGCAGCAGTCCACCACTTTGGAGGATCTTCTCAAATTGGAGCTGCACAAACATGAAGAGAAAATCAAAAATACCGTCGATCGGGCCATCAAAGAAATGAGTGTTACAAAAATCCTGGACGAAATCAAAGCCACATGGTCGGTGATACAATTCGATACCGAAGAGCATCCACAACGCAACGCCATTCAGTTGCTGAAAGTATCCGAAGGACTGATCGAGACTTTGGATGACAATCAAATGCAAATACAAAATATAACCACTTCAAAGCATGTGGAATATCTCATGGATAAGATAATTTATTGGCAGCATTTGCTAAGCCGCGTCGATCTTTTTATTACCAACTGGTTTGAGGTCCAAAGGAAATGGGTGTATTTGGAATGTATATTTATCGGTTCGGCCGATATACGGGCTCAGCTACCCCATGAAGCGGGGTTTTTTGAGGAAATTGATCGAGATTTCACCCAACTACTCGATGAAGTAGCAAAAGTTCGTACCGCCATTGTTATAGTTGAGAAGCATTCCACTGTTTTTGCTACGCTGGAGTTGCTGCAGAAACGTTTAACCGCCTGCGAGAAGGCGTTAAATGAGTATTTGGAAACCAAACGTTTGGCCTTTCCCCGCTTCTATTTTATATCGTCGGCTGATCTTTTAGATATTTTATCCAACGGCAACAATCCCTCAGTTATAGATCGGCATTTTATCAAACTATTCGATTCAATATTACGTTTGTCCTACGAGGCCGGCTCTAAGACAGCCTCGGGCATGTTTTCCAAAGAGAACGATGAGTTTGTGCTGTTCACCAATTCCACTGGCATTTTATGTGCTGGACGTGTTGAAGTTTGGCTAAACGATCTGATCAAGGAAATGCGCTGCACTCTGCATGAGCTTTTTAAGAGAGCTTTAAGCGTTTATTTGGATAAGACACGTGACAAGTGGCTCAAAGATTGGCCCGCTCAAGTCGCTTTATGTTGCAGCCAGATTTGCTGGACCGCTGATGTTAATCGTGCCTTTGCCTGGATAGAAGAGGGCTATGAAGCCGCTATGAAAGAGTTGCACAAGCGGCAGATAATACAATTGAATTCTTTGATCAATTTGTTGTTGGGAGAGCTTTTACCGGGCGATCGACAAAAGATAATGACCATGTGCACTATAGATGTGCATTCGCGCGATGTGGTGGGCAAAATTATACAGGCGCGCGTTGATAGTTCCCTGGCATTTCAATGGCAAAGTCAATTGCGCCATCGTTGGGATGACGACAGTCTGATGAGTGGAGGTTCGGGTGATATGGAAGCCGATTGTTTTGCCAATATTTGCGATGCCGAATTCCATTATGCGTACGAGTATTTGGGCAACACATCACGTTTGGTTATAACGCCGTTGACGGACCGCTGTTATATAACATTGACGCAGGTACTTGTCGTGGGAGTTGTACTGAATGGCCCAGGAATTCACTCGATATCGTCGTTCGGTCGACAAAAATACATTCGAAATAATTAAAATTTTAAAATGTATTTTGACGACTGAACAATATCGAGTGAAATCGTAAACTTTTTAAATTCTATAGAACGGAAGAACAGCCAGACTGAGACAATTTTTTCTTTTTAAGAATAGGACCAGCACTGAGGGAACCATCCCTACATAGAAATGCGTTGGGCTGGAACTGGGAAGGTAGACTTTTTGACGGGGGTTAAAGAGAGTAGTGTGACATGATATTTTAGAAATACATTGTTTTTGTTTATAAAAAGTCTCTCTTTTGCTTAGAAGTTATGACGTCTGGTCAATATATATAATTATTTTGTTGGTGAGAGTCACAAAAGAAATAGTTGGCGATTTTCTACCGCCAAAAAATTATTTTCAAGGAATTTGCATAAAATTCTGTGTAAAAGAGGATTTAGGTGATCAACGGCCACAACGGTAGCACACGGCAAAGGTAATCTGAATTAGACAAGCTTTTAAAAGAGCGCAATTTTTTTTTGGAAATTTTGGGCATGCAAAAATCTTTCCAAGGCACCAAACAAAGTTGTTGTTTTATGGGCAAAAACAAAAACCCTGTTCTCTAGATTTAACAACCTGAGAGATTTCTCTGTTTCCAAGATTGAAGAGACCAATGAAGCGTCACCATTTTACAATAATTGAGAAGAGAGGAAACCGAATCCCTGAAAGAGCTTAAGGACTTACGCAAAAGTGCATTTCAGAATGGATTTCGGGGATTGGAAAATAACGCACAATAAGTTGACTGTAACTGAATAGGACAAACTAAAATAAGATTAAATAAAAACTAATAAATAAATATTTTTGAAGATAACTGATAATTTCCCAAAATTTTTCGAACAGACCTCGTATACAAATCTTAACTGAGACTATTAGAAATTAATTTCCGATAACCTCTTATTGTAGAGATGCTCTTTACAGTCCGCTTAATGTTGGAATCGGGGGATATTTAACAAAAGCACGATTCCCAGAAAATATTTACAAATCCCAACTTTGGGATTATTGAATATTTTTGCAGGATGAAATTTTTATTTTTTTTTAAATATTTAACAGCACATTAATTTTCACCAGTTATTAAAAATGCTTTTGAACGCAGCCTTTCAATTGGAGGAAATAGGCCATAAACTTGATTGTTGCCATGATCACTTCAAATATATTAAAAAAATTTATTTTACTACTGCCTGCTAAAAAGTTTAAATATGAAATAAAGGCCTTTGCAATTATTTTTTTATAGTTATGAAATCATTAGCACAATTTTTTCTGCAACGAAAAACTATTTTCTTAAATTTTTAAATTGTTTGTGGATCTTATTTTTGCTGAAATTCAAAATTACTTTCAAATATTAAAGCTAATAACTATTCATCGATAATTGCTTAACTACAACACACTTTTCTTTGCCATCTTCAATTGTTATCGGCTTATGTTTCGGCTTTTATTTGAAGTTTTTAGCAAATTTGCAAATCGAATTTTTAGTTTGTATTCTGTAGTACCCCGTATGCGGTGCAACGATGCGAGCATTTAAAACAAAAAATCTTATCTTTTCCATAACATTTTTCCTCCCGCAAATAAACCAATCGACTACATGCATTCCAAACTATCGCACCATGATTACAAAAACGACTGGCATGAATGGAATAAAATAAAAATAAAAAAAATATTTCAAATGACAATGACTACGACACTTTAAGTCACTGCATCTTGTAATGGGTGGCGCTCCGGCTGGGCCAGCTGGCACTGGGAAAACTGAAACCACAAAAGATCTGGGACGTGCGTTGGGCGTGATGGTTTATGTGTTCAATTGTTCTGAACAAATGGATTATAAATCCTGCGGTAACATTTACAAAGGCCTCGCACAGACAGGCGCATGGGGTTGCTTTGATGAATTCAATCGTATTTCGGTGGAGGTACTGTCTGTGGTTGCGGTGCAAGTGAAGACCATACAGGAGGCTATAAAGGTGAGAGGGGGAGGGGAGGGGAGGGCATTTGTTCAACATGTTTTTAAAACTGTTAATTAAAAATGAAATAAAGGAAGATTTAATTTCGGCTTTTTTTTTCTTTATTCACTGTCTGTTACTGAGTGGCTGAGTGTCTGAGTGGGTGTTTCTCTGTATGTGTGTGTGTGTGAGTGAACGTGGCTAAAATTTAAGCACTGAATTGATTGCTTTTGCATTTCAACATTTGGCCAAACATTATTTGTTCTGTGCTGCTGTTGATGACAGTTAAGATTGAGGTTCAACTTTATTTTCATTCTTTCAAGCCTTTTTTTTTTTTTTTTTTCCTTTTGCAGATGCACAAAACCTCATTTGCTTTCATGGGCGAAACAATACCGTTGGTATCTTCGGTTGGTATTTTTATTACCATGAATCCTGGCTATGCCGGCCGCACCGAATTGCCTGAGAATCTAAAGAGTTTGTTTCGTCCTTGTGCCATGATTGTGCCGGATTTTGCTTTAATATGTGAAATTATGCTGATGGCGGAGGGATTCCAGGATGCCCGGCTGCTGGCTAGAAAGTTTATAACTTTGTACACCCTGTGCAAGGAGTTGCTTTCCAAGCAAGATCATTATGATTGGGGTTTGAGGGCTATAAAGTCGGTTTTAGTGGTGGCGGGTACTTTGAAAAGAGACGATCACAGTCGTCCCGAGGATCAGGTGTTAATGAGAGCCTTGAGGGATTTCAATATACCAAAAATAGTTACCGAGGACATCACCATATTTATGGGCCTGATAAGGGATCTATTCCCAGCTCTGGATGTGCCTCGTAAAAGAGTTTTTGACTTTGAAAAAACTATACGCCGCGCTGTCGGTGATATTAAGCTGCAGCCAGAAGAGGGCTTTCTCATGAAGGTGGTGCAACTACAGGAGCTTCTGGATGTCCGCCATTCAGTATTTATAGTGGGCAATGCGGGCACGGGCAAGACAAAAATTTGGCAAACTTTATGTGAAACATATCGCATACAGAAACTGAAACCGATTTGCAATACTCTTAATCCCAAGGCCTTAAGCAACGATGAGCTCTTTGGTACTGTTAATACCACGACTAGAGAATGGAAGGATGGTTTGTTCTCCTCCATAATGAGAGATCAGGCCAACCTGGCGAATACTAGTCCCAAATGGATTGTGTTGGATGGGGATATTGATCCCATGTGGATTGAAAGTCTGAATACTCTTATGGACGACAATAAAATATTAACTTTGGCCAACAACGAACGCATTTCGCTGAAGAAGGAAATGCGTTTGCTGTTTGAGGTGGGTCACTTGAAGGCTGCCACACCGGCCACAGTTTCGAGAGCTGGAATACTGTACATTAACCCTTTGGATTTGGGCTGGTCACCGTAAGTTTTACATTTTTTACTGTATTTTTAATTACCAAATTAATTTTCATTTTAGTTACGTGTCTTCGTGGCTGGAAACCCGCACCGATATGATCGAGCGCGGTATTTTAACGGCCCTTTTTGAAAAGTACTTTCCCAAACTTTTGCAAAGACATAAAGACTTTCATCGCATCATACCCATCTCGGATATGGCCGTTATACAGATGTCTTGCAGTCTTCTGGAATGTCTGCTCGATAGCCAAAACGAACCGGATCCTGCACCCAGCGAACATGTGGGAAATCCTCACAGTCTGCATCATGGCGCCGCTGTAGCACCCAACTCTTTGGATTTATATATTGAAATGATTTTCGTTTATGCTGTCATGTGGGGTTTCGGTTCGGGCTTATATCAGGACCATATTATCGACTGGCGCCACGAGTTCCACAAATGGTGGATGTTGGAATTCAAGGATATTAAATTGCCCTCCCAAGGCACTGTATTCGATTATTATTTGAATGTAAGAAACGAGAAGTTTGTGCTCTGGTCGGACTTGGCTACTCAAAAACAGGAGCCACTTATAACCGAACCCCAGCTGCCCATCCAGAATATAATGATACCCACCACGGAAACCACTCGACTCCTGTACTTTTTGCAACTTTTGATTAATCGCAATTTGCCCTGCATGCTGGTGGGCAATTCTGGTTGCGGCAAAGGTGCCATATTCCGTGAACTTTTCTCTTTATACGCCAGTGGCCAAGATTATCTGCCTAAACTGGCTGATACACAACAAATGACGAATGCGAAACGTTTAACCCAGTTGCCATTAAACGCAAAAGCGCCCATCTCCACAATCGTACAGAGTACACACTTTAACTTTTACACTTCATCGGAGATATTCCAAAAAATTCTTGACCGTCCTTTGGAAAAGAAGTCGGGTAGAACGTATGCTCCCTTGGGGGCCAAGAAGCGTTTGATATATTTCATCAACGACTTAAATATGCCAGAGGTGGATGCGTATGGCACGGTACAGCCACACACGATAATCAGACAATTTATGGACTATCAGCAGTGGTGAGTGGGTTAGACGCCGATTCGCTATTTGCACAATTATTTTCTGTTTGATTTTTTGCAGGTACGACCGCCAGTGCTTGCAGCTGAAGAACATACGCTATTGCCAATTTGCTGCCTGCATGAATCCTACTGCCGGATCCTTCACCATTGACCCTCGTTTGCAGCGTCACTTTTGTGTGTTTGCGGTAGCTGCTCCAAACGAATTCACCCTGCAGTACGTTTACGGCAGCATTTTATCGGCCCACTTGCAAAATCCATTGAATAATTTCAGCAAAGAAATAAAATCGATTAGTCAAGTTTTAGTTAAAGTGGGCATGGCTTTGCATAAGCGCATGGAGTGTGCGTTTCTTCCCACGGCTATTAAATTTCACTACATTTTTAATATGCGCGATTTGACACACATCTATCAGGGTCTGTTGAACAGCACGGGCGCTCCGTGTCCGGGCTCGGGGAATATGGTTGGTGGTCACAATTTCGGAGCCACTGTCTGCCATAAGCCAGCCGATCTAATACGTTTGTATGTGCACGAAGCCTTTCGTGTGTATAGCGATCGTCTGGTGGACCCATACGATATTAAGTCATTTCGCTGCTCCATTCGGGATATTTTTAAAAAAGATATCGAGGATTTCGATGAGGAATATGTTTTCTCAGATCCTTTAATTTATTGCCATTTCGCCCATTCACTGGCCGATCAAAAGTATATGCCGATAAAGAGCTGGAACTGTTTGTATCAGCTGTTGATGGAGGCCCAGGCAAATTACAATGAAGTGATTGGCTACATGAACCTGGTGTTATTCGAGGATGCAATGAAGCATGTCTGTCGGTAAGTTGTTGGAAAATTTCTTAATTTTTTTTTAAGAAGTTCTAAGTTAAAGGGTATTTCATTAAGGGCCTCCTATTTTTGATGTGATATATTGTTGAATTTTTTTATTATTTTGGGTAGGCCTATTGATGCCATAATGTGCGGAGTTGAAATGCCGCGACGGCAGATCTGAGAGGAGTTTCTGATTTCCCAAAATTCTGATTTTCCATGATTATAAATTTAACTGATGGTATGGCTTTGAGGAGCGCTGTGGTTTGCAGCATATTGATATACACATTTGAGACTTAACGAAACCCTGGAAGAATAAGTCTACTAGGGTTAAATCGTGTGACCTGGACCACCAGTTTACGTCACTTCCATGAAACACGACCATGCCCTCAAATCGCTTTTGCATAATATCAAATGTGACGTGCGCTGTGTGGCACGTACCACCGTCCTATTAGAACAACATGTCGCTGAAGTCCAGATCATTCAATTCAGGCCAAAAATAAGTTGGTAGTTAACAACCTATAGTCCCAAGGAAATATACACCGATAATGCCGCCACTCCAAAATCCACTTCAAACAACGGCTTTTCAGGGTGCATTAAACACTCTTGGATCTCATGTGGATTCTTATCCTCCCGATTTCGACATTTTTATCTGTTTACAAGAAATTTCATCTAAAAATAAGTCTCAGCGTTGAAGACGATTTTTTAGGCGATACGTTGCCCTAAAAGGGCACCCGTTTTTATCAAATAATTTTATTATTTGCCCGTATTGTTGAGTGCTGAATCCGTTTATGGTGATTTTGGCAAGACATGCCGAATAAACGACAACTAATTTTGGCAGATGATCCCTTAAAAATATGATCATTATCAACTTCTAATGTTGAAAAGTCCCTGCTGGAAGACCCTTTACATGATATGATATCACATAGAGTTTTATTGATTTTTTTTGTGAGAATTTGGTCCAAATTCTTGGCAGTACTACGGCGCGACCAACTCTGCTTAACGTTTTTCGTCTAGAAACTCGGCATTTTGTAAAGGATTAAGCACAGACGACTGCATTTATCTTTAATCTTTTACAAAATGTCGCACTTCAAGGCGAAAAACGTCTAACGTGATTAGGCGCACTACAACACTGATAAACATTCTAACCACATACTCGTTTAAAAAAATCGCTGAAACTCGATACGTTGATATAAAATCTAAATGAAAATTTTTATAAAAACGAAAAAAGCAGCAGCTAAATTTCGTTTTATGAATCAGATAATTTAATTTTTCCTGGCGTTAAATATTTTCAGCATCAATCGCATTTTGGAAAGCCCCCGCAATAATGCCCTTCTGGTAGGAGTTGGTGGTTCGGGCAAACAAACTTTGGCCCGTTTGGCATCGTTTATCTCGTCCTTTAGCGTTTTCCAAATACAAATCAAACGAGGCTTTTCCCTTCAAGATATGAAAGAAGAAATCGGTATTCTCTATATGAAAGTTGGCCTCAAGAATATGGCAGCGGTTTTCTTAATGTCCGATGCCCAAATACCGGATGAATCACTGTTAATGCTCATCAATGATTTGCTAGCAGCTGGTGAAATACCAGAACTATTTAGTGACGATCAATTGGACACCATCATCAATGGCATACGCAATGAGGTTAAGCAAAGTGGTAGTTTAGATACCAAAGAAAATTGCTGGAGATTTTTTGTGGAAAAAGTACGACGTCTTTTACGTTTGATACTCTGTTTTTCGCCTGTGGGTCAAACTTTACGTGTACGTGCCCGTAAATTTCCCGCCATTCTGAGCCACACCTGCATTGACTGGTTTCACGAATGGCCAAAGACAGCATTAGAGTCGGTATCGCAAACATTTTTAACTGAAATCGACACACAAATCCTGCCCGTAAGTATGACACCAAACCAAACCAAACAAAAAAAGAATTATTATGCGATAATAAAATGAAATAAAATTAAGATAAAAAAATAATACATATAAACTGGCGTGATACCAGCAGCCGGGAAAATGTATAAAAAATAATTACAAACGAACATGAATTCAATTTCGCTTCTATCGTATGTTGTCTTCCTTCCAGCGTGAACTTATTAATCCTGTCGGCTGGTTTATGGCCTACGTGCATGGTACGGTGAATCAGATTTCAAAGATTTATTTGCAAAACGAAAAACGTTACAATTATACAACGCCGAAAACATTTCTCGAATATATATTTCTATACCGCAAATTGCTGGTAGATGGGAGTGGCGAACATACCAGCCGTATACAGCGCTTGCAGAGCGGCATGGCGAAATTGGCAGAATGTGGACGTCAAGTTGATACATTAAAGGTGAGAAGAAACGAAGTTAATTCATGAAAAGTTATTCCATCTGTATGCATGCTGCTCACTAACACATACACATTCGTCCATATGTGGTGCATCCATGGAAGAATATTCATGCATAACAATCCACACCCCAGAGATGATATTTTTGTTTTAGTGCAGCGGAATTGAGTTGAAAATTTAATCGATTCTGTTCTATGAATACTCGTTGAGTATGAAATTTTTGGCAAAAGAATAAAAAATAAAAAGTTTGACTTAGGTATGATGGAACAAAAAATTCAGAAAAATGGGACATGAAGAAAGTAATCAAACGGTAACACGGGTATTAAAACAGAAACGTGTTAACATCAGGTTGATATAGTTCTCGGATTGTTTTTCATAATAAAATTTGTGTAAATAGAAAACTGTTATCACATTCAACTGAGCCACCTAAAAAGTGGTGATAAACACAATATACACATGAGCACTGATGATGAAAGTGTAGCGACTTTCGAAAACAGCTGTTCTGCTCTGCTGTGTAAGTTGAATAAAATTGATGTTGACTTTCTTGTGTGTCTAGGAATATTTATCATCATGTCTTTCTGAGATTTTAACAAAGTTAGAACAATTAGCCTATATAAATATTAACATAGTAAAAAATATTTTAGTTCAATTACAATTTAAATAAGTAACACGATTTTACAAGTAACTAAAGCCACGTTCACATCTATCAAATATTTGATGAAATAAGTGAAAACCAATAATTTCTGCTTCAATTTTTTTTTCAGTTTTAGAACGATTCTTGTGTGTAATTTTTTCAGCCTTTTTTCTTTTAATAATTCATATATTTGTTTGAGTTTTGAGGTTCTTTTATATTAATATTTAATATTCGATATTTCGCTAATCATCGATTAGCTTCTTCAGGAAATTCAGGAAATATCGAATATTAAATATTAATATAAAAGAACCTCAAAACTAAAACAAATCTATTAATTATTCAGTTTTAGAAAGTATTTTTAAAACGACATGTCTATTTGATAAAACAATCAGTGTTGCTTTTTATTGTTTCGTTTGTCAGGGCCATACACACAAACTATTTGAGAAACTATTTTTGGAAAAAGTGGTTTCGTACGCTTTTTTGTAATCAAATTGGTAGAAATAGTAAGAAACTTTTATAACATTCAATTAAACGACCTAACAAGTAGTAAGAAACAAAAATGCACATGAATGCTATTGCTGAAATTGTTGCGACCTTTCAAAACAGCTGTTCTGTTCTACTAAGTGAGTTGAAGATATAAAACTGATGTTGATTTTCTTTTGTGTTTTGGAATATTTATTATTTATTTCTGCATAAGAAACACTTTTCGAACAAAATTAAATTTAAATTGAAAGTGGCTACGCTTATTTTGTCAAATATTTGATAGATGTGACAGTAGCTTTACAGAGAGCGACATAAAGTCCAATACTATTGGAAACTAATTAACACTTGTTTTAGTTAAAAGATTTTTTCATATACATATAGTTAGTGGTCACGCTGTTTGGGTCAAATATTTCATAAGTGTGAACATAATTTTAATGTATTCTGGTTATCGAATTTTGTCCCACATATTGTTAATACAGACGACAGTGCAGCTATTCTTTGTAGAATTAATTGTATAAAAATCTCTTAGATATGAGCTTAAATAGAGTGGTAATGAAATTTAGAAACTACGGCGCCAGAGCTGGGAGACTTACGCCTATTTCTCGACGCAAAATTAATACCAAAAACCAATTCTTTTTTTTTTATTTGTTTGTTTGTAAATTAAATCTTTTTCATGTTTTGGGAAGCCTCAATTGTGTATTGAAAACTAGAAATATAAAAAAAAAATTCCAGGGATGGGGAAACAAACGCATTCTTGGCTCGTTCAGTATTTTGTAGTACATATAATATTTAAAATGTTTAAAAATTTTAAGTTTTTCTTAAAGAAAACCGCTTTATATATCATGAAGACTTGCATTGTTAAAAAAAATTTTTTTTAATTAAATTTTGTTTCCAGGGGTGGGAAACTGATTTTTTGCATTCATAATAGTAACCAAAAAGGCAACTGACGTTGTTTTTTTTTCTAACTAAAACTAATTTATATCTCAGGAAGAACAAAATTGGTACTTAAAAATATATCTAAAACCAATCGTAGGTGGGTGCAGGGTACATAAGATTCGGCACAGCCGAATATAGCCGAATATATACTCGTTTATTATTATATTTGCCGAAACCGAATAACAGAGAACTCCAAGCCAAAACATTCATTGTAATCGAACTAAAAAGTTCATCTATTTCGTACCGAAAGAAGGTATCGTGACCACTGACTCTTAATTTATGAGTTTGTCGCAATTGCATACACATACGAACACACACACACACACTCAACAATGCAATACATAAATTTTTGGGCACACAAATACATTTAAACTTTTACGCCACCACAGCAAATTGTGTATCAGCTTTCGTACGGAGTAGACATGATGATGGTCATACACACCTTCGAACGACATTCAATTAGTGCGAGTAATTGAAACGTTGAATCCAACCGAAATGTGATTCGTAAATTCCTTTAAATCTTGTTGTCGTTTCTTTTTTGTTTTTTTTTTATTTTCATTTACATTTTTCCTATTTTTTTTCTCCCTCTTAAACCATTTAAAACAAGACTGCAGTTGTGTCTCCGCGTTGCGTGAGTGTGTGTGTGTGTGTGTTTGTGTGTGCTGGTGTGTGCTCGTGTGTTTGTGTGTGTTTCTGTGTGTGTATGTGTGTGAGTAAATGAATTGAGATCGAAATAAATTTTCTGCTTCAATTTTTACTTTTGCCATCAGAAGTTTATAATGAAAAATGTTGCAACATTTAATGGGCTTCTTTTGACACACAGTTTGGCTTTTCATTAACCTCATGCTCAACACTTTAGTAGAGTTTATGAAGTTGAAAAAGTTTCAATTATTCTTTTATAATTGAATTGAAAAAATTAATCATTATAGGATATCGATTGATAATTTGCAAATATTTTTATTTATCCGATACATCATAATAACGATAACAGCTGCGGGGTAACGTTGAATTGGAAAACACGTGAAATTATATCTTTAATACAAATTTAAAGCTTAAGCTTTTCTTAAATTTAATTTCAGTTTACTAATTTTTTATCCAATTAAAATTAATTTTATTTATATGGAATATTTCCTTAACAGTTTGTTAACATCATCAGGAATGAGCAATTGCCTGTGGCTTATTCTTGATGATGTTAACCAACTGTGAGGGAAATATTGAATATAAATAAAATTAATTATTATAAAAGTATTTATTTTGAAGTGTTTATTGCTACACTAAATTCAGTTACAATTCTCGTATTCCCAATCATAATAAAATTTATATTAATAAGAATTATTATTACGTTCAAATCAGCCAACTAGTATAGTAAGTGGCGATATACATGAAAATGTTACGAAGGTGTTATGAAAGTGTGGCGGCTTTCGAAAACAGCTGTTCCGCTTTGCTGTGTATATTGAATAATTAAATAGGGTTTGATTTTCCCTTGTAATTTTGAATATTTTTCTTGTTTTTGTGCATTAATAACTCTTTACGAAAATTAAACCAGTCGATCTTAAAAATTAATATAAATTTTATTTTAAAAAAAATATTACGCGAGCCTATCATACATAAAAAACCATGAATTTATATGTCCGTGTGAACATGCAGGCATGTCACAATTTCAATCGGATTAGTTTTGATTTAATGTTTTTTATGCTCTTCAGACTCCGAACGTTTTTTTTTTTTTTTTTTTTGTTTATTCCCCCCAAGAATTTTGAAATCTCTGCATGTCAAAATAAGTATGGCAGCGTCGTGTAAGACAAAAGAAAAAAAAATTGGCCAGTGAACCAAAAGCAGAACAAAATCATGGTACAAAAAATGTTTAATAAAAGAAAATTAATTTCCAAATTTATGTAAAAAATAAGAATATACGCCGGGAACATCTTTAAACGTTTTTGTTTACAAGAAAAAATTATGTGGCAATACTTCCATGGAAAAATGCATGATTTGTTTTGTTTCTTTTAACAATTTTAAGAATTTCAAATGATTGCGTATAAATAATAAATAAATAATTAACGAACCATTGCAATATTTTAATATATTATTTAATCTTTTAATTTGATTTAGATTTATTAAAATTTTTAATTAAATTTTCCTAGTGGGAAATTGCAATTTTTGAAATATTAGAAAGTCATGGGATTTACGCCGTTTTGGAAAAAAATCAAGTTCTTATCAGATCTTCTTGCTTTGAGGTCTTCAGAAGCTTCACGGACTATATTGTGAGCCAATAACTATGTCTGTTTGTATTTGTATGTGTATATGTATGTGTATGTGTATATGTACATGTATATGTATATGTATATGTATATGTATATGTATATGTATATGTATATGTATATGTATATGTATATGTATATGTATATGTATATGTATATGTATATGTATATGTATATGTATATGTATATGTATATGTATATGTATATGTAAATGTATATGTATATGTATATGTATATGTATATGTATATGTATATGTATATGTATATGTATATGTATATGTATATGTATATGTATATGTATATGTATATGTATATGTAAATGTATATGTATATGTATATGTATATGTATATGTATATGTATATGTATATGTATATGTATATGTATATGTATATGTATATGTATATGTATATGTATATGTATATATATATGTATATGTATATGTATGTGTATGTGTTAATGTAAAAGTATGTGGCCCGCTTAGATATTCTAGTAGACTGCAATTTGAAGAGCGTTCCTAAACTTATTTTGTAAATTTAAACCGATTCGAACCAGTAGATATCTAAAAAAATATTAGATAAAATTTTTTTCAGAGTTTGTTTTTTCGAATAACCTTTATGCGGTTACAGTGATCGATTTAAAACTAATCAGCTCTTAACATTAAAGAACCACGCCCATCACATTTAACCTGGTCAAAGATAGTTAATCTATTCGAGAGATATCATGATCGAAAAATGTTAAAAAAGTAATTTTTTTTAACTCCGAAATTATATCTGATCCGTCAAAGTTCACAATTCTCTTATAATAATCGAAAACTATATCAATCACCGCTTATCGTATGGGAATCGGTTGATTAGCGGGAAGTTACTGGGATGGCTTTTAGGGTCAGCCGATTTCAAAATCATTAAAAATATCAAAATCACTATGAATATTTGAAGAAGTTTCATTTTAAAGAAATTTTTAGTTGTTTTAAGAACCCGACTTTGGGAATTAGAACCACTTTTGATTAAGGTTTGTGACATGGCTGATAATGTGTAATTGTATGTGTAAAATTTAATAAAGAAAAGTAATTAAAATCGAATTTACTTTATAAGGGCGTGGCACTTCCCACCTATAAAATCGTAAATTTTTTTTATTAAAAAACTTCAAACTCAAAAACATGACTGCCATAACGCACTCGATGCAGTTTTCATATCTCTAAAACATAAAACCTAAAACACCACCCACGTTATTTTAATTATTGTTTAACAAACAATTTTATAAATAAACTATTCCGCATGCATAATAATTTAAATATGAAAGAACAAACTCTGTGGTATTATTAATAATTTATTTGCTTTAACAAATTCAAAATCTAAACAAAAGCAACGATAAGCTTGCGGCTGTTTTTGTGGTTGGAAACTTTAAATTCATCAACAGTTTGAATGAAAAAACAAATAAAACTTTTATTGCAGAATCAATTGGCGGTGCAGGAAATTGAACTGAATGTTAAAAATTCATCGGCTGATAAATTGATACTGATTGTTAGTGCTGAGAGCGAAAAGGTTAGATACGAGAAGCATATCGCTTCCGAGGAAGAGAAACGGGTGCGTGTGATTGAGGAAGATGTTTCGCTTAAGACGAAATTGTGTGAAGATGATTTGCGCAAGGCTGAGCCGGCTCTGGTAGCTGCTCAGTCCGCATTGAATACTTTAAATAAAAACAATTTGACGGAATTGAAGTCGTTCGGTTCGCCGCCAAAGGCTGTGGTAAATGTGTGTGCAGCTGTTATGGTCCTGTTTGCGGTGAATGGTAAAATACCCAGAGATCGTAGCTGGAAAGCGGCCAAGCTGATGATGGTGCGAGTGGATCAGTTTTTGAATGATTTGGTGAATTACAACAAAGACAACATTCACCCGAACATAATCGAGGTGTTGCAGGAGTACTTGAAGGCAAGTTGGAAGCTGCGATCGTTTCTTTTTTAGTTGTTTTAAGAATTAATAATTTTGCTTGAGTTTTAAGATTTTCTTAAATCATGATTTATTTCTACATTTTGCCAACCATCGCTTATCTTCTGCAGGAAACTATTTTTAAAAAGTTATTTGCAAAATAGTTGCTTTTATTTCCTTCTTTATAGTGTTTTTAACTTTTCTTTCTACATATTTATTTCTCTCTTTCCTTCTTCCTCTCGTTCTTGCTTACCCCCTTCCTTTCATTCTTTCTTCCTCCATTCTTTTTTTTTTTCATTCTGTCTTCCTTCATTCCTACCTGCTTTCCTGCCTTATTATTTCCTTCATATTCTTTCTTCGTCCATTCTTTCTTTGCTTTTTGCCCTCTTTTTGCCATCTTTTATTTGTTAAGTGCTTCCTTTAGTCTTTCCATCCATGTTTATTATCTTTTTATTATTGGCTTCTTATTTTACTTCTTTTTGCTTTCAACTTCATATTCTATTAATTTGTTTACTCTCCTAAATCTGTGCCTTCTCACTCTACTTCTTTCCATCTTTTTCCCTTCTTTTCTTCTTGTTTTTTTTTTTTGTTTCCTCATTTTCTTTTCTCCCTGCCACCATCCTTGATGTTTTTCTTCTTTTCCCTTATATTCTCTTTCATTCCTTGGAGCTCTCTTTTTGTCTGTTAATGATTTCCGTATAAATTTCTACGCCGCCTTCAAATACGGATCTTTTTATTTTCTTTCGTTCCATATGTCTTCCTTCCCTCCTTTTTTTCATATTTATCGTTTTAATTTTTTATGTATTTTGTGCTTCTCTATCGTGAATGGCAAGTGGAGTTTTAGTTCCCATGAAATTTTTATTCCTTTCCAAGGGAAAAATGATTTCTCACGAGCAATTGCTTCATCTATTGTGTTCCTAGTGAATGTAAAAACAGAGGGAAGCTTAATATCTCCCAAAATCCAGAACTCTAATCGGTTACTAGTTCCCTTTAAACTGTCACATGAAGTGTCCTTTGACAGGACCTTTTCCCTCTAGAGAACTCAAACATTCTGTTCTGTTCTTTGAAAAAAAATTGGAGGTTAAAGTGAAAAATTTCAGGAGCAAAAATCATTCACGATCACTGGAAGTTTGTTTTCACATCAAATTATTCTGTGGGAATTTTTCCCGATTGCAAATTTAGAAATTAATAACATGGATATTTTGAAAAAGTTCGTAGCTGTTCTCTGTTTTCCCGTCCCTACTTCAAGTGGACTGTACACCACCTCTTATCGTCTTCAGTTTCGTTAACTTGCCTTTTTCCTTAACCATGTTCCAGTCTTTATTTAGTTTGCCCATTTTAATTATTTTTATTTTATTTCATTATTTTAAAAAAAAAATCCTTTCTAGGATCCCGAGTTCAATCCCGATAAAGTTGTTCAGAAATCTGTAGCCGCTGCCGGTTTATGTGCGTGGGTTATCAACATTCATCGTTACCATCAGGTTTTCCTGATTGTTGGGCCAAAACAACAGGCTCTCAAGGACTCGCAAAATGAATTGACCGCTGCCAGAGAACGTCTCGAATACTTAAAGGCAAAAATCAATAATTTGGAATACAAACTTAGTGAAATACAAGCAGAGTTCGAAGATGCAGTGCGTGAGAAGCAAAAATGCCAACAAGAGGCGGATAAAACAACTTTTACAATTGATTTGGCACATCGTCTGGTAAATGGATTGGCCAATGAAAATATACGCTGGAAGGAATATGTTCAGAAGTAAGACTGACATTTTGTATTATTATTTTAAGGTTTTCTTTTAATTAAAAGTGACATTTTTAAGAAAGCAATTCACAAGAGGAATTTCATTTTAAAAAAATAGCATCTGTAACGCATAAGAAATTTTGCTGTTGGAGAAACTGGGCCCGAACTAAGACGGTTCCAACCCCATTCAAATAGAAATTTCGATGGATATAGAAGGTGGCCATTCGCCCTGTTTATTCAGTTCTCCAACTTTTATTAACATTAATTTTTATTCGTTCATTATGTTGCAATCAAATGAAACACATTTTCAATTGAACAATTCTAATACTCGAAGGAGGAAGACTTGCACAATTATTTGTAACCACTCAATAACCGTTTGATACCAACCACTTTCCCCGCATAAAAAAAGAATTTATTACAAAAATTAAAAAGCAAAAATCGACGTTATTGCCACACCTTTTTTTTTTCTTCTTAAATTCCATAGCCTTTATGAGCCAACATCTATCGTGGCCACAAGTGGTCTTAATCATAGTGGAACGCACGTAGACAGAACATACACAACGTTTGACCAATTTATCGTCTGTGCTACAAATAATTACCCTTCTTTATGGCTTCCATTTTTCTTTCGTTTTACTTCAGCCATAAAGAGGAAAACTCTTAATACGAATTGCCATCAACATCAATACGAATTGCCCATAAATGTGTAACATGTACTCGTTTTAATCGTCGATGGAAAAAATAAACTTTCATTTTTCGATTTCCGTTTGTCGTTATTATTATGCTGCACATATCCTTGCATGTCCTTTTACTCATTCTCCTGCTTCAGTCCATATTAAAATGTTTCTTTTTCTTTTTACTTTTGCCATTTTCCTTCATTCTATGCTGCTGCTGTTGCTGTTGGTGTTTCTGTTAAAAGTCTGCAGTCTAAGAGTGCGACACTACCTGGTGATATCCTGCTAATTTCCTCCTTTCTGTCGTATGCCGGCTGCTTTACACGTCGTTATCGCGAAGAATTGCAACAGAAAATGTGGATGTCAAACTTTCGTAAAATTGAAGTGAGTAGAAAGTATTTTATGGATGCGAGCAAGAAATAAAATGTTGGCTGTTATGAGTTTAGCCAATTTCAATTTAAGTTTCTTAAGACCGAAGGACTTTATTTTGGATCTCATCAGCATATTTAGTGATCATATTGAAGACGTTGCCACGTTTAGATAATTTATGATACAGCGAAAAGAAACGCCTGCTTGGGGAGAGTGTGAGAGGCATTATAAAATAAAATAAATTATAAAATCTATTCATTAAAATTTAACAAGCAGAGGAGTGCATTTATCGCTATAACATCAGCGTAGAAATTCGACTTGACTGTCCCATGGCGTCTGCTGAAAAAATGCTCGCTTGGACTGTGCAAGAGTTGGGGTTCTGTGTTAACAAACCACACTACTGCACAGTGGGACAACATACATCAATGGATGAAGGGCATGAAAGGAAAGTTGCTGGTTATTCCTTTCCGGAATTGGCAATCACAGGATTTCTCCTACTGGTCCAATTCAATTTGTAGTAGGAACTTTATTTAATATTTCAATTCGTCACCGAATTTCGTACAAGGACGACAAGGAAGCGTGCCATAATGTGACCACTGTGCAGTTAAATTTAAACAGGGCAACAACTATTAAGCAAACCACACTAATGCACAGTGGGACAACATACATCAATAGGTGAAAGGCATGCCAGGAAAGTGAGTGCTTATTATTTTCTAAAATTGGCACTCAGGGGATTTCCCCTACTGGTACAATTCAATTTGTAGTAGGGATTTTATTGTTTCAATTTGTCAACGAATTTCGTACAATAAATTCTACTGTGCAGTGATATGTCGTCGTCATTTAAACAGGTTAACAACTATTCAAGCAATTTTTAGTTGCTGTTGTTTTTTTTCCTTATCGCTTACAACTACAAATTTGAGGTTAGGAAGTAAATTGACTGTCAAATTATGAAATGTCAAAAATTAAACTGTCATCTGTTGACATTCAGATATTGAAAAGCTTGGAAATTTGGACAGCATAGTTTTTAAAGGCTTCAAATAGTTCACGATATTTTTTTTCTCATATATACGAAGGCGGTTCAATAAGCACTTTTAATTAAACACATCTTTTGGTTTAATAATGGAATTTTTAATTAAGAGACATGATAACTATTCCAAAGCACAAGGGAAAGTTGATATCCGTTTGAAATATTCAACTTACACAGCAGAGCAGAAGAGTTGTTTTCGAAAGCCACTACATTTTCCTTATAAATACTCATGGGTATTTTTGCTTATCACCGCTTATTGGGCGGCTCAGTTGAATGTAATTACAATTCTTATTTATACAGATTTTATTTTAAAATAGAAGCCGAGGACTATATCTGAGCGATGTGTTGCCTGTGTTGCCATTTAATACATTTCTTCTTGTCCTAATATCTGAATATTTGTTCCCTTATTAATTCAGCTAAACTTTATTAGTTTGAACTTATTTTTTATAAAATAAAAACGAGTATAAGGTTCAAACAAAAAAAAACTTGGCTTAGGTATAGAAATTTGAAAGCCTCAGCTCAGGGATTATCTGAGACATGGGTCAAAGATATCCTGGCTAAATGGCAGACCTGAATAGATGGCTAACTGATGCTTAAACACGAGGGCTAATGCCAATTTTTAGCTGGAAGACTAGTGCGGTTGAAAAGTCGGTAGGGAAAAGAAAGAAAAATTTTAGCCGTGTGGAAACTATTTGACACACTCAAGAGATTTTCCACATTCTAATGCAGGGAACTCCACACAGCTGACTGTTGTTCAGTAAAACGGAGGGAGCAGTAAGCATTTTCAAGATTTTGAGATATTAACACCTGCTTTAGCTCCAGCAAGAAATTAGTTTCTTAATAAAAAATAGAAAAATTATTTTCCGAAAACTTTTTGTTTTATATGCAGCCAACATCGGGCAGTAGGTTGGAGCACCCTGTAGTAAATGAAATAATATTTTTGTTTCTTCCCTATTTTAAGCCTGTTATTCCGCACACGGACTGCATAGACCATTTATCATTGCTGACAGACGATGCCCAGATAGCCACTTGGAATAACGAAGGTTTGCCTATGGATCGCATGTCCACAGAAAATGCCACTATTTTGGTTCATTCCACACGCTGGCCTCTGATGATTGACCCGCAATTGTAAGTTGATTGCGAGCAAAAAGAAAACAGATAAATTTTATATTTCCATTCGGTATTTTTTTTTCATTTCTTCCTTTCTAGGCAGGGCATTAAATGGATTAAAAACCGTTATGGCAACTCCTTAAACATCGTCCGTCTGACGCAAAAGAATTTCCTTGAGACTTTAGAAAAGGCCATGGCGAACGGCGACATAGTTCTGCTTGAGCAAATTGAGGAAACTTTGGATACGGTGCTGGAGCCTCTACTTAGCCGTGCCTTAATCAAACGCGGCCGCTTCATAAGACTTGGCGACAAAGAGCTGGATTTCAATGCGAAATTTCGTTTAATCCTGCACACAAAACTAGCAAATCCCCATTATAAACCGGAAATGCAGGCCCAAACTACGCTCATCAATTTCACCGTCACCCAAGACGGGCTCGAGGAACAATTGCTGGCGGAGGTTGTTAAAATTGAAAGACCCGATTTGGAGGAGCTGAAAACCGAGCTGACGGTGGAGCAAAATAAATTTAAAATTTCCCTTAAAGAGCTGGAAGATGATCTTTTGGCACGTTTGGCATCAGCTGGCGAAAATGTATTAAACGATTATGAGCTGGTGGCCAATTTGGAGTCCACGAAGCGCACAGTAGATGAGATAGAAGTCAAGGTAAATGAAGCCCGCACTACTACGCTGCAAATCGATGAGGCCCGCAATATGTACAGAGCGGCAGCAAAGCGTGCAGCCATTTTGTATTTTGTACTCTCCGATTTGGGCCGCATAAATCCCATTTATAAGTTCTCTCTCAAGTCATTCATGCATGTTTTCAAACAGGCCATTGTAATGGCTCCCCAGCACAGGCAATATGAAAAACGTGTTGCCGCTTTGGTGAAATCGATTACTTGTCAAACATTTTATTACGCTTTAAGGGGACTCTTTGAAGTGGACAAGCTAACTTTTACCGCACACATGACTTTACGCATCATGGCTGCGAGTGAGCAGATTTCTTTGGAGGAAATTGATTTTCTGTTACGCTTTCCCCATGATCCCAACACACTGTCGCCAGTAGATTTCATAGCTCGCATAGCATGGAGTGGCATCAAGTCGTTGTCGCTGATGGACAATTTCTATGGCATAGACAAGGATATAGAAAATTATCCAAAACGTTGGCGTAAATTCATCACCAGCAATGTGCCGGAGCGTGAACAATTTCCGGGAGAATGGAAGCATCGTTCGCCCCTGCAAAAACTGTGCATAATGAGAGCCTTGAGGCCGGACCGTGTCATTAATGCTATTCGTTTGTTTGTTGAGCAAACCATGGGACATGAGTATTCACATGCGAAGGCGTTCCAACTAGCGGAAGTGTTGAATGAAATTACAGCTGCCACGCCCATATTTTTCATACTTTGTCCCGGCGTTGATCCCATATACGATGTAGAGAGAATAGGACTGCAAAAGGGGTTTAGCAGCACAAAGGAAAATTTAGTCAACATATCGTTGGGACAAGGCCAGGAACGTATAGCGGAAGAAGCCATTACTAATGCCCTGGATAGTGGGCAGCAATGGGTGGTTTTGCAAAATATCCATCTTGTGGCAAATTGGTTGCCTGCGCTGGAAAAGCTTATGGAACGCATCACTTCTGACAGTGAACATCTAACGGACTCGCGTTTCCGATTGTTTATCAGCGCAGAGCCGGCGCCTGATCCTCAGTACCACATCATACCACAAGGAATACTGGAGTCCTCACTGAAGATAGTCAACGAGCCACCTGCCGGCATGGCAGCCAATATGCACAAGGCCTGGGATAATTTTTCCCAAGAAGCTTTAGAAACCTGTACCCAAGAGGCTGAGTTCAAATCAATACTCTTCTCGCTGTGTTACTTTCATGCGGTCGCAGGCCAAAGACGCAAATTCGGTCCACTGGGTTGGAATAAAGTCTATCCTTTCAATATAGGAGACTTAACAATTTCGGCGTCTGTGCTGCACAACTATTTGGAGGGCAGCAATCGCATACCGTGGGAGGATTTACGTTATCTCTTTGGCGAAATCATGTACGGTGGGCATATCACCGATGATTGGGATCGGCGTTTGTGCCAGACTTATTTGGAGGAGTTGCTACAGCAGGATTTGGTCGATGGCGATATGGAATTATGCCCCGGATTTCCCTCGCCGCCTAACCTTGATTTCCAGGGCTATCACAACTACATTGATGAAATGCTACCCGCCGAGTCGCCTTTGTTGTACGGGCTGCATCCCAATGCCGAAATCGGCTTTCTAACAAATGCTTCAGAGCAGCTGTTGAAGACCGTATTTGAGCTGCAACCACGTCAGTCAGAGCTCAGCACTACCTGTGGTGCTCCCCGCGAAGAGCTGGTTAAAATAATGGCCGATGATTTCCTGGACAAATTGCAAGTGGAATTCAATCTGCAGGCTTTGCTTAATCGTGTGGAACGTAAAACTCCTTTCGTTGTGGTGGCTTTGCAAGAATGTGAACGCATGAATAATTTAATACGTGAAATCAAGAGGTCTCTGCGTGAACTGTTGTTGGGACTTAAAGGCGAACTTACCATAACTTTGGAAATGGAACGTTTAGATCATGCTCTCTTTTACGATCATGTGCCACAATCTTGGACGAATCTCGCCTATCCCAGTATGTTGGGCCTGCAGAGCTGGTTTGCCGATCTCTTGCATCGCATTAGGGAGTTGTCTTTATGGCTCAATGATTTCAAGCTGCCCTGTAGCATATGGTTAGGCGGTCTATTCAATCCGCAAAGCTTTCTAACAGCCATCATGCAAGAGAGTGCCAGGAGACATGATCTGCCTTTGGATCGTATGTGCTTGACTTGTGATGTTACCAAAAGAGATGTGGATGGCATAACGTGAGTCTGCAACAGACTATCGGTTGTACTTTTAATTCAATTCAATTAAACTTTTGTTTAGTTTGCCACCCATGGAAGGAGCTTTCATACATGGCCTGTATTTGGATGGCGCCAGCTGGGATTGCCAGCTGAACTCTATTGTGCCGCTCATGGGCAAAGATTTGCTTTGTCCCATGCCCGTCATTTGCATCAAGTCCATTGTGCAAGAGAAACAGGATGTTTATCGTGTTTATGAATGTCCTGTGTATAAGACGAGGTTGAGTTCTTCGATGCAAAAAAAAACTTTTTATTAATTGTTTATATTTTCAGATCTCGAGGCAGCACTTATGTGTGGACTTTCAAACTCAAATCTCGTGAGCGTCCAGCGAAATGGATTTTGGGCGGAGTGGCCTTGCTGCTGCAGGCTTAATTTTGTAACAAAAACAGTTTTTAAGTACAGCATAGATAGGATTAGCTTGCAATTAATTGTTTGAACACTTGGGCACTTTTCCTTTTTTATAATAAATAAATAAAAGTTTTAAATAGCACCTTTAAAATAACACTCCTCTTAAATAAACTTGTTTTTACACAACAACATTTTTTACATTCCCGAAACGCCAAAAACCCTGAATTTTCGTACCTTCAAGTACTCAAAACTCAATAACTTCAAAGAATATTAAACGATTTCCGACTTAAAAACAGATTTGGAAGGTAGAAAGTAAGACCTTTCCAATAATATATAATTTATGTAAAAACTTCAAAAAAAAAAACTTCAATGTATTTCTTCCGTGTATTCATTTTCATTTCTTCACTTAATTATTTTTGTTATTTTTTTGCCCAGGGAAGTTTTTACATCGCACTAAAAATATTTAGTTGTAACTAAAATGTAATCTGAGGGTTAATTAAGGCATTCGATATCGAACGAAATTTTTATATAAATTATATTGAAATTTCTAGCAGCTTCAAATGCGGTAATTCGGTCCCTGATGTCCAGAACGTAGTCAGAAGTCATTCAAATTATTATCAAATTTAATACGGACTGTTTTCCACATGCTAAGCAACGAATTCGTTGACAAACTGTAGTCATAACTATTTCCACTGAATAAATTATTATTATTATTTTTCATCTCTCAAATACTTTACTGCCAGGCACAGTAGGTCGACAGATCATTTTGAAAGCACAAGAAAAAAACTTTAAATCACCTTTAGTTTTAAATACAAATTTCTAAAACGATATCGATCGAATTGTTTACATAAATTATATTAGTAAGTCGGTCCCTGATGTTTAAAATGTAGTTAAAAATTTATTCAAATTACTACTAAATTTAATAAATTTAATTTAAATTTTGAAAAACCAATAAAAATATTTTCAAAACTGTCCGTAAAACGTAGTTAGAAATTAATTACGTTATTCGAATTTTTATCAAATTTACTACAAACTGTTTTGAACATGTTTAGCAACGATTTCATTCACAAACTGTAGTGTTAACTTTTTTCCACTAAACTAGTTCCATTAAGTCAACGGAAAATTTCGAAAAGACAAGAAAAAAATTTAGAATCTGATTTCGTTTTAAATATAAATTTCTAAAATTTCTATCGATCGAACTGTGTATATAAATTATATCGCAAGTCGGTCCCTGGTGTTTTAAATGTAGTTAAAAATTTATCAAGTCATTAAAATTGTTATTAAATTTATTAAATTTAATTTCAATTTTGAAAAATTAAGAAAAAAATGTTTAAATCTGTCCGTAAAACGTAGTTAGAAATTGATTATGTTATTCAAATTATTATCAAATTATATATGGGCTGTTTTGAACATGTTTAGCAAAGATTTCATTGACAAACTGTAGTCTTAACTATTTTCGATGAAACTAGTTGTTATTAATATTATTTCTTATCTGTGAAATAATTTTAGCACCACGTCCACTTAGTCAACGAAAAAAAAGAAAAAGATAAGAGAGACAAGAAAAAAATGTTTAAACCTGTTTTTGCTTCAAATCTAAGTTTCTGAAACGATATCGATTGAATTGTGTATATAAATTCTATAGTGATTTGGCCCCTGATTTTTTAAATGCAGTTAAAAATGTATTAAATCATTAAAATTATTTTTAAAGTCAATAGCGAATGTTTAGAACATATTTGGCAACAAATTCGTTGACAAACTGTAGTCTTAATTATTTTCGTTTAAACTATTTATTATTATTATTTCTTATTTTTCAAATAACTTTACTGTCAGGCTCACTAAGTTAACGGAAAATTAAAAAAAAAAATACAAGAAAAAAGTTGTCAATCTGTATTTGTTTTAAATATAAATTTCTGAAACGATATCGATCAAATTGTGTATACAGATTATAGCGTAATTTGGCCCCTGATTTTTTAAATGCAGTTAAAAATATATTAAGTCATTAAAATTATTTTTAAATTCAATAGCGAATGTTTAAAACAAATTTGGCAACAAATTCCTTGACAAACTGTAGTATTTAGTATCTCCAATTAGTTATTATTAATTTTATTTCTCAAATAATTTTACTTGCAGGTCCGCTATAAAAAACTAAAACACTATAAAAACTTTTCTTTCGTTTAAAATCTCATTTTGGAAAATATTAGGACTGAAATCTGCGAAGAGAAAACGTGATATATAGTAATCGCCTGAAGAATATATGCCAGCAGAACAAGGCCACTGTAAAACTATTTCAAAAACATTTACTTGTTGAATATTTTAAATTTAAATGAATTAAAATTCAAATTAATATTAAAATTAGAATTAGAATAGAAAAGATAATAGACATTAAATTATTTCATAATATTTTGCTATTCTCTCAACTACAGCCAAACAACCAAACAACCACCTGTACATGTAATCGTGTATAATCCGCAACACAAAGTGATTTCGAGGGGAAACAGTGTTTTCCCTTGAATATCACAAACAGTGTCAATGGACAGTCGTCATTTGCCAAAATATGGCCCCCACAGAGATCACATTTTGAAAATGTCTTTTTAGCTGCAGCTATTTTTTCTTGCCCTGACTCCCTCTCCCTCCCACTCAGTCTCTCTCTCTCTCTCCCTCTCTATCTCTCGCGTTTTTCTATTCCAGGTGTCAAAAGCAAATTGAGTATTTTTTTTTTTTTTTTTTTATCACATTTTCAAATGTGGTGTAAGTAAATAAAATGAATGAATAATAGAAACAGTTAAAACAGGCTATCTTTTGTATTTGCCTCATTGTTGTTGTTGTTGTTGTTGTTACTGTTTGCTACAACAATCGTATTTAATTATAATGTGTTATAATTCATACACATGTAAGATTTTAAAACAATATTTTTCATTATCAGGGTTATTCATATAAATGACACGAGTGTGCACTCGTTACAGTGAGTGGAAAAAATTGCGGTCATTTAATGAAAAAAAAAAAATTTTTGTTTAGTCATCTCAATCAGGGGAGTCCCCAATTGGTTTAATATAAAGTTCTTAAATGAATCATATCAATTAATTAATTATATGACTAATAACAGATATAATTGATAATATTGCTGTTATTAAGCTCCCCATAGTGCAGCACTGTGCTTTAAAGTGAAAGTGGTCAGACGTTATAAAATACTGAATCTAGACTAGTGCGGGTTGTAATAGAAGCAGAGACGCAGCTAATCAGGGATAAAATGTTGTGAAACATTATGCGGACTGTAGTTTTCTAAGTGATTTTCGGATCCAAATACATGGTGGCCCAAAATAGCCGAAAGAGTCTGATTGCTTCATAACTACTTTTTTTTGTAAGTTTTAGCCCTGTTTTTATATGAAATTTTTTAAATTTAATATTTAAAAAAGTTTTATGGGTTTTACCCCATTTCGGAAATATTGGCTTCTTGTGGCTCTCCACGTTTTAAAGTCTTAGCAGGCTTGCCCGATTAAATATAAGAACCTATATATAAATGTGTGTATGTGTGTGTGTGTGTGTGTGTGGGTGGAAATATATGGACTTCTGAACGGCTGAGCCGAATTAAGATTTCCTGTGAACTGGAGCCGATTCGAAATTCAAGAGATCTTAAAAAAGAAACTTCGAAAAAAAGCATTTTTCAAAGTGGCGTTTTTTTTAATAAATTTACAACTGCTTCACCGATCGATTCCACGAACTTTTACCAGCCACTTAACATTTACAAACCATGTCGACCACCGCAAGCCGGTTCACAATCGGTTAGTCCGTTCGAGAGATATCGTGAACGAAAATATGAGAAAAAAGTGATTTTTTTAAACTCCACTTTTCGCGTGGAAATCGTTTGATTTTAAAATTAAAATAAAAGCGTTTTAGCTGGAAGAGTTCAAAAGCACAAAAACCAGGTTACGATGCCTTGCGGTTAATATTAGCGGGAAGTCATACGGATGGCCTTTAGGGTGAAACGTGTTCCATTTTTTTTTTTTTATTGAAGCTGCTGGTTTTAATTCATAAAAAATTTCTTATTTTGATAAACTGTTTATGTGACAACTTTTTTTTATTTTGTAGAAATAAGTTTTATGAAGTGGGCCTTAAAAAAATGGTTCAATTAAAAGTAATTTGTAGCCAAGTATTTATTTATTTATATAATTAAATTGTTCGCAAAATTTTTTAAATTCACGACATGATAAATACTACGAATCAGAAGGAAAATTCAACATCCGT
Source organism: Linnaemya vulpina (assembly GCA_963675445.1). Classification (NCBI taxonomy): domain Eukaryota; kingdom Metazoa; phylum Arthropoda; class Insecta; order Diptera; family Tachinidae; genus Linnaemya; species Linnaemya vulpina. The sequence goes on from OY776277.1 coordinate 10,739,610, forward strand.
TTTTATATATTCAACCTAAAAAGCATAGTAGATCAGCTGTTTTCATAAGCCGCTACACTTTAACAGTCAGTACTCAGGTATTTTACAAAACTTATGTTTGATATAATTCTCGAATCGTTTTTGCAATAAAAATAAATAATTCGAGCAAAAAATAGGTTAAACACTACGAACCAGGGCAAACACACTGCAGAAAATGCATTTTATTGTTAATAACATGGTAACAGTACAGTTTCTTTACCCACTGTAAGTAAATCTGCACCGCACAAGCCGCCTCAAATAGATAAATACATGGACCAGTGTTGCCACTGTTAATAGTTGTGGCTACCAAATTTGTCCCCCCAAAACTGTTAATATCTCTTAAAGCAGATCAATTTGCTGGGCTATTTATTTGTGAATGATCTTTTAAAATACACTCTCCCCTTCAAGGGGGTCTAGGGTTCATTCGGATTTATGCCGACTTATTTGCAATAATTTATTAAACGATTATAAAAGTGTTATAGTTTTTCGATGTCATTAAAATCTGTCATTATGAAAAAGACTAATTTATTCTGAATTTTTTTTTTTCAAGAAAATATACAGTTTATTGTTTCTCTACTTTTACTTTGCAGAAGGGTTTATGCCCGATTACAGGAAGTTTTGCGAAAAGTTATACAAAAAGGAAAAGCACGAATATTCAAAATAGAAAAAAACCATCGCTGGCGAGATATAATTTCTCATAATTAAAAGAAAAATATTTTTTTTATTAAAAAACTGATTCGTTTTTTTAAATACCAATTTTTATATTCTCAGAAGTTATTTAACAGTTTAATTAATTAATTTTTTTTTTTGCTGCCTATAAAATTGTTGTTAATAAATATGCACAAATTTATCGTCAGAACTAATGAAATTTGATAAATGAAAATTTGATAAATTCCATTATCAAGTTAAACGACAAAAAAATGTTAACCAAATTTGGTGGTAGAATATCGACAATGGCAACACTGACATAGACAAACACTTTGGTGGCAAGAAAATCGCATACTCATCTTATCCCCTTTTAGACACAATTTTCATGTGATTGCTAATAACGGACAGACAACGTTTGCGTTTTGTGCTGGCTCATATAGCATTTCCTAACACCCAATTGACCAAACATCGAAACTCTAAAAGTTTCTATGAAAATGTTTGAAAATAAAATGTTACAAACTGGAAGCCGATAATGGACTGCATCTCTATTAGAAATTTGTGACAGACTTATAAGAGAAGTATTTTTAAAAATAGTCAAATCCAGCATTGACATGAAATTTCCGAATTGATAAGAAATATTTTGGCAGGGCGATCTATAAAATTATATATTTAATTTATATGACAGATCTTCCAAACCTATTGAAAGTGCAGAAAATAAAAATATTGATTCTCACTTAAATACAAAAAACCAGGCAAAGTAATTTTATAATATTCTTAAAAGCATTTTGTTTTATTATCAGGGCAGCCATGCCCCCCCTCGCCACTAGTGTAAACTCTACATTTGCTGTACACAAGACATGTCAAACACATCACTTCATTGTTACTTATAAATAGTTGGCATATTTGCCCACAACGTCGCTTTCGATTGGTGTGGTTAGTTGGGTAATTTTTGCTGTGTAACAAATAGGAGAGCCGGAGCTGGGCGGTAAAAATGTGAGAATAAATATTTAAGAAGAATATTTTCATGACGATTTTTTTTTTTTCATAATTTTACAAACGGGCCAAATAGTTTTATGCGCCCAGACGATATCAAGACGTCTGTCGGTGTGGAATATTAAACTTTCGTTAAATAAAATATTTTAAAAATTTCACCAAAAAGGCCAACGGCATTTGTCTTCACGAGTAAAAATATCAAAGAAACTAGTCAATGAAACAGCGACAAGTACAACAGAATATTGAATAATATTTTAACAACACATTTAAGCAGCCAATAATAATTTAAGGTGACTATTGATTTGGCCACATAACAAAACGTTAAAACAATTGCCAACTGTTGCATCAACAGTTTGATTTAAAAATTTAAAAATTAACATTTTAAAAATTCGAAATTTAATAACATTTAATTTCTTTTTAAATATTACAACGATAAATGGCCACAATTAAACAACATTAACTGCAGTCGTGTTGGATTTTTTTCTAGAAACCCTCCGAAACTATTTGAAAAGTGTTATGCCAACAACCTCAAGTGAAAAGTTAACAGCCAGTAATTTCAAGTTTATAGTGAAATTATGAAATCACATCGTACGTGTACTTAAAATATGAGAAAAGTGAATAAAAAACAAACATGCGTGTTTTGAAAATAATTGTCACTAATTGTTTGCAAATCGTTCAAAAATAAAAATAAAAAAAACTATTTCCCCAGTTCTTGATAAGGTCAGATGTAGGAGAGCGGCAAATCTGTTTTCGGTTTAAATTTCGGCCCTATTCCAAATTTACTATTAATTGTAATTGAAACTTCAAGTAGTTACAATTTTTATAATTATATTAATATAAAATATAAATATAATTATAAAATATAAATTTAAGCTTGTCTTTACTCTGAGTTACAATTACTTTCAATTAAATTTCTCTAAAATTTCAAATAAAAAGACGTGTAAAAGCATTCTGGTAACGCATGATAGTTACAACACAAACACTCGTACCGTACGTTTGTTACCGGGTCTGGTTTCATTTCTTATCATATTTTGATTCAATAAAAGTTATTGAAGATCAGAGATGACTCACATTTCGTACCGGCGGTCTCATTAAAAAGTACTTTTTAGCTTAATTGTACTGAAATATTTTGGCTTAATTTTCTCACCGATTTTTCTACTGCCAGTCACAGCTCTTCCTACATTTCGCAATATGATTCAAAAGAAATACTAAAAAAAAGTTAATAATGGAAGTTTTGATTGACTGCAATTTGAAAATCTATGATACCAAATGAGCGGCGGGAGTACTAACACTTGCTCATATTTGTAAATGTACCGAAATGCAAGAAAAACTGCACCATTATTTTATCATCTCTATTGAAATTTATTGTCACATTACACGTGTGTAAATCTATAGATAAAGACTGTTCTTTGAAATCTCTTGTATTTATTTCATTACCGAACTCCATATAAAATGTTTAAAAACAGCGCAGTAATTTGACACCATTAAATTAACGCGTTCAATATCGATTGAAATTTCAATACAATTTATATTTAAATTCATCTCCAGGCCTTTTGCTGGCAGGTTTAAAATCACCAGATTTAAAAAGTTTTTTTGGGCGCATAACATGAATGATATCTGATACTTTTTGCGTGAATTGTTGTGTTTTATTCAAATTGCAGTTCCGTAGAAATTTTATTTTTAATAAATTTTTATAAAATTTAAACGAATTTAGCAGCCACTTGCACGATGTTTTAAAGTTATCTCTCTCTTGCACTAATAAAATGTGAAACAAATACAAAATTACGGAGCAGTGAGTAATTTCCCCTTTATTCTTTTTCGGTTTCGTTGAAATGGTATAAAAAAAAATATCTTTTATATTTTTAAATTTTTTTAATTTTTCTTTGTTCGTTAAAACTTGTTTATTTGCTAATTCGGACTAAAGCAATACATAATTGCACTCCAAGTCTCCTATAAACCAATCGAAAAATTACTTGGAAAAGCTCATATACGAAACAATTTCCAATAAAGCAAATTCTATTGTTTATTATTCGATAACATAAAAACTCTATAGAACGGCAAATGAATTTTACAGAAAACATAAAAGAAGTGGCAAACATACACACATACATAACATACATATACTCCTCATACGTTTGTATTTAAAAGCTTCGTGATGAAGAGCAAAGCTCATTAACATAATACTTAATGCACATTCATACGAAAGTATTTTATTATAATAAACTAAATTGACAGTTTTTGATATTTTCCAGATAATGTCGTCAGCAGTTGTAAAAAAGAATTACAGCTCACATAGTGGGGAACCTGGCTGTGCTACCGCAGAAGAAATCGGAAAATACTTTAGAAATTTCTGGGATCCCACATCGTATTGGCAATGCGAAGCAAAGGGCAAAGCGGCCGTACTTAAGCGATGTGGCGCATCCGAATTGTATTCGGACAAACATGGTAAATGTGTCCACTACACGGAATGGGAATGGTCGGAGCCAATAGAACCACCCAGCCGTCCAAAGACTCAATAACTTAATAACTTAATTTTAGTTAGAAAATATTTGTGCAATTATTATACAGACTAGTTACCGTAAACAATAAATTATATCATAGCAAATAACTTTTATTCATTTTTCATTTTATTTGTTCTTATTATTCGAAAGTAAAAATAAGATCTCTTTCTATGTACTTGCCGAATACATTTATACAAAAATTAAATTATATTAAAGAATACTAATTTATTACAAAAAAAAAATTATATATAAAAATCAGCACAAAATATACTCGAAGAAAGTTTTGGAATGTTGACTGTATATTTTCCAACTTTTTAGCGTTACCCAGAAATTTCCGAAAATATAATAAATTCTTTTAGTTTAAAATTTCATTTCAACCTGACGTCGTTAGTGACTTTTTCTTAATTATTTAAAAGTTTAATTTCTAAGAATTAACCTGGCAAAATGTCTATGATCCCAATTTTGTTGAGCTTTTAATAAATAAGTTACATTTTTAGTGAAACGCTTAAGCTTAAGTCGTTGTCGTCGTTGTGGCCAAGAACTGAAAAGCCCAGCTGATGATGATGATCGTTGGTTACCGACGATGCAAATAATGGATTTTAAGAGGTTTTATTGATGGGAAGGGAAGTTTTGTTAAAGTTTTTAAAGTTCAATATGTTCGCCCTGTTTTGTAATGATTTTCATTTTTTGCTGCTTTGGTGCTGGAATGTCCCCTGGAATTTTTTCCTCTACTGGAGCAGGAGTTTTGGGTGGTGAACGAGTGGTAGTTGCACGAGGTTTTGTGGTGGTTGTGGTCGGTGATGGCTTTGGTGTTGTAGGCGTTGTGGTGGTGGTAGGTTTTGGTGTAGTTGATGTTGGCTTTGGTGTGGTCGGTTTAGGTTTTGGTGTAGTTGTGGTGGTTGTTGGCTTGGCGGTCGTTGTGGTAGGTTTTGGCGTGGTTGTGGTTGTAGGCTTTGTTGTGGTCGTTGTGGTGGTAGTGGTTGTAGGCTTAGCTGTTGTGGTGGTTATCACCTTGGGTTTAGTAGTTGTTGCTTGAGGTGGTGTTTTTACAACAGGCTCAATGCCGCCAGCACCTTCATAACGCACATTTCCGATTCTAACTGTATGTTGCTTGGGTTTTGGATTCTTGACTCGAGCCACGAAGCGGTTGAAAGGCGAACCTAACAGAAGATTATCATTGAATTCCAAGACATGCGACACGGAACCAACACTCTTATCGAAACCATGCAGAGATCCCACAATATGGCCATTCCAGTCAACTCGCACAATAGTCGAGCGTTTAGGTGTCAACAATTGTATACTTTCACCATGTCCAATGAAGTGAATAAAACGTTGAGCAATCTTATTGGGATAAGCATTATTGATAAGTTTAAAGGGCAATTCCAACAAGGCTAACATGCGAGCCAAGAACAAACGAATGCTGGGGAAACGGGAGAACATATTAAATCCACTGGGATGTTCACTATCCGCTGACATTACCAAAGGAACCCATAATCCATCAGAGTCGGGCGTTATATTATCGGGAAGGCCAGGTAACCCATCAACAAATATCTCACTCTTACCAGCTTCGCTGCCTTTCAGCCAGTATTTAATCAAACGTAACGCACCCGTCTCAGCCACAATAATGAAATCTTCCTCAGGACTTAATGCAACACCGTTGGCGAAGAACAGTTCATCTAATAACAATTTGCTCTCGTTCTTGATACGATCATATTTGAAGACACTGCAATTTAATTCGTGATTTTTGGTGTAACACATATTAATTTTCTTTATTATTGTGTTCATTAGTAAAGACACACACCAGATATAAAATAAAAACCATTTTTTTTCTTACGTAAAACAGACGAATAAAAAAAGACGGTTTATGGTTAGTAGCGTAATTAATTTCAAAACTTATCAACCCAAATTAATAAAATAAAACAATAAAAGATATAAAAATATGAAAGCAAGTATTGAAAAGAATATAAACAAAGTGTGACAGCTAACGTGTGCACTAAAAACAAAAGAAGGTCTGGAGATATGTGCAGTACGAGATTGAAAAATTAAATGATTAAATGAACAACAATAATTTTTACTCTTATTTTGAGGCCCTATTCGTAAACGATATGATATAAATATATAGCACTAATCTGATATAAATATATAAAATAATCAACTTTCTTGTTCTCATAATCGCGACGAAATCTATCAAATTTGCCCACGTTTCCCTTGTATTTAAGATGGCACTAATTTTTTTACGAAGATTTAGAAAAGGTTTATTATGCAGTATAATAATATTAAATTTGTTTTATATGCCTTCCATTAACTTTATCGAATACTATTTCGCTAAATTCTTACAAAATTTCGATGTTTTCGATTTTTTACTGAAATCATGTGTGTTCCAGGCAGAATAAATTTAAATTTTTTGGTTTGCGTATAATTTAAGTTTTTGCGATTTTCAATTATTTGTAATGAATACGTTTATATGCACTAGTAACATTAATTTTAGTTTTGCACATTCTCAAATTCTTTTACTGAAATAGTGTGTGTTCGCGACAAATTTTAATTTCGATCAATTTTTTAATTTATGTTTTTATAGGTACATTTATATTAAATATCTTTGGCCCTAATTACAATAATAATGTTTCACAGAATTTTCTTTCTTAGTTGCCATTTACTACATTCAAAAACTGTAAATATTTTTCCTTACATGTACGAACGTATGTATGTATATATGTATGTATGTATGTATATATGTATGGATGCATGTGCGTAGGTATGTACGTATGTATCTCTTTATGTACATATACAATGTTTGATTATTAATTAAATATATGTGATAAGCTTATATGTATATACATTTATGTAAATAATGAACTGCAGATTAAAATGTTATGAAGGAATGCAATTAATAATATGACTTTGAAAATGGAAACACAACCTGTACTATATGTTCCTAATATCAGTAAATTCATCAAAAGCAGACAACTTTTATAGTATACATGTGGCATAAAGTTATACAACTAATTGTGTGGAAATTTTTATATTTAAAAATGTAAATTCATATACAATATTTATAAATTTGGCAATAAAATTTATTGTTGCAAAGATTAAAAAGATAATTTAGAGGTGAAAGAAAAGTGTTTAATGCAAACAAACGTATGGATTTTTTTAAGCATAGAAACAACAAATTAATTATTTTGTGGAAAGGGAGGTACAAATATATTAATCTAATCATGAAGTGCATGTCCAATAGTTCATGCATATCTATGAACTTGCATATTTCTTTTAAAAGATTTATCACCACAAATTAAAATGGCAAACATATTTTTAACATAAATTTCAATCTAAGTTAATATATATTAAATTTTGATAGGCTGATTTTTCGAAAAGTGCTCAAAAAGACATGATACATATTCCAAAGCTTAAGCGAAAGTCAATAAAGCTAAATAATTATTTTATTCACTAAATTTTTTGACAAAGTCTTCCTTCAGTAGTCGTTTTTTACTCAGGTCTTCAATTATTTTCATATTATGACTGCCTACTTCACGATATCGGAAAAAAACTTCCTTTCGTATGATTACATTAAGAGCAAAAACAATTTATAAAACTTGTTTCTTTTAAAAACAACATGTATAATATATATATATATATATATATATATATATATGTATATATATATATATATATATATATATATATATATGTATATATATATATATATATATATATATATATATATATATATATATTATATATATATGTATAGATATATATATATATATATATATATATATATATATGTATAGATATATATATATATATATATATATATATATATATATAGATAGATATAACATTGAATTCGCTGAGCGAAAGCTATCATTCAATGGAATAGAAAACATTTAAAGCAAAAACAATTTTTAAATTTTGTTTTTGTTTTAAATGCTTTTTTTCGATCGATCGATAGATTCCAAAATCAGCGAACTGATAGTAAATATTAGTATGTAGTTAAAGTTTTCTTCTATCATAAAATTCAAAATTTAAATAATATTTTTTCCTATTATGTGGTAGAATAGAATGAAATGAATGCTCACTTTCTATTTGAATGTTTTTTTTTAATTCAATTTCGAGTTCTATAACAAAAATTACTAAACTACGCTCGGAAATCATTATAAGATCAAAGATATTTCGAAGCAAAAGTAATTAGCAAATTATATGGAAATATTTGTGCCCTAAAACGGTTTAATAGCATACCGAACATGGGCAAGAGTAACATTTGTGCTATCTTCAGTGTATGTACATACTTGTTTCTTGTTATGATTACGGATATAATTAATTAACAAGCATATTACTAATAAGATAATGAATACAAAGCAAATAATAAACTTGTTTTTGGTATGATATCCACATATGCGTGTGTGTGTATATGTATATAGATATAACAGTAAACTACAAAATGTAAATAAAATATTTGTTACTCACCGTCCCGAGGGATTTGCAAAGGTAGCGAATACCAAATCTTGTACGGTAAAATCTGAAGAAGAATCTGTCCAATAGATGTAGCCCTGTTTGTCAACAGCGACATCATTGAATGTTTTAGCCCGGCGATTATTGCCATCTTTTCCAGGCAATTCCTGTTGAGGTGATACTAGTAGTTTCTTTCTATTGCTAGAAAGATCAACTTGCCATATGCCATAGTAGGCGTCAGCAATTATTAAGTTGTTGCCTTGGCTGTCGAAGGACAAGCCCAAGGGACGACCACAACGAGATTCTTCTGTTATATCCTCTGATATTGCAGGAAAAATTTCATTGAATAATTTGCAATAAATCTAAAATCGATAAGCACTCACCACATGGTTGTCCAATTTTGGTAACGTGTGTTATATGACCGGCATTCATTTTTATAACTTCGCCTCCATGTATACCCATGTATATGTCGTTCTTACGGGCTATCAATGTTTCAGGCCCATATACTCGTCCCTCTAACAAACGATCAGCACCGTCTAAATGATTATTGGGTTCCAATGCACCAGTTAATGCCTTGGGGGGAGCCACTCTAAGTAGTTATCAAAATAGGTGCATTAAATGCAATAATTCACAAGTACAATTATATATGTCATGACATACTCAAATTCTTTGAAGGGGAAAGTTGTACGTGGCGGCAGACCCGGCAGTAAGATGACAATAAGAAATATGACCATGAAATTCATAAGTCTAATACCCAAACCATATAATAGACCCATTTCTGCAATTTATCTTCCTTTTTTTTCGAATTTTTAATGTTTAATAGCTGCAGCAATAACTTTTTACCTTCAATGATATGCAAGAATTGTATTTTAAAAATTTTAAGACACGACTGCACCAACTTCGTTTCCCACTCTTTATGATGAGTAAAGTTCATTATACTTATGCACATACGTACATACATACATATTTATGTACGCATTTCTAATAGGCACTTTATTCTAATAGGAACTTTCTTTTTTCATTCTTTTTTTCTTGTACTTACCGGCCTGGACCGTTTCTTTTCTTTTCTATTCGATTAATAATTTTTTGTTGGCCCCAAAGTCAATAGGAATAACCAAAGGGCGTTTAAGAATGATGATGACGACTCGAGTGCTCTGACAAGCAGAACCGGAATATTTACATAAAGTATACTTTGCTAATCAGGGATGGAAAGCTTAGTACTAGTGAATATTCTAGCAGACGATCCTCCACGGCATGAACCTAAAAATCCGTTTGATTTTAAGCAAACAGATATATATATATATATATATATATATATATATGTTAAATTGATTTTATAAGAAAATACAGTTGTTGTCGTATAGTGGGGGATTCTCAAAAGTGCAAATTTAGTACTTTCCAGCCCTGTTACTTATATATTATTAGCGATGCCATATAGTTTTATAAAGGGTTAAAAGTGCATCAGGGTCATATGGCATACTCCATGCAAATATATGACCCATATCAGAGCACGCAGCAGCAGGACACATGAGATGTTTTTATGTATGTTCCGTGACAATTTGTTTGCATATGATGGATTAACGTCCCTAATAGAGTACAACGTGAATGAAACATGATAGCACGAACGGTCAGGTCAGGAAACTGAGGAGATATGCAAGAGACATAAGCGACAAACAGCTATCATGATGATCTTTTCTACCCTGCATCCATAACGACACCACTCACCAATCAACATTAACGTTAGAAAATTACTCATTCTTATAAATCACCGTGTGAACAGACTGTAGGAATGAATATTTCAGACTTGGATACCTTACTTAATTAAGTTTATTTTAGTGATAAGGCTTAGCACTGTAATGGCAGCTCTGGTTTATTATTTACATTTTATGACAACAACTAACAACAAATTGGCTCTGATTGATTAACGTGAAAAATGTAGGTTGCCTTCAATAAATTTCATAAATTTATAAATGAATGCTTCAAACAATACAAACTTTAATCTGTTAAACTTGTTCAAAACAATATACAAAAATGGCTGAAAGCTTATTGAATGTGGAGGCTCTTCCTTTGGAAAAAGATCGGATTACAGATACTGAAAAGTGCATAAGGAACATACAAGTAAGTGTCATCTGTTGGATCCACGAAATGGAATTAAAACAAGTACAAATTTTTTTAGCAACTACAAAATGTAAATGGTCAGGCTTATATTGAACATTTGCTACGGCATATAAAAGCTGTGATTGATAAGGAGTTGTGGCAGCCGGATGACAAAAGCACCGTGCAATATAACCAAGTGGTTGTAAATGTAGCATTCCGTTGTTACTATCAATTGTTAAAGAAACATTGTCTGGAAGATAGATTTTATGGACAGTTTATTGAAGACAATTTTTCGGAAAACTTTATTCTAAACGAGAAGAATTTCATAGTATTGCAATCTATTTTACTAACTAATCCGTCATTGGTGTCAAATCCGAAGGATCTGCTGGAAAAATTATTGCAAGGTCTTGTTGTAGCAATAGACCAAAATCATGTGTCATTACTGTCGATCTTAAAGACTTTAAATTTATTGCATAAAAAGCTTCCAAAGCTTAATTTTGAATTGGAATTGTCCCTGGATCACATATATTTTTGCCTGCAATCAAATCAATTGGGAATGCGAGATGAGTGTATGTCTTTACTACAAATTATATGTTCGAATCGGGAATTAGCTTTGTCATACTTCAAGTGTGTGATAAATTACTGGCCCTGGACCAATCGTTACAAACTGTTCGTCCTTGGCTGCATTTTAAACAAGCATTCGTTGATTGATTTTCTACAAGTATATGCTCTTTCCAAGGATCAATTTTTTTCAGGATTAAGGTCTACATTAAATTACAAAAATTTGCTAGCGCCCAGTCAGTATGTGATTAAAGCTCTAAGTGGACAAAAATCGTTAGAATTGCTGGAAGTTTCAGTCAGTATATTAACAGTTGGTAACAAAAAAGAAATACAAAATTTTTATTCCCAGTGGCTTTCACGTATTCAACAAAAAGATGAATTGTTTGAAATGTTGCAACAAAAACCGGAAATTGCTCTTTTTATAGACCATTCATCGGACTATTTAATGGATAATGAGCATAGTTATCGTTTGATATTAATATTCAGCATGTTTGCTAAGCAGGTATTTCAATTGTCCAAACTGCATTTTTTCAAATTGAGTACGGAGTTGTTGACCAACTGTTTTCAATACGATAATGAATGCCAATTACTTATATTCAAGTTTATTGTAGACAACTTGGCCAATTTCGCTATAGAGGATTGCATGGAATTTATGGAGTCCTTTTTAAGAACCCATAGCTCAGTAGATAATGCTCAGTTTCGCAATACAATGTTAGGGAAAATGCCTACCGTAATAAACTACATTTCCAAAACATTTTGTAGGTTGTGCGTGAACAGTGATCAAACTTCATCGTTGGAGTCAAGTATACTTAATTTTTTTATTCATTTACAAACTGATATTGATCGGGGTGTTGCCAGTGACATATACCAGCCCAAAATTTTTTATCTGAAATTGCTTGAAATTCTACTGCGATCCTTGTATACGGAGACGCTAACGAAAAATTCAAAAAACTGTTGCATATCGCAGAATCAGCAGTTGGGATTATTTTTAAAGGAGCATAAAGTAGTCGATAATGAACTCACTACAATGCGCTTAATGGAGCTATTAAATGATCCCTTGGGATTTGATGACGCTTTGGATTTAATAGTTTCATTGATAAAAATATTAAAACCGCAAGAAGTTGTGATCAATTTAGCATTTGATTTAAGTAAAAGGGTCTGCAGCTTGTCCGATGTAGATGAGTGCAATTTAAGTATTTTATACGCACGAGTAGCCGCACAGAATTGCCAAGATGAGAGATTATTAAAGGAATTTTTAAGGAGCACTCTTACAAACCTACAAGAAAATGTTTTAGATTTTGACAAGGATCCACTTATGGCATGTAAAACAAAAGGAGGTCATTTATTTGGGTTGCTTAATATTCTATGTGAGCTAACACAGTCTAGGCCAGAACTATGCGCCTTAGAATTCATGAACATATTAAATCTTGTCGAAGATATTGAATGCCTCGTATTGAAAAAACTTAATATATCAGTTGTGGAGAATGCAGAAGTAATTTTATCAGCGGCTTCTTTTGAAGATATGGACAAAAGTCTTGAAATTTTAGTATGTCAAAGTGCTTACAATGATCCGAATCACGAGATGTGCCGTAAATACCTGCTCATGTCATTTTGGTTGACATTGAAGGCCTGTTGTGATTTAGCTTCTTCAATGGCCAGTTATGAAGTAAATGCAAATACCTTTGAAGAACATAGATGCAGTTTTCTGGAAAGATGTTTACAGGTTAATGTTATAGTTCTAACGAAATGTCGCCATAAGGGAGCCATAGAAGCAGCCGGCATTTCTATAGGAAAATTAACCAAATCTATTACTACTCATTTAGGAGAAAATACAACTGAGTATAACTTACTACACACGTGCTTGGAACAACTGTATCACCTGCAAGAGTCACATGTTAGTACTACCCGCAGAGGGGCTGGATTTTCCATTATGTTTTTGCACGTAGTAAAGAATGAAGAGTGCCGTGGAAGGCCTATTTTAAAAAGAGCTGTAGAAAATCTTTTAAAACCTCCAGAAAATTCTAGCAATAACAGTTCCGGCTTGAATTGCGATCGCTTGGAGGCCTTGTATTTGCATTTTCTTTGTGTGTTGGTAAGAGATACAGAGCTGCGTGAATCTATGTCCAAATACTATAATGAAATTATGATGGCTGCTATTAGTCAAATAGATGACCCAGAGTGGACAGTTTGCAATGCTGCTCTGCAGCTGTTCGGAGCCTTAGTGCCCAAAATTGTTGGCCAAAAGCAAGCAAACGAGTTTGAAGACCCCTTGCCATGGGAACCTAGCGAAGTTACTTTCAGTGAAATAAATCGCAAACTACCAAAAGCTTGTGTTCATATTCTGAACTATTGCTCAGGAGAAAATCCATCTACAAGGTCTATTATATTGTTCTTGGAACTTTTGCACAAAGTTGAGCATATTTGCAAATGTACAATAGAACAGTTAAATACGGTTCACAAATACCGAAAACTTATGTGGACTTTGATACAACACAATTCGGAAAAGGTACGTAAATTAGCAGCCAAATGTTTCATAAGATCACACGACTTTCGTATTGAGCTACCCAAAATATTGCAACAAATCACCACTATTCTCTTTTCTGTAAAAAATGAGAATTTTTTTGAGGGCTTACTATATACTTTGCAAGAAGGTCTACTTAAATTACAATACGACTCTAGACACATCATAGACCAACCAGTTTATCTGCAAATCGAGCAACAACTTAAACAAAATCTGCAAGAAACTTTTCCCACCAGCCACCTTCCATATAAATTTTTCACCCTATGCAAATTATGGGATTTATTAAAATTATTAGATCATTCGAATCTTATGGAAAGTTTAAAAGTTTTTGCGCAGCCTCTGGACAAGCTAGATAAAATGTTGGGTTACGATTTATGGCTGGAGCGTATGCAAATTACTTAAAGCTAACTTATAATGTAGAATCTTTCTCAACAAATTTCCATGAATGAAAAGTAGTAGGTAGAATGAAATATTAAGATTTCTTTTTTAATAAAATACCTGTTTAGACCAAATATATTTTTAATTTAGTTAACAATGCTTAAATATTACACATCTGTCTTGATTTTTGTATTTATGGTAAAGCAAAAAAATCGTTAGAATAAAATGGTAAAATATGTTAAAATAGTTTGTTATTATATATAAGTATATATGTATATATGTGTGTATATATATGTATGTACATTTGTATATACAGTTTAGGTTTAAGGTAAGATCAACTGAAACCATCACTGTCTTGTTGATCCATACTCATGTTTTGGTGATGATGCTGTTGCTCTTGCGTTTGATTAACATGCATTTGCTGCAAGGTACGACTTAAGATATTTCTCAATATATGCGGCTTACAATGCTCCTCCAACCAGGGTATGACACCCGTAGTCAACTGCTTGAAATTGTCCATGGGGATATGTTGAAATGTTTCAAACATTTCGTCAATCACCGCTTGGAACTGCCAATGAAAATATAAAAATTATTGCAAAACGTACTATATTTCAAACATAAGCTTACAACTTGAAATTTAGCCTCATCCGTCAAACGTGCCTCCTCTGGGCCAGGGTTGGCTTGTTGGTGCTGCAGCATATGTTCGTAGCTGTGTTGTATGATACGCAAAGCTATCACTTCTTTCTGCAAAGCGGCGCTTTCCTCTTCTTGTTTTTTCTTTTGCTGATTCAGATAACCTATATAGTCAATTGATTTTTGCAAAATCAACGCTTTACTCAGTTTGTAACCTGAGGCTGAGTCATTTTGCTGACAAGTAGGCACTAGTTCTTGCAAGCTATCATAGCCCTTTTTAATGGCATCACGTCGTTTCTGTTCAGCTTGGGTATGAGCTTCACGACGTCTTTCTTTATAGCTTAAAGTCGAAGTGATCGAAGAACCACCACGGCCACTGCAATTATCACCACTGTCATCATCATCATCTGGTAAAAATCTAATATTAGGCAACTTAAAACACAAATTCAAGTCCAGGATATTACCTGTGTTGTGCGGCGATGAGTTCGGTGTATGTATACTACCAGCACTACTACACCTTGAGTAGTGCTTAATACCTTCTTTAGTTTCTACACTACTCGTTTCCTGGTCCATCATATTTGTGAGAAAATCCTCTTGACTGCGATCTGAAACCACAACATTCATTTATACGTATATTTTTATGTGCATATATTCTATTTTCTGGTCTAAAACACCCAAAGTTCTTACTTAAATCACTTGTTTGATGTTCAGCCATTTAAGAGTGCTACCTGTTTACTTTTATCTATATATCCGCCAGATCTACTACCACAAATTGTAAGCCGTTAATCCTACCAATGATTACTGTTTACTTTATTACTTTCATATCTACTAGATATTGTAATTTTCCATTTATTAAGCGCTTTTTCTTTTCTTTTAGTACTACTACAGTGACCACTCAGCTGACTTGAGAATTGAAAGCAAACGAAAATTGGTGAAGGAGAAATCGTTGAAGAGTGCTGCCGAAAACTTTACGCCGTCTAGCCGTCGTCTACTTCCGTCATTTCGACATGTGAGATAATATATCAAGTTCTCTTATGTGAGCTAATATTACTTAGTGGGTCTCATTGAGAGCTACATGCAAGACTAATCAATATAAAGGTATGTATAACACAACAACAACAAAAAATAAGCTCTCCTATATCGATATATGGTCCTTGGCAGATGATATATCCCAGCATTACATATAAATTGTGTAATAGAAAATACGTTCAGACGTATCATATATAGGAATAAATCCATATACTTTTTTTGTTGCAAATTGTAATTTAAATCGCTACATTATCACTACTAGATTTGTACAACATTCATTTAGTGACAAGATGGCGATTGAGACGAATAAACTTTTGTTGTCCACACAACAGGAGAAACCTAATCATTATACGTAAATAAATAATATTAAATGATGTTTATCTTGTTAATTATATTCTATTTCATGTGCTAAAATCAGATACTTAAAGGAATTTCGGGTAGAACAGTGTCAATCATTTCTACAACATAAATGCAATCAGCACCGTCCGTTCGTATGCTTCAATTGGCATTTTCAAAATCAAAGACGCCGCAGACCGATACGAAAGCGTGATGGTACATTTAATTATAGTGCTGATAATTATTGTACAAAATATGATGAAACTACAGGAATTTGTCCAGATGGAGACGAGTAAGTTAAAATAATGAATTTTGTAAAATTTCAAGCGGCAAGAAATTGCGTATCGAAAACGATGGAGCATAAATACACTAGGGTCTAGTTTGGAAAAGAGATACATATGTAAGAATTTGTGTATGTATGTGTGCTCATGTTTGATGAATGTTGGTTTTAAGAAGTTGAATGTGGGGTGCAAATGAATTAAATGCAAAATTAATCGCATCCAGAGCAGTGTTTATAAAAAGATCTACTGTGCATTGAACCTGTCGTTTTGTTATGGCGATAAAAAGTTAAATTTGTATTAAGTTCTGATTATCTTTTTGTTTAGTTTTACATGTTTTGTCAGAAATTTTTTCTGGTTTCGTCACTTTTACGCATTTATTTTTTGTTTGTATTGTGTTTTTTTCTTCTTATTTTTGCCCCTAATTCTATTTTGTTTAGTATTGTTCTTATTCTTGTTTTATGTATTTCGTTTTTGTTTTACTACTTTGTTACCTGCATCCTACTTACTCATTTTGTGCCATAACACTTTTTGTCTCTTTTCAATTGGCTTCTTTTGTATATATTTGCTTTTGCTACGCTATTCGCTTTCTTTTGTATCACAACAAAACTGCTAAAATAAAGTGATGCCATACTGGTCCGCGGGGTTCAATAATAACCCCAAGTATAACTTGTTATATTAGGTTAAATTTCAGCAGTTGACATTACTTAATATCTCGATACGTTGTTCGGAGGAACCAAAAAGGTTCCATCTTGAGGAACTTCTTGTTGTAGACTATCTGAAGTTTATAGGCTTTTTATTTATGCATTGATTTAACAGCCCATCTTAAAGTAAAAGTGAAAAATTCTCTTTAAAAAAATGTATCTATGTAACAAATAATATATTAATATGTGTATGATAGGTTTCCAATATATTAGAACCCCATTACTATAGGTAATGGACGCAATTTCGAATTTGTTTTGTACGTATTTTCCCGATACATTATCATATATGATCGCTGATTATTCAGTTTCATATCTTCTCACTACAATACGACTTACGATAGGTTATAATGATCTAATTATTGACCTTACTTGATTGTTCTCAAATAACCGCAATTTTTATTGATTGATATAAATATATATGATGTATATATCACGGGTCTCAAGTAGAAAGTCCCTAGGGTAATAGTAAAAAGAAAATATACTTCACAAAATTTTAAATGCTAACTGTAAGCTTGTAAAGAAAATACAGCAATTGATAGTTCTTTGTTAGAAATCTGTGCTCTCAATATTTAATAATAAATTATTTATTCATTTCAGCTGTCCATTCTTGCATCGCACTGCTGGAGACACTGAAAGACGCTATCATTTGCGTTATTACAAGACATGCATGTGTGTGCATGATACCGATAGTCGCGGTTATTGTGTTAAAAATGGGCATCATTGCGCGTTTGCTCATGGTGCCCAAGACCAAAGGCCACCAGTTTATGATATTAAGGAATTAGAAGCATTACAAAATGCTGAATTAACATTAGATGGAGCAAATGCCCAAAACGCACTAGACAAAGAAAGAAATCTAATGAATGAGGATCCCAAGTGGCAGGACACAAATTATGTATTAGCAAATTATAAAACGGAACCTTGCAAAAGGCCACCAAGATTGTGTAGACAAGGTTATGCATGTCCTCAATATCACAACAGCAAAGACAAGAGACGTAGTCCACGCAAAGTAAAATATAGGTAAAAAATATCTCATAAATAATTATAAAAATATATAACGATATAAATATATCTCTATTAGGTCAACACCTTGCCCAAATGTTAAGCATGGCGAAGAATGGGGCGAACCTAGCAATTGTGAAGCTGGCGATAATTGTCAATATTGTCATACTCGTACAGAGCAACAATTTCATCCGGAAATCTATAAGTCTACCAAATGCAATGACGTCCAACAAGCTGGTTATTGTCCCCGGAGTGTTTTTTGTGCATTTGCTCATGTTGAACGTAAGTGCTCTCACTTTTTGTACATACTTCTCTATATTCGCTGTGGTTATTATCTTATATCCCTTTAAATACATAAGTATACGACCGATTTTATTCATAAAATATATTTTATATACATTTTTTTAATTGGTGTGCTTTTTTCCACAACCATTCTATTGAAATTAGTAATGAAAATAATTTCAAATATAATATAAAAAATTTCAATAGAAATAAATTTCTTTTCGGCCATTTAATCAAAATTTTATTATCTACGATATCAATTTTTAATCTTGTAATTCAGTTATGGGAGATGAAAAGATTTTGAATTATATATTGTGCAAAATTTTTTTATTCTGTTTCTTAAATCTTTGTTTTAACATATTTTCTGTTTTGATTGTTCTGGGGTTTGATTTTTCAATGAGGTGGAGAACTTTAAATTAAACGAAACAGTGTGGTCATATCGGAGAACGAAATTCAGAAGTTGAATTCGAATGTTAATATTAAGACATACGGAACGGATTTGTCTATTACATGCATTTTTATTACGGTTTTTCAAATCATTTGTTGTTAAAACTTTACTTTAAAAGATATATTGCCTGTACAAAAACAAATTTCAAAGTATTGTTTTTTTTAATTTATGTCGTCAGCAGAGCGAAATCGGGGCATTTAACACATGAGTGTTTTTTTTATTAATTTTTTATACAGATAAAAAAATTGCCTATTGAAAAAATATATATTTAAATATATCTTGCGGAATTATACTTTTTAATGTAACATAAACTTTCCTGATACCGAAATATATCGCTAAACAAAATGCAATCATTTCACATATGCACGCGAAAACAATCTACAATGCTGTATAAGCCATAGCATAAAAATTAGTTAGAAGATGGTCTTTAATATAATAAAATCGCAATGAATTTTCCGATCTCTCCATTATTTTATTCATATTACGTAACCAATAAAATTTCATTTCTTACTTATTTATGTTATTGTTGTATTGGCGCGCTATCTGAATAATATATGATTTCAAAATATTTAATTTCAAAATATTACATTTTTGGGCTAAAAATTACGTATTAAAATTTCGGTATATATTCATTATCGCATTTATGTATGTATATAAAAAGTTCTCATCTCTTCTGTTAAATAAACCATGTTTCTTTTATTCATATAACATTTCATAATCATATATTTTGCAAGAAATCTTTGATTCTATATAAATTAATATTGGTATAAATCTAAATCTAAATCAAAATATTAGCAAAACAAAAAAATTGATTTGTGCTTTTATTCACTCTTTTATTTACTTATCCTGCATCACAATTGCCATACGTGTTAAATCAATAAAAAAAATTAAAAAAAAAAATATTAACGCTATCATCATTACCTCACAAAAAAAATCTTTATTGGTTATTCTAAATTCAACATTTGCCTGATTCAAAACCAAAAATTTAAATTCAAAATTAAATGAAAATATGTGTGAATCAAAACAAAAACTTAGCATATATTGTCACTGAGGAGAAGGCGCGTGATTTAGATGCGATTACTACAAATTTAGCTCTAAGTGATTTAATATCAAATGCTTTGCCTGATATGAAAACTAAGGATGCGACAAACAACAAAACAGGATTAATGACAATTGGCGAAAATGTAGGTATTTTTTCAGATTTGAATCAATGAAAAAAAGTACTACAATGAAACAAAAATTTCCCGCTTTTCTTTACTTCACTAAACCTTCACTCCACTCCTATACTACTTTTAATATATAATATAATAAAAAAATTATAGTATCTGTGTGTTGCATATATAAATAATTAAACACTAACTCATCTCAACCATTAACGAACATGTATAACCTTAAAAACAATACATTCCAAACTTTTAATTTTTCCAACTCGATAAATTTCCATACCAGACTTTTTGTAAAGCATGACAATGGATTTGTGGTTATTCAATTGAAGGAATTTCCTTTTGTTAAAAAAAATCTGTTACGATATTTTGATTAAAATGTGTTACTAAATGCATACTTTTATTTATAGTATTACTGTGGTTTCAATAGAATAAGATGTTAAATATGATTGTAGCAAATGAATTTTATATATCGGCTTTCTTTATATATACATATACGATTTGTCACTTAATTTGGTTAGGTTACACAGGCTGGCAGTTGTGATTAACCAATCAAGCAATGATTCCAGTGCAATCAAATATTGAACCTTCGGGGAAGGTTACTGTTACTCAATAAATAAATTTGATACAAGTTTGCTTTACAATTTTCCTTTGTCGAAACAATATTATTTTGTCAATACAAGGACTGGGTAAATGAGGTAAAACTTGGCTGTTCTTATGAATTTTAACTTGTTTTGAAAGTAGAACTTTTCAAACCAACTTTTTCATCGTTTAGTAACACATTTTCGTGTAGAATTTTCTTACAGTGATAAAAATCTATCTTTCGTAATGTACAACACAAAAGGAAACGAATTGAAAATGCTTTTACAACTAGAATGTTATTTATTATTCCACAAATTAACATAAAATTACATCCATCACTGTACTTACACTTTCAATATCAGTAATTCCATTCAAAAATGTTCATGAAACTTTCAAACAAAAAACTTCGTTTATATAATAATTGTATTCTATTTACTCCAAATGAAAAATATATATTTAAACGTGATTTTAAAATGGAATTGTGAACATATTTTGAATGTTGTAGTTTAATTTCTGCTACTTATCTTGTATAATTTTTCAAAATCTTCTATCATTTACATGTTTATCATTATTTTATCATGTTGTTTTTTGTAGTTATTGAATATTGATGGTAATGATTCTACCAATAATATGTTGGTTAATGCTTTGGAAAAATCTGCTAATCAGAGCAAATATTTAAACTTCTCTTTGCCAATGGACAGAATTTGTGAGTATAAAAAACAAACAATCAAAGAAAAATATTAATTGTTGTGTGTGTTTAAAGAGAACGAATTTCTATTTAGTTTTTATATGGTTGTGGATAAATTGCAAGAATTTTGTCAAACGAATCGAAGACTTAAAAGAGAAAATTTTATTAAAATGGCCTTAAAGCATGATATATTCGGTTTATTTTACCTAATTTAGAGGTTATTGGTATACAATTTGTTTAAGTTTTAATAGTTTTTTACATAAAAAAATTTATTTCAAATAAATGTCAAATACTAATATATCTATTACCTCAAATTTTGTTCTTTAGCCTGTTCCATGGATGAGCAACGTGATAATGTTTTATCGGCTAGTTTAGCTAATAGCAGCCTAATGAATCGTTCCTCAGCACCCATAAACATTCCGAATTCGGCTCTTAATAATTCTATAGGTGGTGAGTTATTGTATAAAATGCAAATCTTTTCAAACAGATGTAATATTTATTTTCGTCTTGATTTTAATTTCAATTTAGACTTTAACTCTAGTGGCTTTGCTGTCAACATTCCCTATAGTCCTACCAATCACTCCAATCTATTTAATGTTGATGCTTTTAATTATGGCGGTTCCAATTCAAATAAACTAAGCAATTCCCTATCGGCGGCCAATCAAAATGATTGCAGCAATAACTTCTTCTTTCCATCTCATATCATTTCTCCTGGTTTTAATGATGGTCTTTCAATAAGCCCTTCGGTTCGCTTGTCTGAATTGAATACGTTAACCGATGATTTAAACAGCAGCTCGGTGGGAAATAATTTAACTACAAATAAAAATGCATTTTCATTGCAATCGTTGCATACCCAAAATAATGGCGATGTTAATCGCATGACATTGGAATTGATGACTACTAAGGCTCAATTATTAAAATTGTCCAGAAGTATGGAAGATATTACGCGCAAGGTAAGTTTTTATTTTTAGAAAAAAAAGAGTGAGCAGCTTATTGTTATTATTATTATATATTTTTTTTTTTTGTTTCTACTGGTTTTATGAAAGTAATTGAAAACAGTGTGAAATGTGATAGTATGTAAACTAAAATAATTATTATACAGAAAATAATTTCGCACTGCGTTTTGAACTTGAGCAAAAATATTACAAAAATCATTTATATTGCAAACCTTACAAAAAATTATGGAATGAAGAATATATTTCAGTACAAATAAATGTTTGTAAATGTGCTTTTATTTGCTAGTAAAACTAAGATGCGGTAATAGCAGATTAAAAAATTTCGTTCATTTAAGAAATATCAAAATTCCTTAGAGTTATATATAATCCTATATATCTAATATAATAAAATCTATGCTTAAAAATTTTAATTAATACTTCTTACAGTTTAACTCTGCCAAACAAGAGGCACTAGAATGGAAAGATCGCTATGAAGCGGCACAAATACAAATGAATTTATCATCTGAATTAAGAAATCTATCAATACAGAAATTGAAACAACTACAGGTGCGTGAAAACTAACTTAAATCTCCTGACAACTTTAAATTATTATATCTCTTTCAGTCAAAGCTACGCACAGATCTAGAAGATGTTGAAAAAGTTTTATATTTAGAAAATGCTAAGAAATGCATGAAGTGTGAGGAAAGTAATCGCACTGTGACTCTAGAACCATGCAATCATTTTGTTCTCTGCGATTCCTGTGCAATTTCCGTAACGGAATGTCCTTACTGTCAAATGCCAGTAGCAAATACACACACTTAAATGACAAACCAGCAGTATCAGGGACACAAGCGATTCCAGAATTAACAAAATAACAGAAATGGGTCGCAGTAAAGCAAGGTAGGCAGTTGTTTATTTAATATATAAATATATATATATATTTTTGGTTTAAGTAAAGAAGTGTATTTGATATTTAATCAAAAATAAACAAAAACAACAAAATACAAGACAAATATTTAACAAATTGTAGGTAACACATATTTTAAAACATTTTATGAAAACAAGTAACAAAGAAACAAATAAGAAATAAAAAAAAAGTGAAAAAAAAATATTGAATGCAACATTTATGGCATGAAAATGTTAAAAAATATCATTAACTATTTCTCTATTTGCTTCACTTTAGTAATTCGTTAATTTTTTTTAAAATTAACAATTGATTTAAAACATTTTTGCGTAAAAATAAAAATAGGCCAGATTTTTTCTTAGAAATATAAAATTAATTATAATTTTGTGTCTATTTTTCTATAAATATATACATATATTTTTTACATCTCTATCAAACTAAATATTTATAATAAACCAACAAATTTTTGTATTGAAATACAAAAGAAATAATCACTAGGAATCATAAAAATACACAGAATAAAATGAACCAATTTTTTTTTACAAAGAAGACTTATAAAATATCAAACATAATTTCTTTTAATATGGATAACATATATTTTATTTGCCTTTCATTAAGAAAATAACTTAAAAAGTTATTAATTCTGTATACATCTCTCAAATTTTTTTGATTCATATAAAACAAAGTTTTATTTTACACTTTAGTTTTTAACGAAATATTAGTATTGATTTAAAATCGCCAACTCCTTTAGACATTTTTCATTATTGTATTCAAAACAAACAATTAGTTCATCTTTCCTCTTACGGAAGCATTTTAAATTCAAACATAATCTTACATAATTTATCTTTCTTTAAAAGAAACTTGATTAAACTTTAGGCAATTTTTTAATACAAAAATTCTCAACGAATTTTTAAAATTTTAGGTACTCTTATGAAATTTTTAATTTTTAATAATATTATTTTCATAAAATGTCAGCATTATCAAATTATAATTTTAATATACATAATTCTTCAAAGTTCAACAATTAGATATAAAAACCCCAATACATATTCTAATGTTATGAATGGCTTTCTATTCTGGGATAGTTCTAAACCAAAGTATGTATGTACATCGGTCTCAAACCGGATTATTTGACTCCAACATTTAAATATGTTGGTATATGAAAGCACCAGTTAAAGTGATTTGGGTTTCCGTAGTATCCATGTTAAGCAAATGCTAATATCTTAGTTTCTTAGTTACCCATATACTGCATTTTTCGTAATCTACCATACACAGTGGAGCAGTTAAAAAAAAACTTGGAGTTAAATTCGCCACTTACTAAACGGTTGATCTGATTACAATACAATTTCATACTGGCAATTTGTGCTTAAACTCTGATATATGGAAAACTCAAGTCGATTTTTATGTGAGTTTTTTTTTCCTGATTTATTCACAAAATGAAAATAATTAACTAATTTGATATGGCTAAAGCTTTTTAAACAATTAAACACATTAATTTGCAGAGAAAATTAAATTCCTTTTTAATATGACATTATTTCTTCTATATATACATTTTAAGTTCCTTTCTCTACTTAGAGACACACACACACATTAATTTATAAAAATAATAATAATATTAACAACTGCAAAATGCAGACACACAAGAAAATAAATTCAAAATATATTCTGTATCAAATAACAGGTTTTTTTTCATACTTAAAACAAAAATTCTAAAAACGTAAACTATGTAACTAAAACCACCATATTAATATAATAAATTCAACATACAAAAAATTAAAATAAATCTTACCAAACAGTGATAATTTAGAAGTGAATTAACAAAAGAACATTTTGCGAACTGCAAAATATTTTAGGCAAAAAATACAAACAAATTTTTCTTACACAAAACGACAAAAAAGAAACAAAAAAATTTATTCTTTTGCAAAAGTATTATTGTGAAAACTGAATTGTTGTTAAAAAAAAAATTAATAACAAATTGACTGAAAAATTTTACAAAGACACCGATACCGAAAACAGTAGTATATTTTATAACTAAATTTAAAAAATAAAAATGAATGCAATAATTTTTAAACTAAAAATTCTTTTTTTCGCTATTTTTGTCTTTGTGTTAACAAAAACTAAAACTACATAAATGCTTAATATTTTTATGAATGTTAATTTTTAAATAATTTTTTCGGTTTCTACTACTATTACATGCTTATTAAAATACATTTACTGTATGTTCTTCTAAATGCGAAAGCAATTTTCTTTCGAACATTTACGCTGAAACAATATAAATGTTTGAAAGAAATTTTCTCTTTAGAGGAACAGGTAGGTAGGTATTCAAATAAAATACTCTCACTTAAATTATAAATAAATTAAACAATAAACAAAAAACACAAATAAATTACTTGCCTGAATAGTTTAAATGTATATAGAAAAGATTTTAAGTCTTGTGGAATCAGCATATCAATCACGTTGCGTATTACACTGCATAATAACTTTGCAAGCAGTGGAATTTCCTCTGTTAATGAAATGTTTTTTTAAATATATTTTTAAAGCAATTTCGCAAACCCTATATGTACACATAATGTATAGTGTCATATCTGAAGTGTTTTGGTTTAAACAAAATGATTTTTGTCAAAAACCAGATATTGTGTTAGTTGTTAGATTTCTACATAAATTTATTTCGTCATATCAGCTGCTAATGTCCATGAAATCCGATAAATTGCAAAACTAGGAAATCAATTTGCCAGCTGGTAGTATATCTTTTCCACTTTACAAACCTGAATTCAAAACAGTTCATTATATAAAGTATTCAGTTTTTTGAAATGACAATTCTGCAATTGCTTAAGTTTTTGCATAAGATTATAGTTCTTGGGCTTTTTGTAAAATACTCGGATATGTGTTAAATATTCTTCGGGTAATATTCGGTAATTTTAGAGTTCTTTATTGAAATCAAAATTGTTCGGCTCTAGTCAGCTTTGTGATCAACATTGAGCTCAAATGTACAATGATATTGTAAATCTTAGAACTTGTATTGTTAAATTAAAATACTATCACACTATCGCGTATTGTGCATGGTGTATTCAACTTCTTAATTCAGCAAGTTGTGATAAGCGATAAACGCCAAACAAGATGAGGATGAGTACTGTTTTTTTATATGTATAATAAAAACTTTATGGCAAGTGATTTATATCAATAGAAACACAAAAAAATCCTAGTGATGGTATATAAAAATTTGTAACATATTTGGAAAATATTTTGTATAAGTTTTTGCAACACACACACACATATAAAAACGCCAATTAATTTTGATGTCTCTCCAATTTTCTGAAAGCTTTATAGAGTACAACAATCAAGAATTCATTAAAAAATTATTAAAGTAAAACAAATTTAAATTGCAATAAAAAGTAAATAAACACCAAATTAATATAAAATGAGACGAAACAAAAAGAAAGATGAAAAAAAACTAACAAAAAATTGAAAAATTAATAAGTTTATGTATGTATTTCACAATTTATTAAAACAAATCAATTAACAAATAAATGAATAAAGAAAAAATTAAAAAAATTTTGAAAATTTATGTGTCTAAATTTGGTAGAAATTGATGTTTAGTTTAAATCTAATAATATTATTAAAATTATGCAATAAATAACAAATTTAATTTTAACAAATAATAATAATAATAGAAAGAAAAAAAAGTAACAAATATATGTATGTGATGACAGAATAATAATACAGTAAAACTACAAAAGAAAAACAAACAAAAGATTAATTAAAATAAATAATATAAAAATTACACAATTATTAATTGTTATTATTAATGATATAAAAATTAATATAATTGTTGTTTTGGCAGGGTTTTCTAACAAGAAAAAATTTATTAGCAACATGGGACTAAAAATACCCAAACTTAGCACCCTGTATATTAAAAAAAAAAAAAATTATATAGACAGCGAATAATTTAAAGAAAACATCAAGTATTACAATTTAAAATCTAAAACGATTTTATTTCCTTATTTGAATAAAGCGAATTGAATGGAATTATTATGTATGAAATCTAATATATTTTATTGTAGTCTAAATTAGTACATGTTATACTCTGTTTGATTAATAAAATTATTTATTATCAATTTTGAATCTTTAAGGCTGCAGGCACTCCTTCGGGCTTAAAACACACGTTTCTGCTTCAATTTTCTTTCTTCATTAAATGTATTTTTAATAAATCTTAACTACTAATTCTATGTGTTAGTGAAAATAATACCAGGCAATGACACAAACTCACAAAGTTAGCCGGAAAAAAGCCCTTGAGGTAGGTCTTAGGTATTTTTAAAATATAATAATTCGCTTCCTTGTTTAGTATGTAAAAAAAAAAACCAACTTCAATTAATTTATTTAAGTTTTCACTTTAATGCTGCACTTCTGCTCAATTATATTCTACTTACTCCAATTCAATTGGATATTGAGTTGTACTTAAATCATCGGTCTGTCTATACGCAGCTACGAAGAAATTATATAATTAAACTAAAAATCAAACATATTTAAACAAATCAAGCAGAATGATTGGTATTTGGAGGCAAAAAAGAAAGGAATTATATGTGGTGGGAGTGGAAAATTAAAATGTAATTTTTCGTGTACGTTGGTTATAAATTTTTCTTCACTTGTAATAGAATAATTGATCCTCTAAGTTAAAAAAAAAACTTGTTTGCTTTATGTATAATTAACGTTTCATTTTGTCTAAAATTATATTTTCTTATATTAAATACTGTTTTTTAATATTTGATTTTAAGCTCTTTGTATGCAATTAAAAACAACTTGTTAAAAATGTATTTATGCTTTTATTATCTAAAAGCTTTCAATCTCAAATAGTTAACCAATAAAGTTTCTTCATTTGCCTCACATACCAGATTCTATTTAGCAACTATTAAAAATAATAACGATAAATGATAACGAAAACCACCTCCTTTCTCCCAACCCGCAAATAGGATATTTTATATTTTTGTATACGCTACTGTAAACGAGTGATTTGATATGTGATTTAACATTTGAACAAAACAAAAGAATATTAAAAAACAAAAATGTGATCCAAATAAAACAGTTGAATTAATAACGAAAAATAAATTAAATAAAAATATGTTACACTAAAATTACAAAACATTTGCACCAATCACAAAATTAAATATGTTTATGTATATGCAGTTGTTCCATTAAAAAGTCTAGCTGACTGAATATACGTGAATGATTGTTTTGAGAATATAACTTAGGAATTTTTCATCTCAATATTTTCTAAGTAAATCAATAGATAAAGATTAGTAAAAATTAATTACAATTTTCGCTTTAACGATCATATATAATGCACGAGTTTGTAAAATTTTGTTTGACAGGCTTAATGAACAATCGATTATTATATTAGAGTAACAATTGTTGCTTGGGAAAAGATTATATATATTTTAAGTGCTGTGATATCTTATATATTGTACAGATAGAAATAGCCTTCACAAGTTTCAGGACTTGCTTTAATATTTTTCTTACTGATTTGAAACTTAAAATTATGAAAGCCACAAAGATTTCAAATTCAGCGTTTCAATTAATGATTGTATATTAATTATATGGAAGCCAATGTCCATCCTTGAAAATATTTTCTACTGTTTTTTCTTCTGCAAATGGTACTACATATTTCATTTAAAAAAAATCCTCTGCTTTAAAATTAAAAAAACTGTAATAACATATTCTTAAATTTTATATGGCGACATGCAAGCTTTTGGTAAATATCGATCTAAAGGATAATGTTTTTTTTTTTCAACAAAAAGTAAATCCTGGTAGATTTAATTCCTAGTTTGGTCAAACGCAGGGTTTTGTTTCCCTTTCAATTTCTCGAATATCTCGAAAAAATAGTGCTCGAATCAGGACAGTTGTATGTGTGTATTAAGTGTTAATAAATACATATTTTCATTTTAGTATAATATCCTGGCATATATAGTAAAGCGTCATCCGTGAAGTAGTATTGGAATATTGACTAAAAGACTTAATATCTTTTCTGCATAAAGTAGCGGACATAAAGTTTATATACGAATGAATTTATTTGAATAGCTATTTAAAGAAATAATATTATTGGAATAAAAATTATCGAATAAAATGTATTCGAATAAAACAATCAATTGAAATAGACTTGAATAAAAATATTGGAATATGATAATAACAATTATAATAACAATTTTAATCTAAAGATTTGAATAGGAATTTATTTAAAGAAATTCGTTCGAACAGATAAATAAAAAAAAGTTAGTATTGAAATATTAAAAATTAGACTGCTGGGCAATGACGATATATTCCGATTTAACGTCTTTCTGCATGAAGCATTAAACACAACAACGACAGCAGGCTACAGACTACAACTTGTGAAAAATAGAATAGATCTGCGTATATACGAATGATTATTTTTACTACTGCAGATAACACGGCTACGGGTTGTTGTCCATGCTGTTTTTTTGTGGTTGTAGCCAAATTAAAATTATTTCTGTTTTGGTCAGCGACAATGAGTAGATGCAGTGTTGCCGGTGTCATATAAATAAATTCAATTACTGTAAAATTGAAAAGAAACAATAAACTATATTTCCAAGCTATTGAAATGATTTCTTGTTATATATTGTGGATTTTAAATATATATTCTTGGAATAACACTATTTAAGAGTGTTACATACATGAAAGCGGCTACACTGGCGTATGAAGAGAATTCTACTACAAACAACAACACATGGTTATTGATTTGGTGGTGTCGTTCTAAACATAATTAAGTAGCTGACTACAAAGCGACGATTGTAGCCAACGACTTTTGTAGTAGTCTGTGTTCGTGTAGCCTGCTGTCGCTATTGTGTTTTAAGCTTAAATATATTTTGTCGACAGAACTATAACGAGTTACTTCGTGGGCCGGGAAGTTAATTGTTTCAAAAGGTTCCTCTAAAAAAAATTCTGGTCTTGACACTGCTCAACAAAAAGAAATAAAGTTTTATCGGGTCTTAAGGAAAATTAGATTTTTATGCAGTCGCTTCTGGTGTAAATCATACAAATAAAGATATCAGTTTTGGGATAAACCACATATTTCAAACGAAAGTGAAATAGTTCAATATTTTAAAAGACATTTTCGGAAAGATATATAAGCGATGTAGTAAGAAAAGTTGAAAAACTCGTGTAATTTTTATAAAATAAAATATTTTATTTCCATCTCTGAACCATGGCATCACAGGCTTATCTACTTAAAAAACCACTAACAAATCCAAATTCAAGTAAAAGGAACAAAAAAAATAAATTTTTAATAACAAACTGAAATAATCTAAATTAAAAGAAAGAAAGAAAGAAAGAAAGAAAGAAACAACAACATACTATTTACAACTATACTACCGATCTATTTTATATTCATATTTTTTTTATATCTAAATTGTGTAACGAATCGACACTCGTTGGGCTAAAACAAGAACAAAAATAATGTGTGTTTCATTTTCATTATAAATTTAGTAAAAACATGAAACAAATCCATATCTAAGGATTTTAGAAGTTGAAACTAAAATTAGCTAAAAAGTTACAAATTTAAATAAAATAGAGAAAATAAATAACATGAAATTCCAACATAGACTAGACCTACAAAATTTTAAATATATTTGTATAGTTTTAACGCAAAGTAATTGAACAATTTATCAAACAAAATTTATACTCGTATAAAGCAGAATACCAACAAATAAAATACAAGAAAAATAATCAGAAATCAAATCCAACAACTCAATTACAAAATAGGTTTATTAACAAAAATTACTAAACAGCCGATATTTATATATGTAAATATAAATATGAAACTAGAAACAAAATAAATTATTTAAAACAAATATATATCAAATGAAAGCTTATATATATATACAACAATAAAACAAAATATATACATAGACTCTTAACAAATTGCATTGGATTATTGAAACAAAAAGGAAAAAAAAGAGAAAATGAAAGGAAAATATCCTTAAACAAATTGTAATAAAGAAACAAATTTAATTAGAAACGGAAAGCACAAGGAGTAAAAATTTATTGAAGAATTATAGCGAATAAATTTATTTAAAAAAATGTATTTTCAAGTTGTCATAAAAATTTAAAACAAAAACCTAAAAAAAAAATTTCAGTAAAAACTGCAACACAGAAAAATTGTAACAAAATTCTACAAAAAGTTGAAAAAAAATTTAATAAAATTATATATTTAGAAACTATATGAAATGGTCAAAATGAAAAGTAACAAATTATAACAATTATTATGTAAAAATGCTATTAACAAAAAAATTAGTTACCAACAAAGAGAAAAAAAGAAAGAAAAAAATAAAGCAAAACTAATAACAAATTGAAAAATAATAACAAAGAAAATTTTATTTATATTATAGAATTATCAAATTATGGAATATTATTAAATTGTGTTAAAAATATATGAATATAAAAAGTAATAAAAAATACAACAACGCCGTGTTTCATTGAGAACAAAAAACAGGCAGTTTCAAAAGAGCGAAGGGAAGAGAAGTGCTGCAAGAAAAATTGCTTCGCATGACAACCAGGCACAACCACCAATCGCCCATATTCTATTTGGCAGCGGCAATGCAACACAATACTGCTTTTAGTCTTTGATGCAAATCGACATTCCCAATGTCAATATTGAAAGTTATCGATTACTGTCAACATGTTTTTTATATTCTCTATGAAAAGGTGACGGCGATGCTGTTCAATATTGACTCTGATTTTGTCGTCAATGGTTTTGGTGTTGTGTTGTGTTGACAAAATTTTTTGCGTTATTATGAAAAGCAAAAAAAAATTGATAAAGATAAAATTAAAATTACGAATCATAAACAATTTGAAAATTTTTTGAAGGAGATGGAACAAAATCCTGAACTAGCAAGGGGATTTCTCAGAGGTACTGTACCCAATAGTCTTAAGGAAATAGGGGAGAATATTTCCACAATGTTAAATGCCCTTGGGCCACCACATAGATATGGCGATGGATGGCAAAAGGTACAGCAAACAGTTTTTAACCAAAATATGCTCTGTAACAAAACGCAAAAACTCTCTAAAGAGAGTAAACAATCAGTGGTCTGGTTGCACTTTATATTTAATACGAAATTTTCCACAAAAATTGTAAACAAAACAAACCAGCAGTTCCAAGAATTAGATATGTGTATCTAAATTATCGATAAACAGGCAGCGTCACGTTTCAACCCTTATAGAATATCAAATTAGTGTTGACGCGGTGTTGATGTTGAGTAAAAGTGATGTTGACATAATATTGACGACGATGTTGACGCTGCCAAATAGAATATGGGCGAATATTTCGTTGAAATTTATGGAAATAAATTTTTTTAATTACCAGTTGGTTCTCAACATTTCAGTTTATAAAACCAACTCAATAAATCAGTTGAAGACTTACGCTGTTATTCATAAACGATTATTAAAAGTATGGATATTGTAGGGTTAACTATCCCTTAAAGCATTAAATAACTTCAATAATCGTTTGTGAATAAGGATGTTAATATTATGAATAGTTTTCAAAAGACGGCTTTAAGCGATACCTTAGAAATATTCATCCGATCTTAATACAACGTGTTTTTTACAGTCACAACTTTGAGTGGGCATCACTGCTCCCATTAACAGCTGATAGTTGCTTTTTGTTTATGTTGCTTTCAAACTTTCATTACGAGATTTCATTATGAAACGACTTTTATTAGAGCAACGCCTCCAAATTGTTGAAATTTTCAATCAATAAAATTTTTGAATTCCAGTTTATAAAATCAATTCAATAGGGTGTTTTTTTGTAGAGTGATGCAAGTTAAAATCATAATAAAAAATAATAATATATTTTTGATATCAATGAAACGGTCTTGATTGGATGGAAAATTTTATCACATTATTGTTTAAATGTGATTCCGGTCATGTGGCCGCCACGGCTGGCGCCTACAAGGCGCAATCTGGAACACCAATTTTCACAAACAGTAACATTCTGACCATCATCGTTATTGAAGGCAATGGCTGGGCCAATGACTCCACCAGCCCATAAAGCGCACCAAACAGTAATTTTCTGTGGATGTGGATGGTGTTTCGACAAAAGCTTGTGGATTCTCCTCACTCCAAATGCGATAATTCTGTTTATTTACGTTCCCATTCAACCAAAAATGGGCTTCATTGGAAAGTAAAATTTTAAATGGACGAAGTGCACGATAAATTTGACGAACAGAACAAATATTTTCATTAAAAATTTCCAAAATTTGCAGGCGTTGTTCCGGTGTAAGTCGATCCATAATGAAATGTCAAAGCAAACAACAAAAACCAACTATCAGCTGTTAAATGGGTGCTCAAATAAAGCAGTGATGCCAATTCAAAGTTGTATCATTCTATAAAAAACACCCAATCGTTTAGCCATTCAAAATCCATACTTTAAAGCAACTTTAAATTTAATAATGATTTCTGAATAACAAATTTAATATGAATCGTTTTCAAAAGACTGCTTTCACAATACATTTGAAATATTTCGGATGATCTTAATACAGCGTGTTTTTTAGAGTGACAACTTTGATTTGGCATCACTACTTTATTTCAGCAAACATTTATTTAACAGCTGATTGCTACTTTTTGTTTAGGTTTGCTTTCAAAATTCCAGAAATTGTTGAAATTTTTAATCACAATAAATGTTCCGTTATTCAAACTCCTCCACTCACAATTTTATTTTCGGATGAAGCCCATTTCGAGTTGAAGGGGTACTCAAAACAGCAGAATTGTGGCATTCGGAGTGACGATAATCCATAAGCTTTTGTCGAAACACCATTACATCCACACAAAATGACTGTCTGGTGCGCTTTATGGGATGACGACGTCGATTTCACATCAACATGACGGCAAAAAATTGTCGACATTAGTTAGTTACTATTAACAGCCTTATGGTATTCTGTAAGGCGTATGATATTAATAGAACATGTTACTAGAAGTCAATTTCTGTCGATAAAGACTAGACAAGTGGCAATTTTTGGTGGTCGTATTGATCTGACGTCGACGTCGACGTTGTCATTCATAATACAGGCGATTGTCTTCAAAAACGAAATGTTACTGTCAATGGTGAACGGTAGAGGAACATTATTCGAAATTTTTTCGCACTCGCAAGTACGTGGCATTAAATCTGCTGAATTGTAATTCCAGCAGGATGGAGCCACATGCCGTACAGTGGGCGCTACAATTGATTTACTCAAATGAACTTTTTGATGGAAAAAATGGGGATTTAACCCCTTGTGACTATTTTGTGAATTTATTTATATTATACTGTAAACACAGCATCTACTCATTGTCGCTCACGAAAATAGAAATTAATTTAATTTGACTACAACTACAAAAACAGCAGGGACAACAACCAGTAGCCGTGTTGCCTGCGGTAGTGAAAATAGTCATCCGCACATGGATTCTATTTTTGACAGGTTGTAGTCTGCTGTCGTTATTGTGTTTAATGCTTAAGGCTAAATAATTAATTCTATAAATAACAAAATACACACAAAATGTTTGCTGATATAGTGATTGACACAAAACATGAAAATCAATAAATCAAATTTAACAAATTTTTAATTAATTCGGAACTAAAAATTAGTCAAATCGTGCAATAGAAAATAATATTAAAATGAAGGCCTACTCGTCTCAAGAAATTATTAAATTTAAAATTAAATTGAACAAAAAAATCACTTTTACCGGCCCAATTCCAGTACTGAAATAATTCCAGCTAATTAGTGTCATTATTTTTGTCTTTTTTTATATAAATTTGCACATGTTGGGCTTTTCAAAACTTAATCGAATTAAATCGGTTGTACTGCTTATTAATTCGCGTTTGCTGCTTAAGTCTTTTGTTTTGCTCATCATTAAATATCAATATTTCAAGTTTTAATTATAATGAATTTCCTGTGTCGTCGCAAAGGTAGCAAAACAAATATTTAACATGTTACGGTGTCACCAGCACACCCAGAACAACAACAACAACAATAAAAATAAGTATATGAAAATAAATAAAAAGAATCAAATCCCAAAGACAAGAATAAACTCAATAAAACCACTTGAAATTAAGTGAAATGAACTCAACTGATGTCGAATGAATATGAATTCAACATGCAAAACAGTTGACATTCAACGATTGCGAGAGAGGAAGAGGGAGAGGGAGAGCCAGAGAACGAAAAACACAAAATAAATAAATTAAAAAGAAAACAGTCCCAACGTGTGGATACACATCGGGAAACTAACTCATTCCCACATAAATTGTGCGCGTTGTCAAATTAAAACTGCCTAATGAGATGTTGTTGCCTGCCACCAATTTCAAACTCGAGGCATCATCAACAGCCATGCTGAGACATGCATGCAGCAACAGCAAAGACAACAAACGACAGCAGTATTATTGTATGCGCGGATGGATATTACAACAACAATAGCAGCAACAACATGAACACTATTGCAGATCAAATCACAACAGCTCACACCAAAAGATATTTCGTTGCTCCAGACACAGCAGCAAACGCAGTGCGCCAGTCAGCCGTGCAGGCAAACAAAGAAACCAAAAAAAGACTGCCAGTCAAGCAGACAACCCTCCAGACCCTCTCGATGCATTCATAAAAAGCTGAAAACTGCATTAGAAACCAAATAAAAGTGTATTGAGTTACTTAACAAATAAATTGTGGAATCTTTTCTGCTCATCGCACTTTTAACAATTTTTATTTGGTTTTACTTTGGCACTCCAGCAACCAGCCATCAGCAGCAGCAACATCAACTCATTTTTGCCATGCGCTTTTCAAGCACGCTGGCATACTTAGATCTACTTAAACCTGCGCTCGCCTTTAGTTTGGCCAAGAAGCCAAGTGTTTGTTGCTCTTCGTATTTATTTAGTTCTGCTAAAGACTCCGGAATGGAGTTGAAGAGTTGAAGCGGCAGGGTTTGGTCATCATCACCAGCATGTTTAGAATACAAAGTAAAACAAGTTCTCTGTTCTCTGTTCTCAAAATACATTTTTCTTCACACATCCATCCTGTTCACCACAATCAACTTCCATGCCCCTCTCCCGCACACACTTTCTGGCTTGGCCGTAACAGTGTCTGTGATATGCCACGAAGGCGTTTGGTGCGGGGTCCAGTGATGCATGCACAGATTCGGATAAATACAAATGACATGGGAATAAATTCCACTCGACTGAGGTGATGTTTATTTTTCATATCTTAAAGATGTTGCTGCTGTTAAGGATGTTGTTTTTACACAAAAGCTTAAGTGGTTG
This sequence comes from Linnaemya vulpina, assembly GCA_963675445.1. Classification (NCBI taxonomy): domain Eukaryota; kingdom Metazoa; phylum Arthropoda; class Insecta; order Diptera; family Tachinidae; genus Linnaemya; species Linnaemya vulpina. The sequence goes on from OY776277.1 coordinate 10,776,042, forward strand.
TACATCGCCACGATCATCAGCGCTACGAAAATGGGAGATGATTAAGTGACGTGTTTAAACTCAATTCGCTTTTGTGTTTTCAGCACTCGTAATCACGAAGTGATTGGAAACAGTGTATCGAATTGCTTTGCAGAAGGGTCTGAATAGAGGGTTTGACATAATGAAATCGGTGGGATTTTTATATTATTCTCTTGAGATTAAAAGTACTTTTTGGCCAGTTTTCAAGCATATTTAAACACCAGGGGTCGAATTTCAAAATTCCATATCAATCGAAAATTCAATACAATTTAAAAGAACATTTTAATCGATATCGAATGCCGTAATTTGCCCCCAGTTAGTTCCTGTTGAACTTATTTCTCCAAAAATATATTTTTGAAAGAGCTTTTGTTTTAAAGAGCGACTAACTCTCTTTCAAAATGAATCTGGTTGTAAGAGAACTACTAAAATTAAAGTAACTTTTGGAATAAATATTTTTTGTTAAGTATCTTTGATGACAATTTTTACTGCAGCTTTTTGGAAGGGGTTGTATTAGATTTTAAAATTTATTTTGTAAAAATTTATTTTGTACTTTTCGAGTGGGCATAACGGAGAAGCACTTAAGCAAAAGTGCTCCTGTAATACTTGAAATAAGTGATTTTTGGAAAAGGTACTTTCGAAATAAGTACTTTTTGGAAAATGCACTTTTTAGAAAAGTACTTTTTTGAAAATGCACTTTTTGGAGAAGTACTTTTTGGAAAATTAACTTTTCGGAAAAAAGTACTTATTGAAAAAGGATCTTTTTAAAAGACTATTTTTCTTAGCAAAGTAATTTTTGTATAAGGTACTTTTTCAGGAAAGCACTTTTTGAAGAAAGTACTTTTTCAAGAAAATACTTTTTGAAAATGGTAGTTTTTCAAGAGAATAATATTTGACTTAGGTACATTTTGGTCCAAGTACTTTTCAGAAAAAGTTTTTCTGGAATAAGGTGTTTTTGAGAAAGTCATATCCTGAAAAAAAACTTTTATCTCAAAACAGTACGTTTTAAAGAAAATAATTTTCTAGAGAGTTAATTTTTTGAAAGAATTTCTTTGGAAATTATACATTTTTTTTAAATTTTTTTATTGATGAAAAATACCTTTGAGTCTATGTACTTCTTGAAGAAGGTACTTTTCAAAAAAAGTACTTAACGAAAATGGTACTTTTAGGATGAAGTACATTTTGGTCTAATTACTTATTAGAAAAAAATTTTTTTTTTGTAACTATTGCATCAAAATAGTACGTTTTGTAGCAAATATTTTATGAATTAGTACTTTTTCTAGAAAGTTAATTTTTTGGGAGAATTGCTTTGGGATATATAATTTATTTTTTGTGATAAAAAATACTTTTCTATCCGAATCTAAGTGCTTCTTGAAGAAGGTACTTTTTCTAGAAAGTACTTTACGAAAATGGTACTTTTTCAAGAAAATACTTTTAGGATTAAGTACATTTTGGTCTAATTACTTATTAGAAAAAAAAACATTTTTTTAATAACTATTGTATGAAAATAGTACGTTTTTTAGAAAATATTTTATGAATTAGTACTTTTTCTAGAGCGTTAATTTTTTGTGACAATTGCTTTGGGATATATAATTTATTTTTTGTGATAAAAAATACTTTAAAAAATACTTTTCTATGCGAATCTATGTGCTTCTTGAAGTAGGTACTTTTTCTAGAAAGTACTTTCTGTACATAGTACTTTTACAAGAAAATAATTTTTTGATAAGTACATTTTGGACTAATTACTTTTTAGAAAAATTTATTTCTTGAATGAAAAATACTTTTGTACATGAATGTATGTGCTTCTTGCAGAAGGTACTTTTTCAGGAAAGTACTTTTTTGCAAATGGTACTTTTTCAAGAAAATACTTTTTGGGCTAAATATTCAAAAAAATTTAATTTTGGAATAGAAACTTTTTGAACATCAGTTTTTGAAAAAGGTACAACCCGAAAAAAACTTTTTTTTTTTTCAAAATAGTACGTTTTGATCAAAATACTTATTGAATAGAATTTTGTTAGAGAAATACTTTGTAATAAATTATTACTATTATAATTTTATTTTATTTTTATTTATTTATTTTTTTTTCTGTTGAAGTAAAAATACTTTTGTATGTGAGTGTAGGTAATTATTGAAAAAGCTACGGCTAAAAATTAAATTAATCATGAAATATTTTTAATTAATTTGCGGAAATCCGCAAAAAATACTTTCACCTTTAACTTGACAGTTTTATATAAATTTTGAAATTTTAGCAAAAGTTTAGTTTTTGCTTTCAAGCAACTCAATTCTTGCACCCTGAGATTATTTTCCATCGTGACATCTTTTGTTGCCCAAAAAAAATTTGTAACTCATAAAAATCCAAATTAAATGTTTTCTCTACACAGTCAAATAAGTTCAGAAAAATCGAATGTATTGAGTATTTATCCTTATTCTTAGAAAATACCCCAGAGGCAATGTCGTGTCCAGTCATGACGAAATTTTTACCAGGGAATACCAACAGAGATTCCATAAATCAAAAGATGCAACAAACTTATGAATTCCTTTCGCCTGATAAAATAAATGTTCCCCAGGACTTGATAACATATTTAATATGTTTATTCTTTATCTTTCATGTGCAAGATTTAATTAAAATTTTCCTCAAACGGTTGTTCAATTTTCATTCAAAAAGATCTTCAATTCTGTAAAGAAGATCAAGCGTTCGATTCAAATTCTTTTGATATATAATTTTACTTGTTACCGACCCCATCAAATGAAAATTTAATTTGTGTAATTCATTAATAAAACTCATTCCCAAGTATTTAAATTACTGATTATTTAGAAAATTGCGAGAAAAAGATAAAAAACGAAAAGTTATGCATTTTATACGCTTCTGACTCATATCGCATAAATATACGCGATATGTTACACTGAAGCCCGGCCGGTTTGTTTGGCTGTTTGATTTGCTATTTTACTGATCCTGCGGCAGACAACAGTCAAAATCCGTATTAAAGTCACACACAGACACACACACACAGACACACACACACACACACACACAGACACACACACACATACACATACAAGGCTTCTTCCCAAGGCTGGGTCGCATGTTAAAATCCATTAAAGCAACACTAAATATACAAGAAGAAAAAAATGAAATAAAATAAAAATTCAATAAAACCGAAACGAAAAATTAAAATTAAATACCAACGAGGGCATCAAGCACAATCACTAACTACAATAACCAAAAAGCAACAACTACGTACGAAATGTTTGTGTGTCTGTCTGCCTGCCTGCCTGCCTGCCTGCCTGTTTATCTGCCCGTTTGTTTGTCCCGGTGTCCATCGGTTAATGTTTGTAAATGTGTATCTGCAGAACAAGACTGAACACAGTCACAGAACACAAGAGAAATCAGCGGTTAACATCTACAAATGAGCCGGCAAAGAAACAACAACAACACAAACAACACCAACAACAACACCAACATTAACTACATCACATAACATCAGACAAACTTAACTGACTATAACTTCGATTTCTTAAGTACTGAACACAGCAAAACAATTTTCTGCCTGTCCGTCCGTCCGTCCGGCTGTTAGCCAAACGCGTGAGATGTGTGAATTCGATTTCAAAAAAAAAAATAATAATAATAATAAGAAGAGAAAATGAAATGGATGCAAAAAAATAAATACAATCCTAACCACATTACAAGGAAGCCCAACACATGGGAAACAACTTTAACGATACCAGGCAAAAAATAAAAGAGATTCAGCAAAAAAAAAAAAAAAAATACGAGTAACTACAGTCGGTAATTAAAATCCTTTATTTCTCTTTGGCATAACTGAAAAGCTTTTCCTTAATTTGCTAAATATTTTGCAGCTAGAAAAAATCGAATGTTGATTTCTTTTCTACAAAAGAGTGCAACATTTTTTACACTTTTTAATAAAAAATGAAAAAATTGTGGCATTTGAAGACAAAGAATTTGTTAGAAATTAAGCCAACATCCATTATGACAACTAATTTCTGTTTTAAAACACCCGCAAACTGCCACTTTTTAGAAGAGAAATGACAAAATGTTGCCTGTTTTATAGAAAAGAATTCGTTGAAGCAACGAATTCATACCCGAGAACGGTCTACCAAAAGGACGAAGTTATACGAAGTCGTATTATAACCTGCTGCTGACTGGCAACAACTTTAGAATAGATGTTTTAACCAACTATTTCCAGGTCTTTTAAGAAATTGCAAAAGATGTAATTGATGCCTCACAGAGCTTTAATTTTTAAATACCCGCTACTAGAATTGAAAATTTTCACAAGTCGGGAAGTTATTGGCCTTAACCCCGTTATGAAAAAAATCTTTTTCTTATCAGATTTCGACGTTTTGAGGTTGTCAGAAGCTTTCCTGACTAATTCTGAGAACCTGCCACTATATGTCCGTATTAATGTGTGTGTGTGTGTGTGTGCGTGTGTTTTTGTGTGTAAGTATGTGACCCGCTTATAACTTTGGAACAGCTTTACCGATTTCAACCAAACTGAGGGCTTTCTAAAGGGTTTTACTTAACTTCAATTTACTGTGAATTTGAACCGGTTCGATCCGAAATTTAAAAAAATATTACAAAAAATTTTTTTTAAGATTTATTTTTAAATAACCTTCACCGATATAAATAACGGCTTTACCGATCGATACGAGAAACTAATCAGCTCCCGAGATTAAAAACCACGTCGGCCTTTGCAAATCGGATAAGAATCGGTTAATCCGTTTGTGGGATATAGTGAACGGAAAAAATTCGCAAAAAGATAATTTTTTTTTAACTCCGAAGTTCTAAATCCAATCAATTTGTGTTCTCGATCCTTTTATAGGACTCGTAAAACTACATCAGCCCACACTAACCACATGAAAATCGGTTGATTAATTCAAAAGTTACAACATTTTGAAAATTAAATTAGAATTGAAAATCAAACAAAATCGAAAATTCGATACCGCACAATTAAAATTTGTTGGTCCAAAAGGGTAAACAACTAAGATTTTTCTAACTCTTTAATTTTGATTATGTCTGAATCTTCTTTCCCAAAATCTTACAAAAAACTCAAAGTATCAATTGATCTTTTTATATATGAAACATGTTTGATAAATTTGAATGAAATTTATCGGTACTAAAAATTAGAAAAGCCTAAAAGGAGCTACAGAGCCTAAAAATCGTTTTGATAACTTTGCGGATCAAATTAGAGAGCAGTTGAAGGGGGGTGGGCCTTTAGAGCCAACCTTTTTCCAATTTTTTTTAACTAAAATAATTTTCCATAATCCCATTATTAGAATGAGTTGTTTGGTGGCAAAGTTGTAGTCAAATTCCCAAGTCGCTATTGTGAATTATTTGCCATTGAGAGTTTCTATTGTGAAGTAGTTGGTACTGGTTTATAAATAAAAAAGAAAGACGTACAGATTTTGAGGAACTGAGTAGCATTTTCTGGTGCCGGAAGAGGTGAAGCAGCGAAATGTGGTGGGGAAGTATTGCAAAGAAAATACATGCATGATAAACCGAATTCTCTCTATATTAAACGAAGATAAAGTCACAAGTGAACAATATATGTAAATCAATTGTTCCACACATATTGCATTAGTATTAGAGAATGAATCGATATTGTGATAACTCTTGAATACGTTATAGGAAATTTCGCCCGCTTTTAAGAAGCTTCAACGAAAGCTTTCTAAATATTTCTTATTCAAAAAGCGAAAGTTTTTAAATATAAAAGTATGTGATTTAACAAACCCTTCCCTCGTAACTAACAATGCCGTCCCATTTTGTAGGTAAATGGTTCGCCCTGCATATTGCACAATCACAGGAGTAGAATACATATTCCAGCTTTCGTACCTTTTACAATGAAGAGAAAAAAAAAGTTGCAAGCTGATCGCAGCAGCACAAATGCTTTTGTCGTCGTCATTGCAACCATGTTATTCATGAGATCCAAGACCACACAAATACAGGCACGCGTTTGCTGACAGCATAAAAATTGTTGAGCTGGCGTTTAACGCGCGTGAACGAGGAGATATATTGTAGCACACACTAGTAAAAACAACAGCAACAATAGCAGCAGCAATAAAACGAAAAAACAAAAGGGAGCACAAACACACATCATCCATGAATGAACGAACGAACGATCGAACGAGGCACGGTGGTAGGGATGATGGCTGCTGGTGTTTGTTGCCAGCCATGGAAGATACACTTTTAAAAACGGTACTAATCTTCCGCGCAAAAAGGTACTTATTTAACTCTAAATAAATAATTCTTTTTGGAAAACACGTTTGTTACTGTTTAGGATCTACCACTAAATTAGCAACTAAAAGTTTTTTCTTCATCATTGACACTTTTAGTAGCGTAGGGTGTTTTTATAGAGTGATACAAGTTTAAATCATAACAAAACATATTAATATATTTTTGATATCAATAAAACGGTCTTATTGGCTAGAAAATTTTATGACATTATTGTTTAAATATGATTTCGGCCATGTGGCCGCCACGGCTGGCGCCTACAAGGCGCAATCTGGAACACCACTTTTCACAAACAGTAACATTCTGACGATCATCGTTTTTGAAGACAAGTGGGCCAATGACTCCGCCAGCCCATAAAGCGCACCAAACAATAATTTTCTGTGGATGTGGATGGTGTTTCGACAAAATGCGACAATTCTGTTTATTTACGTACCCATTCAATCAAAAATGGGCTTCATCGGAAAATAAAATTTTGAATGGACGAAGTGCACGATAAGTTTGACGAACAGAACCATTATTTTGATTAAAAATTTTCACAATTTGCATGCGTTGCTCTGATGTAAGTCGGTCCATAATAAAATGTCAAAGAAAACTAAACAAAAGGCAACTATCAGCTGTTAAATGGGTGGTCAGATAAAGCAGTGATGCCACCTCAAAATTGTATCACTCTATAAAAAACACCCTATAATAGCATTTTAGCTCGAAGGGCTCAAAAACCAGGTTACGATAGTTTTACGCTTAAAATTAGCGGCAAGTTCGAGGGATGGCCTTTAGGGTTAACGGTTTTAAGTGTATTATTATACATTTTAACTCTTATTTGTTGTGGGAGTTTTTTTTTATATGTTAAATCGCTATTAAGAAGCGTGTCGTTACTCTGTTATAATTCATTTTCATTGCCAAGGAAACGTTCGAGGCATTTGCTGCCATGAGTTTTAATGTCATCCGAACTGATCTTAACTCGCTGCGATATACGGTTGAGCCCATGTTTACACCACTGCGCATAAAAGCCTTAAAATATCAGAGACCGTAACGGTCACAAATTTTATTTTAAGAATCACAAGTAAATCGTTATAAAAACCTGCAATTGTTGTGTGATTAGAGACAACCAGGAAAAGGACTGAGAAATATGGGTTGTTCTAGACTCTTTTTTAGATCAAGATTCATGCAAAACTAAAGAAAAATTCTCTTCTAATTCCTAAGCATTTGAACCGAATAATTATATATTTTAAATGTTAATTTGCAATGAAAGTAACTGAATTCCTTAATTTCATTGAAACTGTTTTAGTATTATTTTTATTAACGTCGTGATATATCGTATATATCGTAAAGTACCGAAAAACGTACAGTTGTAATATTCTTTCCAGCACTGGCCAACTACACAAATGAATAATGCCAACAACAAGAAATAAAATTAGGAAAACAACAACAGAAACAGCAACAACTTAAAAATATGTATGCCCGTATGAAAGCAACAAATGCATGTCTAACAAGACAGATAGTCAAGGAATTGTACACCAAAACAACTTTAAAGGCAACAGCAACAACGATGCAACGTTCAAGCACTTGAAGAAATTCAGTGATTATTTGAATGCACTTATTTGCCAAACTTAATTTATAAATGACCTACTCGATCCCTGGGTGATTATGACAAAAGGCTTCGGGCACACTGCCCTGCATATGTAGGGGTCATCCTGTGAGTGCTAGTCCAAGACAAAAAAAAATCAATGCCCGATAATTAAGCGACAGCTTGCATGAATAATGAAATCCTGTTTGTTAATTAATTAATAATTAATTTGTGTTGCAGGTAACCGTCTCCCTGCTGCCTTGTACTCCTTCAATATTTTGCTGGAACTTGTAGCTTGTCCTCAGATATAAGCCTTTCAAGTTTAGTGAGTTTCACTATTATTTTTCCACAGAAACATATAGAAAAATTAGGAACGGTTTTCATTAGGCGGTGCTTGGCTCCCCCTTTCTATAACTACAAGTTATGGCGGGCAAAGGAGGTTTGTTTTAAGAGTTGCTCATATTATTGTTCTTAATATAGAGGAAAATTAATGATTGTTTTACATGAGGGGCATTCCTCACCCCCCTAAACCACTTCGATTTTATAAAAACTTGCAGCTTGTCCTAAGAGTGGTTCGCGTTAGTTCTAGAGCTCTTCACTATGCCTGTTGGGCAGATATTGGAAAATCAAAATTTACTTTGCATGGAAGGGACCCATCTTCCCCTTTCTGCAGTACAATGCAGGCTCATTGCTAGCTCTGGGTCCAAATTACCGCATCCGATGTCGAACGAAATTTCAATACATTTTACACACAAATTTCGTTCGCTATCGAGTGCCGTAATTTGCCCCCGTGGGATATCAGAAGGCAATACTCGCTTCTATGCTCTGACGCTTGGTAAAAGAGGAGAGGACGCTGAAGTCTTGCCTTTTCAGATCATTCTAAATTGGAATTCCCAACAACCGAAAGCCCTTTCGATTGGAATGCTTGACAGATCCACTGTTTGCCAGTGTACGCACACTTTATTCGAATAAAACATGCATTTTGTTTGCTGGTGTATTTGTTATTCAGCATTGGCGAGTTAAACATGCTGATCTGCTGCATGAAGTACAGAAAAAGAAGAAGAACAAAAGGAATAAACAAAAGTAAATGTAAAATAAAAAATAAACTAGATTAACAGATATTAACGATTATCGAACTCTTTAAAATTCTTAACAGAGACTCTTGAGTTGTTTTCCAATCGACAATGAATTTTCTCACACTATTTTCGAAACCCATGCTTGGATGCTTCTTTGTTGTATTGTTGTTGTTGTTGTTCTTACACACAAATGTTGCATATACAACAATAAAAATGATACCTCTAGTGGTATAAATATAGTTTATGAGCCACAAGTATGTGAACAAAAGTTTCAGCATTCAGTTTCTGTTGGCTTTTAGTTTTTTGAAAACTCATCATTTTTTTATATTTTATTTTATTTTTTTTTTTGGTTTTTTGTTTTGAAAGCGAACAACTCCAGAAATCAATAAAAATAAAACAAACAAGTGGATGGCTTTTTGAGATTTTAAGCCTCTTTCTTGTTACTACCACAACAGTCACTTAATGAAGTCCGTCCGTCCGTCCGTCCGTCCGTCTGTCCGTTTGGTCCAGCCATACGCCAGCATTGTTTTGTTTGTATCAAAATACAGTTTTTCATATACTGAAGCCCCCATATGTGCCAGTGTGTGTGCGTGTGCGAGTATGAATGCGTTATAAGCGCCACTTATTGTTGGCTGTCAACTTGAAATTATTAAACAAATATTAACCCTCTCCATAATCTGACTAGACAATGGCCTTTAACAACATTAACGATGATCATCATGACGATGATGCGACAGACTCTGGTTGCTTCCACATACTGCAAGTGTGTGTTTTGTCGTGCCACCACTCGCTCCTTTGACTTGTTTTTTCTTTTTTTTTCACTTGCACACAAATTTCAGCCTGTTGTGCCAAAAGTATCATCACTGAAATCATCTTGAAACTGATTTGGTGATTTGGAATTCGTGACGAAACCAAAACGATGTCCATAAATATAAAATAAATCTCATTTAAGCTGATGTGCTGGACTTGTAATATTAATGGTGGAAAAAGTGTGTCTGCCTGTGTCTATGTGTGTGTGTGTGTGTGTGTGTGAGTGGTTGGTAGAACATGTTTTCTTTGGGAATGACTTTACAATGTTGTTGTGCCCCAGAATGTTATCATAAATATTTAATACTTCAATTATTTGCAACTAAATTGTGGTGTAATAAATTTGATGCAGGAGCGAATTTCAATTTATTACTTTGTATTGGTTTTGTTGTTGTTATTGTTGTTATTGTTATCTCTGGTAATTTATTAATTATTAAAAATCAAGTATTAAACGTTTGAAGAGTTGCTGTATGAGAAAGAATTTCGGAACAGAAAATTTAATACCAGGAAAGAATAAAAAGAAAACTTTATTCTTGGGCCATTTTTCTTAAAAGTTATATACAGTGAAAGCTCTCTTTACGGACAGCTCTTATAAGCGGACATCTCTTTAAAACGGACAATTCTTAAATCTCCAGAACCAATTTCATAAATATAATTGTTTTTTATTCCGTTCCAATAACCGGACATCTCCACCTCGCGGACAAAATCTTCGTCAACGGAGGGTAACCGCCTATGAGATCTTTCACTGTATTGATTTTTTTTAATAAAATTAGTTATTTGGCTCCAACAACACGGAGCCATATGCCACACAGCGGGCGCTACAATTGCTGCTTATGGAAAACATATATTAATTTTCCTCTATCTTCAGAAAAACAATATGAACAACTCTTAAAACAAACCGCCTTTGCCCACGATAACTTGTAGTTATAGGAAGGGACAGTCGAGTACCGGCCAATGAAAAGCATTTTTAATTTTTCTATACTTTTCTGTAGAAAAATAATAGTGAAACCCACTAAATTTGATGGGTTTAAATCTGAAGACAAGCTGCAGGTTCCAGCAAAATATTGAAGGAGTACAAGGCAGCAGGGAGACGGTTACCTGCAACACAAATTAATTATTAATTAATTAACAAACAGGATTTCATTATTCATGCATGCTTGTCGGGAATTGATTTTTTTGTCTTGGACTAGCACTCACAGGATGACCCCTACATATACAGGGCAGTGTGCCCGAAGCAGAAGGGAGGGCATAGTGTTGAGGGGACAGCTGAAGATGGATTAGAAGACAATTTTGTTGTACCTCTTTTTACTATTCACTTCAGCAGTGAATTTTTTACTGAGAATACCGACGAAGGAGGGTGTTGTATTCTGCTCTTTTAGTATATGACGGTGTTGATCACTGTCCTTAATGTTCAGGGAGCAGTGCCATGCCTTCGCCATTGAGACAAGCCGTCAACAATTCACACAATCCTGCATTATTGAAGATAAGAAAAATTCGCCACTGTATTTCGTGATTGAGTGCAGAGTCGAGCTCGGGATCTAAAATTTTGTAGGCTTGTGTTCCCCACTTCTATACAATTTATGGGAGTTTTTCACATCGAAAAAAGTTTAAAGTTTTACTTGTTATGCTCTCTAGTGTAGTACAATTGATGGAATAACATGTTTATTATTATGAAATTATAAATGAATTATAAAAAATTAACGGATATATTTCGACTCCAGTAGCAAATCAGGCCTGAGTCGGTCAATACCGAGTCCTGTTGGTAATTGTTTTTTAGGTGCAGTCGGAGCTCTGACGGTTCACCATCTTTTGAGAGTTTCGCATCCCACTTCCAGTAGTTAATTCCGAGACCTCAAATAATTTCATGGATTTACTATGGAATTTTCTGTGATTAACTGCGTTGCTACTTCTTGTGTGAAGGCGAATGTCGTGTGCAGTCAGTTACAGGAATGGATAAAAATATAGTCACCTCTCGTCAGCGATATTTTGTAAATTTAGTTTATAAATAATTTTTTAAATAAATAAATAATTTGATTTATTTTGTAAATCACAGAATGACAACATTTTTTTTCCATGCGAGAAGCTCTCATGTTATACAATTTGATGTGTTAAACAGTTGCATGTCTTCTATGCGATAAGAATTTTTATTAAAATAGTTTCAATAAAAAAATAATTAATTAATTAATAAGAAGATATTCTCGGATGTTTAAAAATTTTATTGAATTAAGCCGGCAAATAATATATTCCCACACCTGCGGCTAAATTATGGCACTCGATATGGATCGAAATCAATATCAAGGAAATTTTACACATTCAGTTTTCAGCTTTATCTTCAATCTTTATCCACAAATAGAAAAATTAACGCTTTAAAACTTGTTTCTTAATTCCAAATATTCTGCATTCCTGTTGGCTACGAAGCTTGACAGTTGCAGAATTGTTGCTATTGTTTCCCTTTCGCCCCACTGTGCTTGATTATTCATTAATACCGCACAATTAAAATTTTATCAACACTCTTTTATTTATTTGCTGGTATCCAAATGATCTTTAATTTATATCATTCACATGGAACAAGAACTTCCTACCCTCTACGTGGCTTCATAATACGTTTCTTGTTGGCATGCAGTGCTTTGAAAGAATATTAATAAAATTGATTAAATTTTTTCCTGTTCGTAATCTAAAATATTACATGGACCCAAAGCGGGAGAGCCAATCAAAACAGTCACAGAAAATTCCATATTTTTTTATATTTTTTATTTAATAACATCTTTAAAAAATTGTTTGTAAAAGTAATTTAATGCCTAAATAAGGATCCTTTTCATTATCTCTCTGCCATTTAAGTCTCATAAATTTTACTAAATTGTCAGTGGAGTATCGATAGTGTCACAGTAGCACAACTCAAAAGAAGAATTCCAGGGAATTTGTCGAAATATCAAAAAGATGTGTCGCCCAAAAACTGCATACAAAATAAAACGGTACTAAAAACAAAACAACAATGACAACAAGTTAAGGAAAAAGTCATAAAAATTCAATGGGAAAGAAACAATAGAGGCCTGCAAAGGAGCTGGAATGCATGAACAACAACAACAACTACAACAACAAGAGGCAGGCTGTATAAAAATGTGTCAAAGAACATTTACTTGGACTACAAGTTTAACACAAAGTAAGTAAAACTATTTATGTGAGTAAGCAGGCAGTCTCTTAGTTAAATGTGTGCGTGTGTGTGTGTGTGTGAGCCAGCGTTAGTATCTCATGTTTTTTTTTTGTTTGTTGTCCACCGCATTTAACAACAATACCAGGGGCATACCGTAACATAAACATTTACAAATTATCACAAAAGACTATTTAAATAAAAGCGACCGCACAAAGATTCCAGCAGCCATCAGCAACGACAATGAGAACCGAGTGGAAAAGAAGAAAAAAAGAAGAGCAGAAAAGTAAAATGACTATAAAAAACTAAAGAAAAATCTGATATGAATTCAAGATAGTTGGCGGAGACAGACTTAATGTCAGAGACAGACACTTGAATATGATGGCAACTTGCAAACTGGGCGAAGTGCAGATTTTATTTAAAATTACTTAGCATTTGTAGGGGCACAATTGGAGGACATTTGTCAAAAAGGCAACATGTATAAATAAATAAAATTGGCTTTAAAGCGTGGTAACAACAGGCAGCGCAACAAAGTACGAGTGCAGCAGCAAAAAAGAAAAAAAAAAAAAAACAGGAAAAACTGCAAGTAATAATACTCATTGCAAAGGCGCACACAAGCCTACAAAAGAGATCAGACGTGCACAAACATGCACACCACTACATGAGCAATTCGGCTGTGCTGCCTGTGGTAACGGCCCATTACCAGCTTCTAAGCAAGGAAATTATTTAAACTGCAGCAAATTGCTATTGTTCTCAAAATACTTGCTGTGTTCATCGTGCTACGAGTAGTTAGCACATTTCGAGGCTCTCCTTTAATGTTTTCCCAATATAATGATTTGTGCTAGAAAAGGCTGCTGTGCAACATTTGCTGGTGCAGTTGCCTAGACCGCATGTTGCGCTTGTTGGCAAACTAGAAACAACCAAATGTGCCCTTCATAACAGCTTGTGTACTACGGCTACAATTCTCTGCCTCTATATATCCACTGTTGTTGTTGTTGGCTCAAACAATACCAAAGATTTCCCTTCCTTTCCCCTCGTTTTTTGTTTTCACCTTCTTCTGGTTTTCTCGTTTCTTTTAAACCGCAAAAAATCATTTGTTCATTGATCAGCTACTCATACCATCTTCTGTTTGGTAATTTATTTTATTGTTGTTTTGCTTGTATGTTTTCTTTTATTATGCTTGTTGTTGTTGTTGTCAGGTATACACATCCGATCGATATAATTTACTTGCTAACGTTTGCCAGCCAGTCGTTAGTAGTTGTTGTTATGCTGGCAGTAATTGTATTTGTGGAAATCATAGTTTGGGCTTTGTAGCACCCTGTATGTATTTGTTATTTATTTCAATTTTTATTGTTATATTTACTGCCAATTAATCCTCCTACAAATAATGATTTGCAAAAACAGAGCGAGAGAGAGAGAGGCAGGGATATACAAAACCTATTTAAAGTTACCAGATCTTTTGCCATTTATTGTAAATAAAATGTTTGTTTTTTTGTTGTATTTAAAATAAATATATGAAATTATTTTTGTGTCAAATGTCACTAATCATTAATCATGTGTATGGCCATAATGTGCATAATTATTAATTTTAATTTATAATATTAAATTTAATTTGGGAATTTGTATGAGTATTCAAAAGACTTAAGACACATGCTGGTTTGTTTACATCTGCTGGCAAAGACTTAAGATGCAAACATGTTTGTTTGTTTTACACGCTGAGAAAAACAAAAGCCTGCAGCCGCATGCAGAGCTGATATAAACGATTTTTGCAATTCAGCACTTAAAGATAAAGAGTAAGGCATTAAACACAATAACGACAGCAGACTACAGACTACAAGTTGTCAAAAATAGAATACATGTGTGTATATGAGAATGATTATTTTTACTACTGCAGGCAACACGGCTACGGGTTGTTGTCCCTGCTGTTTTTGTGGTTGTAGCCAAATTAAATTAATATCTATATTAATATTTGTATAGGCTAAATTGTTCTAACTTAGTTAAAATCTCAGAAAGACATGATGATAAATATTCCTAGGCACAAAGGAAGTCAACATCAGTTTTATTCAACTTACACAGCAGAGCAGAACAGCTGTTTTCGAAAGTCGCTACACTTTCATCTTCAGTGCTCATGGGTATATTGTGTTTATCACCACTGTTTAGGTGGCTTAGTTGAATGTGATAACAGTTTCTATTTACACAAATTTTATTGTGAAAAACAATCCGAGAACTGTATCAACCTGATGTTAACACTTGTGTGTTATAATACCTGTGTTACCATTTCATTATTTTCTTCATGTCCCATTTTTCTGAATTTTTTGTTCCATTATACATTAAGTCAAACTTTTTTAATTTCTATTTTGGTGAGCGACAATGAGTAAATGCAATGTTGCCAGTATTATATAAATAAATTCAATTATTGTCGACTTGAAAATATATTATTTTATTATACAAAAAGCAACAACAAATTATATTTCCAAGCTAATGAAATGATTTCTTGTCATATATTGAGAACTTTAAATATATTTTATTGGAATAACACTATTTAAGAATATTAAATTTAAGAAATCGGCTACACTGGCGTATGAAGAGATTTCTACTACAAACAACAACTCATGGCAATTGATTTGGTGGTGTCGTTTTAAAAATAATTAAGTAGCTGACTACGAGGCGACGATTGTAGCCAACGACTTTTGCAGTCGGCGTTCGTGTAGCCTGCTGTCGCTATTGTGTTTAAAGCTTTAGACTTCATGTTGGTGGCATTTTATTTTCTAAAAGCAGAAAAGATTTTGAAAAGTTGTGCCTCAAAATAGTAAATAATTTTTTTTTAAATAACAAGAAATCTTTGAAATAAGAAAAATATTAAAAGCGCCTGCAATTTATATGGATATTTTTTTAAACTACAATGATGTGCAGGTCAAAGTTCTTAAAAAAGAAATACAAGTTATAAAATTTTGGAATTTTTAATAAGCAGAAAACGTCTTGTCCAACTCGGTCATTTTAATTGGGGAGGTAACGATACACCTTTACCGATACCGATGCCCATAACAAATATGGACGATATCCATACCGATGCCGATGCGCATATTGAATCGAAGTTCAAGTTTAAATTAAGAACTCTCTAGTAGAGTAAATTGTGGAACAATATGGAACAATAGAAAGTGATTGAAGAGATTTGCTATTGAAAGTTCCTCAGCACCTACTGAAATCGATGTGAAATATGTTCGATTTAAATCCGAAAATTCATTTCATATGTAACGAACGAAAACTTGCAGTATTAAAGTTAGCAGGACAGCATCAACAAAGACTGATTGAAAAAAGCACGAGCATATTTGAAATATCTTGTAAAAGAGCACACACTCACACACACACGTCCACAAATAATGAATTCACCACGAGCAGAAAATAAGATCAAGAAAAAAACAAGTCAAGGAATGAAAATGAAAAGTATAGCTCCAATAAAATTATTCTTATAGTGGCGTCACAAGCATCAGTCCTACAAAACGCATATCACTCGAACGATAATAATCACGCCGCTGCAGATTCTACTGATGATGATCATCCGCATCATGATCAGGATCGTGTATTATGTTTTGGTTTATATTGATCGGCATTTAAGCAACATTAAACTTTCGTTCGATTCGCGTTCGATTGTACATAATCGGCTGCCATTTATTTATGCTTATTAAGGATTTCGAGATGGTTTTTTGTTCATCTCTGCTGAATGCTGGGATCTGTTTTATTTTTGCCAGCCATGATTGTTTTTTTCACGTTTCATTTGGAGAACTTAACTTTAATAAAAGTTAAATATATATTTCTTTACTGGTGGTACATTTTAGTTGAATAACATTAAAGGCAGAGCCTTCAAAGAATAAAAACTAATGGTTCGGAAAGCAGTTTTAAAATTATTATAATTTTTATTTAAGTTTTAATTATATTATTCGAAGACAATTAGAATGCCAACATGGATTTGAAATCTCTCTATATTATCAGGATCTTTGTGTTATCCATTAACTCCTTATGTTGCCATCATACCAGTCTTTTTGTAAAACTTCCTGTTGGTGGTTATTTTGAAATAAATTAAACAGGTTTTCGAACAATTAGCCTACAAAATTATATATAATTTCATTTTGTATTGAATATTTCTCATGGTGCTCTGAATTAAAAATAAAATAAATAAAAAGACACAAAGGTGCTGACGATGATAGTGTAGCGGCTTTCAAGAACAGCTGTTCTGCTCTGCTGTGTGAGTTAATGTCGATTTCTTTTCTAGAAAATAATGCAACATTTTTCACACTTTCTAACAGAAAATGGCAACATTTTGCCATTTAAAAATAAGGAATTTATTAGAAATGAGTCCAAAATCACTCAGGAAAAATAATTTGTGCTTCAACACTGTTCTAAACCGCCACTTTTTGGAAAATAACTGAAAAAAATATTGCATGTTTTCTAGAAAAAAAAAACGTCCTAAAATATTTAAAAAGTTTCGACTCGTGCTAACCCAGTAAAAGGGCGAAAACGTTCAAATTTACTGAAAAATGTTCAAACAAAAAAAATTTCACTTAAGAAACATGGAGCAAAATATCTAGAAAAATCGGTCATGAAGAAAAATAAGGAAACGGCAACACAGGGACTCCATAAAAGGGTGTTACCTTTGATTTGATACAGTTATCGTACGCTTTTTTCATAATAAAAATTGATTTAAAAAGAAACTGTTATCACATACAATTAAGCCACCTAAAAAAAGTGAAAATAAATTAATTACTCATGTTTATTGATGAAGGAATTGATGTAGCGGCTTTCGAAAACAGCTGTGCTGCTCTGCTGTATAAATTGGATATATAAGAACTGATGTTGATTTTCTCTTGCGATTGGGAATATTTATCATGCCTTTCTGGGCTAAATATGTAACAAATAAGAGTAACCATGTGTACTGCTGATAAATGTGTAGCGGCTTTCGAAAACAGCTGTGCTGCTCTCCTAAGTATATTCAATATATATAGAACTGATGTTCATATTTTCTTATACCTTGAGGTATGTCTTTTTGAATAAAAATTTAATAAATAAAAATAAACAATACTCCTGACGATGAAAGTGCAGCGGCTTTTGAGAACAGCTGTGCTGCTCTGCTGTGTAAGCAGATATTTATCATGCCTTTCTGAATTGAAAATGTATTAAATAAAAATAAACAAGACTCCTGACGATGAAAGTGCAGCGGCTTTTGAGAACAGCTGTGCTGCTCTGCTGTGTAAGTTGAATATATAAAAACTAATATTGACTTTCGCTTGTGCTTTGGAATATTAATCATGTTACAATGAATTAAAAATGGAAATAAATAAAAAACATAAGAACTGACGATTAAATTGTAGCGGCTTTTAAAAACAGCTGTGCTGCTCTCCTTAGTAAATTCAATATATAAGAGCTGATGTTCGTATATTCTCTTATACTTTGGAGAATGTCTTTCTGAATAAAAAATTTTCTAAATAAAAATGCACAAGAGTACTGACGACGAAAGTGCAGCGGCTTTTAAAAACAGCTGTTCTGCTCTGCTGTGTAAGTTGAATGTATCAAAACTGCAGTTTATATATTCTTATATTTTGGAGTATGTCTTTCTGAACTAACAGTTTAATAAATAAAAATGCACAAGAGTACTGATGACGAAAGTGCAGCGTCTTTTAAAAACAGCTGTTCTGCTTTGCTGTGTAAGTCGAATGTATCAAAACTGCAGTTTATATATTCTTATATTTTGGAGTATGTCTTTCTGAACTAACAGTTTAATAAATAAAAATGCACAAGAGTACTGATGACGAAAGTGCAGCGTCTTTTAAAAACAGCTGTTCTGCTTTGCTGTGTAAGTCGAATGTATCAAAACTGCAGTTTATATATTCTTATATTTTGGAGTATGTCTTTCTGAACTAACAGTTTAATAAATAAAAATGCACAAGAGTGCTGACCATGCAACTGCAGCGGCTTTCGAAAACAGCTGTGATGCTCTGCTGTGCAAGTTGAATATATAAAAGCGATTTTGACTTCACCTGGCTCTTCGGAATATTTCTCATGGTGCTCTGAATTAAAAATAAAATAAATAAAAAGACACAAAGGTGCTGACGATGATAGTGTAGCGGCTTTCAAAAACAGCTGTTCTGCTCTGCTGTGTAAGCTGAATATTTATCATTCCTCTCTGAATTATTAAACACTTTTCCAACAATTGGTCTCTAAAATTAAATTTAATAATATATGAATTCCTGCAACTCTCCAGATACAATAAATAGTATCGGGGAAATCAATAACTCAATACTCTGATCACAGTAATCGTACACACATGTTTAATGGCCTGGTTTGCTATGCTGCGGCCATGGCTGTCTATATATTTAGTGGCTTCGTAAAACAACAAAAAAAAAGAACAATTTCTTTACAGAGATGATGATGATGATACCATCGATGCTGCTGCCTGTTGCATCTGATATTCTCACACATGCATAGAAAACATAATGCCAACTCCATTATAAACAACGTGGTGTGTGCATGTGTATGTACACACACATAAATATGTTCATATGAATTGCATTCATTCATAAAAGTATGCCTTTGGGCAGCTCCGCCCCATATACATATTCATGTGCACCACTCATACAAACACACGAACACTGTTCTGCAATGGCGTTAAATGGATCTCGTTTTATGTGTAAGAGAACACTCAAATTGGCCTCCAAACATTGAAATGCGATGATAATGATGAACATGTGGATGGATGCTCGTACATGACTTTATATTTACGAGCAACCAGAGGCGTGTGATAGTTGTTGTACAGAAGGCATTTCGCTTCCAAATCATACCACAAATAAATTCTCATCATTTTGTTGCTTTTGTATCTCGTTGTATAGCTTAGGGAATTCTGTCATGGGATGTAGCGTGTAGGCCTTGAAGTGCCTGACACTCGACTTCAGTACAAGTAGTTCTCATCGAAAATGGCAAAAAGTTTCCCTTAACTTACTTTTGGCATTCTGAATCATTGTTAACCCTGGATGGTTACTGTTCGTCGAATCGACGAAGACCATTTATCGTATCGCTCTTATATTTTGCTCAAAATCGTATCGTTATATTTTATATTTTTAAATATTTTTTTAAATTAAATTTTTAACTAAAAATATTTTTGTTTAATTTTGACTCTAAAAATTGTTCCGTTAGAGTCATTTTTAAAAATTGTTCGTCGATTCGACGAAAAGTGAAGTTAATGTACAAAAATGAAAAGCAACTAGAACTAGACATCTTCCAAAGTCGTGTAATTAAAATACTTAAAATTAATCAGTGAAACACTTCCTGCCGTATTCATAAAAAATAATGTAGACGGGCAGAGTATTTTAAATAAAATTTTGTATGAAAATTATGCTGTGTTTTTTTATTTTTTTTATTATTCGAGTCTACATTATTTTATATGAATACGGCGGTTAGAATACTGACACAATTACTCCAAAAAACGATTCCAATATTAGCTTTTAAGCATTAAACACAATAACGACAGCAGGCTACAGACTACAACTTGTCAATACTAGAATACATGAGAATGATTATTTTTACTACTGCAGGCAACACGGCTACTGGTTGTTGTCCCTGCTGTTTTTGTGGTTGTGGTCAAATTAAATTAATTTCTATTTTACTGAACGACAATGTGTAGATGCAGTGTTGCCAGTATAATATAAATAAATTTAATTATTGTAAACTTGAAAATATATTGTTTTATTATACAAAAAGCAACAACAAACTATATTTCCAAGCTAATAAAATGATTTCTTTTCATATATTGTGGACTCGAAATTTATTTTGTTGGAATAACACTATTTAAGAGTATTATTAAATATATGAAAGCGGCTACACTGGCGTTTGAAGAGAATTCTACTACAAACAACAACACATGGTTATTGATTTGGTGGTGTCGTTCTAAAAATAATTAAGTAGCTGACTACGAGCAACAATTGTAGGCAACGGCTTTTGTAGTCGGTGTTCGTGTAGCCTGCTGTCGTTATTGTGTTTAATGCTTATGGCCCCGTTTGTGATATAATTCCCTTTTTGGTGTAGAGATAAATTTTTCTTAACTACGCTAATGATTTACCTCTTAAATATGTATTTTCAAATGGATGCATTCACCAAATTGGTTAAGGAAACACATGGACATAAATCCACACATACATATAAATGTATATGTGTTTATGTGTATGTGTGGATATCAATAATAGGGCTATAGTTTTCATAAGGCACAAAAGTTCTGGACATATTTGTGGCCCTTTTATAAACACATACGATACGTTATTTATAAAGCTCTTGAAATACGTGATAAAGAAAATTTATCATCGTTATTTAAATTCAATATTTTCGCTTGAGACGTCTCAGTCCAGGGAATACTAAAGCCGAGCTGGATTGTATTCTAAGTCCTGCGTTTAAGCGCATCCTTAAGAGTTGCCCCGAAACACACAAAATGAAAAATATGAGATCCTTAAATTTTGATGATCAAAATCAAGAAACAACTTCACAAATTTGCCTTAAATTTATCGGTGAGCAGCGGCTAGTGGGTCTAAACTTTCGGAACAGAGAGGAAAGTTTCTCCTCTCTGAGGCGAAGCTGCAGTAACGCGCATGAATCAAATCAAAGTCGAGCATGATCACTGAATTCTTCTTCTTATGGCAGGCAGCATTTTGAATGAAATGGCAGCACGATCGCCTAAGAATTAGTTATCACTACATGCATACCTGTATGTGTATATATGTGTATGCATTGTGTATGTGTGTGTGTTACAGTATGTGTGTGCTCACCATGTTTTCATTCTGCCATGATTGTTTCTTTTTTTTACAACCTCCACGAACTATTTTTGATTTCTGTTCAGCTATTTCGGGAATTAATTTAAATAAAATCAAGCAAAAGACAGCGCTGCTGCATCAGCCAGCACCTGTTACATATTCGTATCTTGTCTGACGGTTGACATGGCATGAATGAAATGACATTAAAAAGATTCAAAACGGTATTCCGTTTATTTATTTTTCCGTTTTTATTTATGTTTTTTTTTATTTTTATTAAAAACCATTTAACAAATAAATGGGTTAGTGAGAAACTTTAAATTGGTTTTGTTAAAGCGTAAAAGTGTATAAATTTTATGGCACTTTAATTAATTCGATTGATTTTGAGAGATGTAAAAGCCAAACAATTAAATGTATCTCAAGGAATTTGCTTTGAATTGAAGATGAAGTAAATTACGTTTTCATAGTTGGGGATGAGTTTTTATGTTTGTGACATGTAAATGAATGGCTTGAAGTTGTTTGAGTTGATTGCGACACCAACTTTTAT
Organism: Linnaemya vulpina; assembly: GCA_963675445.1. Taxonomy (NCBI): domain Eukaryota; kingdom Metazoa; phylum Arthropoda; class Insecta; order Diptera; family Tachinidae; genus Linnaemya; species Linnaemya vulpina. The sequence continues at coordinate 10,798,229 of OY776277.1, forward strand.
TTAGTTTCTAAAAAAGAATGCTACTTCTCTTGCATCTTTTTTTATAAAAAGTGGCACTATTATGTCAGTTGATAATGAAAAATTGTTTCGAAATTAATCCCACATTCGTTTCGAGAAACTGTTTTCGTTTTAAAGCTCCTGCAAAATGCTGTTACATATTTTCTACAAAAGAAGCCGCTAAAGCAAAATATTACTAACACTTTTGCATCGTTATAAGTTGCAAGCGGTTAGACAATATCCTCTTGATGTTTGGCCCCTGTCAATTTAGATATTTAGTGCCTCAAATAACAAAATTGTGCCTGATTACGGTCCTCAATTCTAGTCAAGAGTTCGCAAAAGATTAAAGAAAAACCCAAAATATTTCTTTAAACTATTGAAAACTCTCGACTTGTTGCGAGAACCGTAACAAGGCCCATTGTCTCTCGAATAACAAGACAACTTTTGACCCATAAATTATGATTTTTATGTGTATTTTAAGGAGCCACATTATCGCGTTCCATATCGATTTTCAATGCAATTTAAATAAAATTTAATATGTTCCCAAAATGTTTCGATACCCGTTTTTGAAATTTAAGAATTGTTTTTGAAAAATTTGAGGTCTTATATCGTTTTATAAAGGGTGTTTTTTATAGAGTGATACAAGTTTAAATCATAATAAACCATAGTAATATATTTTCGATATCAATGAAACGGTCTTGTTTGGATAGAAAATTTTATGACATTAATGTTTAAATATGATTTCGGCCATGTGGCTCACACGGCTGGCGCGTACAAGGCGCAATCTGGAACACCAATTTTCACAAACAGTGACATTCTGACCGTATTCGTTTTTGAAGGCCAATGACTCCGCCAGCCCATAAAGCGCACCAAACAATAAGCTTCTGTGGATGTCATGGTGCTTCGACAAAAGCTTTTGTGTTGTCCGCACTCCAAAAATGCCACAATTCTGTTCATTTACTTACCCATTCAACCAAAAATGGGCTTCATCGGAAAATAAAATTTCGAATGGACGAAGTGCACGATAAGTTTGACGAACAGAACCATTATTTTGATTAAAATTTCCACAGCTGGAACGCGTTGCTCTGCTGTAAGTCGATCCATAATAAAATGTCAAAGCAAACTAAACAAAAAACAACTATCAGCTGTTAAATGGGTGGTCAAAGAAAGCAGTGATGCCAACTCAAAGTTGTATCACTCTATAAAAAAACACCCTATATCAACTGTATTTGTAAGCGTATTATCGTTTGTGATATATCCTAATATCTTTGCTTGTGCCTGGCCCCCTAGCAAACTGTTGTTGCCCACCCCGAAGCTCTCAACACTTTTATTGCTTGAACAATTTTGTATAATTTAAAGGAAACATATAAAAAGCTATTTCGAAGTCCCTTAATGGCCCATCTATTTCACTGTATCATGAGCCCTAAGAGCTTTCCGCCAAACCCAATGATTGTCAAAATGTATTATCTGCCTTTCTTTCCTTTTGCCAAAACTATCAACTATTGTGTTGTCGCTTTGACTCGTCTCAAAATAACTTATTAAAAATATATTTTACAAAATAATTTCTTTGTTTTGTTGCCACTGAATGGGCTAACAAAAAAAAAATAAGTTCATGCATTTCAATCACTTCAAACTATAACAAATACAACGAAAGGAAATTGTTACAACAACCACTTCCATATGACAATGCCAGGCAGCCAGCATCATTGTAAAGATTTTGCTTCCCATAACTTAATATATTTAAAGAAAAAAAAACAGTTAATATAAATTAAGAAAACAAAAAAAATCAAAATTGAGTTCACAACAATTTCCAAAACCACAAAAACTGTTCGTAGACTCCATATAAAAGAAGATGCCAAAGCGAATATGCTGAACTAAATCGTATTTAAATAAAAAAAAATCAATTAATACTTAAACAATAGCTGTTGGACTGACTGACCAATACAAGCGCGATTAAATAAATACCCACACACCCAGAGGAGGAAGAGAAAACAATCGATTTGTGTTTGTGGTTGTTAACTATTGAATATTGACAATATATTTTAGGTGAGCACGCGAACATGGTTGTCTCTTTCTTTACTGTTGCTTCTGCTTTCGTTTTATTTTCACTCTTTTCTGTTGCAAATAAATTCATTTTGTGCATTCACTCATTTTGGTTGGAAGTGATATAAAAATGAACTCTTTGCATTTGGGTGAGTGTGTGTGTGTGTGTTTTGTGTTCTCCATGAGATCTTTCAAGTCGAGTGTTACGCACAATAAGTGTTGCCGCAAAGAATTTTATGGCGTAAAGTAAAAATAGTCAACTTGACTTGAGTTTTTGATTAATTAATATTTAATTAATGAAGCAACTACTCATATATTAGTGATATAAATAATCAAAAGCTTATGGAATTTTAATGTCACCTCAATAAAATAATATGAATTATTAAAAATGTTGTAAATTAATAAATAACAATATAGATATAAAAATTTATAGGGTCTTCTCGCCTTTAAAAAATAAAATCCTATTATAAATAAAGGGTGTTTTTTATTGATACAACTTTGAGTTGGCATCACTGCTTTATTTGACCACCCATTTAACAGCTAATAGTTGCTTCTTATTTAGTTTGCTTTGACATTTTATTACGGATGGATTTACACCAGAGCAACGCGTGCAAATTGTGGAAATTTTTAATTACAATAATGGTTCTGTTCGTCAAACTTATCATGCACTTCGTCCATTAAAAATTTTATTTTCAGATGAAGCCCATTTTTGGTTGAATGGGTGCGTAAATAAACACAATTGTCGCATTTGGAGTGAGGACAACACAAAAGCTTTTTTAGAAGCACCATGACATCCACAGAAAATTACTATTTGGTGCGCTTTATGGGCTGGCGGAGTCATTGGCCCGTATGTCTCCAAGAACGATGATGGTTAGAATGTTACTGTTTGTGAAAAATCATATTTAAACATTAATGTCATACAATTTTCTATCCAATAAAGATAGTTACATTGATATCGAAAATATATTACTATGTTTTATTGTGGTTTAAACTTGTATCACTCTATAAGAAACACATATTTCAAACATATATTTGAAACAGTTAATGGCCCGTATTATGAATGACGATGTCGACGTCATATCAACACGGTAGCGAAAGTTGTCTCTTGTCTAATCTTTGTCGACAGAAATTGATTTTTAGCAACATGTTCTCTTTATATTAAACACCTTAGAGAATACCAAAAGACTGTCAATAATATTTAATTATTTTCGAAAACTTAACAACAAGTTGCAATATCTTGCTGTCGACGTCGTCATTCATAATATGGGTGAATATCTGGTCCAACCACTCATACCAGCCTTCAATTAAACGACCAATTATTATGCTGCTTTTGCACAGTTAAGAAATGCGGCTATTTAAGAAATCAGTGGCAGGACTTTTAAATAATTCAAAAAGACATGTTTTTGTTAAACAGGCCAATATTAATTTTGCCGAATTCTTTAAAAAAAAACTTGTCAAGTTTTATCACAATTTTTTATGTTTTTATCTTAAAATATTATAAATATTTTAAATAAAATAAAATTTATTATTATAAATATTTAAAAATTATTTAAATTTTATATAATATATATTAATATATTTTGGCAACTTTTTATATTCCTTTATAATTTGACTAAATATTCACATGTTGTCAACACTGTACACGGGCAGGATGAAGTTGCAAATGAACTGAGCTGAGACTGAATGAACTGCTCTGGCACTCAGTCACTTACAAACGAATGAACACTTCGTAGGGAATTCAATGCCTGAGATTGAAAACGAAATTCATTTTATGCTGAAGCAAAATGAACGCGATGAACCGCATGTGTAAATAATAAGAGGTAACCAAAGTAAATAAATTTAGTTGGTATTTGTGTATCTGGTATGAAAATGTTTAAGCCGATAACCGTAATAGTCAGCAGAGTAAAATAAACAGTACGACATTACAAAGACAATTCAAACGAAATATCGTTGCATACGGGGTTCTTGAAAGCACCCTCGTTTCGTAATGTCATTTGTCAATCAGTAAGCGAGCGCAACGGTCGTTCTTAGCGTGTTCAAAAGTAGAGAAGAAGCAACAAAAAAAATAACAGTTTTATGAAATTCAAACATGTATTTCTGATGGCGAAAGAAGAAAATAATTTGAGCTGAAGTGAAGCAATTTTTATAAAAGGAGTGAGTTTTTCTGTGGGCCTTTAAAATTCAAGTTAAAATAAGAGTGTTTGAAAATAAAATTCAAACAATTAATTTAATACGTGCAACAGATATTAAGAAAAAAAATTTTTTTTTAATAAAATCGAATGGAAATTGTTGTGTTTTTTAAATAAGAAGATATAAATAAATGCTTGCATTGGATTAAGTGCTTTAATTAAAAAAAAAAAGAAAACAACAACTCTAAACTAACAAAACAACACAAATCCCAAGGATTATACAAGAAATTCCAAATAATTTTAATAAAACAAAATAAAATGGAATTCGAATTGCGAGTACCCTGCCTGGAAGGCCTGACCCACATGTCCTGCAAAAGCTGCCACATCTGCCTCAACTCCTTAACGGCCTTGACAGCCAGCAGTGCGAAGCAACAACACGACAGCAATACAGAATTACAGCAACTCCGCAACAACAACAACAACACAGCCTGTGGCAATAATCTCTCCACCGAAATATTAACACCACGGGCGTCTTCCAAGGCTTCATGTTCTTCTACAGCTGCAGCGCCCGCTTTCAGTTTGCGTCGTCTGTGTGCTGTTTTCATTTTAATAAATCTTTTCTCCACGGCCGCTGGCTGCGGTCCCGGTCGAGGCATTGGCGGGCCTAGAATAAAACGCAAATTAACCCCTTTAGTATTTAAACAGCATGTACCAAATATGTCCGAACAGTCGCTGGGTGCTTCGGGTGTTAGCGAAGGTGCCATCAGTCGTGATTCGGCTAAATTTAAGAAACTGGAGTTCAACAACAATCGAGATATAATATTTAAGGATGAGGAGGGCACCGGTGCAGATCATGTTATGAGCAGGGTAAGTAGCCCCCTACAACTTATCTTATCGGACAATATGTACCAGGGATTGCCAGTGAACACTTTGTGTCGAGTGGCCGGCAGGTTATCTGCGAGTGCTTTGAGTGCTCTTTTCCTTTGCGTGCCCACAATTTTGTAATCGATTTGTTTGCTCTGTCTTGTTCTCAATTATTTGTTAATACAATTGATAAACAATAATAAACAGCGAGAATGCACTTTATTTTTATTTTTTATTTTTATTGTCTTTATAAATATTATTTTAGTTTTTATAGTTGTTGCTGTTGCTGTTGCCGTTGCAATATTTGCTATTCGTCGTCGCCATGATTCATTTTGCTTACGGTGCGCGAGTGGCTTCTAAATTGTTTTCTAATTAAACGGTGCAATAAACTTTTAATCTAAACAATTGCAACTTCCATAAGCAGTTTGTTCCAATTCCAGTTCTGAAACTCTTTCAGTGTCTGTTTATCTTTGAATGCATTAAAATGCTGCAAAATAATTGTTTATAATTGCAAAAAATATTATTTAAAAAAATTTGTCATAATTTGATTAATAGACTTTTTCGTTAGATGACTTTTTGTTGTTGTTTGTTGTTGTAATATTTGATCGATTGTTAATGTTTATCATTAACTGGGGAGTGCAATTTTGGCTCAACCGCTAATTAAATATTGTGAATTAAAATTTAATTATTGTTTTAGGCTAATGAATACAGTTAATGTTAGTGGAAATGTTGGCTGAAAGCAAAACAGGGCTTGAGGTTGATGAAAAATTTAGAAAAATATTAGTTTAAGAATTTAACCCTGGATGGCTACTTTGCATTTTTGAACAATTTTTAAAAATAGTTAAAACTAAACTTAAATATTTTTATTCAAGTATTTTATTTAAAAAAAATAAAAATAAAATACTTTTTTTCCTTCTTAAAATTCGGTACGAGTTTGTTTGCTCAATAAAAGGGTTCTATGATAAAGAGTAAATGAGCTCCGGTTCGACTAACAGTAACCCTCCAGAGTTAAGAATACTTCAACGTCAAAATCTTTAATCATGGCAAAATTTAGAAAAAATATTAGTTGAAGAATTTAACCCTGGATGGTTACTCTGCGTTTTTTTTTAAAACAATTTTTAAGAATAGCAGGACATTTTTAAAGTTAAAAGTAAACATAAATATTTTTATTTAAGTATTTAATAAAATATATTTAAAAAAAAACTTTTTTCTCTTAAAATTCGGTACGAATTTGTTTGCTCAATAAGACACTTTTATGATAAAGAGTAAATGAGCTCCGGTTCGATGGACAGTAACCCTCCAGGGTTAAGAAGATTTCAATTTCAACAACTTAATTCAAATTATGGCAAATTTAGAGAAAAAAATTAGTTTACTAATTTAACCCTGGCTGGTTACTCTGAATTTTTTAAAAATTTTTAAAAATTATTTAGCAGGACATTTTTTAAAGTTAAAAATATTATAAAAATAAATAAAATATATCACAAACACTTTTTTTCTCACTTAAAATTCGATACGAATTTGTTTGCTGAATAAAAGAGTTTAATGAAAAAGAGTAGATGAGCTTCGTCGGTTTGAAGAACAGTGACCCTCCAGGGTTAAAAAGATTTCCACGTCAAAAACTTACTTCAAATCATTAAAAAATTTAGATTATTAAATTAGATTATTAGATTATTAAATTATTAAATTAATAATTTAACCCTGGATGGTTACTCTGAATTTTTAAACAATTTTCTAAAATAATACCAGCAGGAAAATTGTCAAAGTTGAAACTAAACCAAGATATTTTTATTTAAATATTTTATTAAAAAAATGATTAAAAAAAATTTTAGTAACACCTTGAGGAAAAAGAATCAGCACGAAATTAAAATTAAGAAGAATAATTATAACAAGAATTTAAATTAAAATTAAAGAAAAAATTAATAAAATATATCACAAAAACTTTTTTCTTCAAATTTGTTTAAAAACAAAAAGAGTTCTATGATTTCGTCGGTTCGAGGAATAGTAACCCTCCAGGGTTAAGAAGATTTCAACTTTTATAACTTACTTCAAATCATGGCATTTAAATTAGAATTATATTAAGTTGAATTTTTTATTAAAAAACCGAGGCTGAAATTATTTTCAAAAATTTATTTATATTTTTTAGTTCCATCCTCGATCTGCTTTAACAGAATTTTGTGTATCTGTAGCCTTTTTAGGGCCGTGCTTCTGGGATGTAAATCATATTTAAAATTCAAATATATCCATCTCTGTTTTATATACGACGTATTTTTTATTCAAATCAAATCTGTTTTTTTTGTAAATTGTCATAGACTTCCTGGGGGGTCACTCTGTATAACAATGCTAAAGAAGTTACTTTCGCTTTTCAAAGTAAAATTACGGATTGACCTTCTGGCTTTTAAAATATATATTTACTATTCTTACTAAATTAAAGGCTGAAGGTAATAAATTTTCTATTACCAACATCAAAGTTTAGTTGAATGTGGTCTGAAACTCTGATTATTCCGGTGGAACCTGCTATTTTATTGCTTCCAAATTTTTCATAAGAACTTGCTGATACTGGCCTAAATATGTTTTAAGTTGTATTTCTGTTCAAAATATATCGAGTTCTCAACGTAAATTGTTACGCAATTTTATTGCAATTAACTAATTGCCCAGCAAAACAATTTTTTTTTAAATTATGTTGTCATCGCTATTTTATTTCGATCACTGTTTCCACCATAAGTTTCCCCCCAAAATGAAAGTGACACGCCCATTTGATATATTAACATATTTTTAAATATTTTTCATATGAAATAATTGGTTTGCTGGCCTCCAGTCAGTCCTTCGCGGAAAAGCAGACAAATACAATTTTATATGCAAATCAGCCGAAAATTAGTGGTCACGCATATTTCGCCAGTTCTGCGATGACATTTTCTTCACTCTCGCTGCTCATTTATTTCCCAAAGTTTTCCCATTTCAACTTTCTACATCTTAATAATAGAATTTTAAACGTTTTTTGGCAAATAAAATTTATTCCAATTCTGTTTTTAACTGCAAATAAATTTCAGCTGAACGGCGGGCGTATGAAAAAAATAAATAAATGCAAAAAAGATTTACAACTGTTGGCGGCTATTAAATATTTAATATTATTTGTAATTAGTAAACGTGACAGACGTTTCTAAAAATACAGATTTTTTTCTGTTGTGAACTACAAATTGCAAACAAATTGCACAAATACACTGAGAGAAAAAACAAATGCGACTGAGAAATGATGTGTTGCAAGTTGTCGGAAAGGCCGTAAAAAAGAAATTTTGTAGGCAAGTGAAAAATGTCAGTGTTGATTTCTTTTTTGTAAAAGAATGTTAAACTCAAGAATAAAAAGTTTTCAATTTTAACTTTTTTTATAAAGTGAAAAAAAGGTTCTCTTCTGAAAATAAAAATGCTTTAGTTTGGGAAAAAAAAACTGGCAAAAAGGAGGATGCTAAGAAAATTGTTTTCTTAGAGAAATTTTTAAAAAGTTAATTTTTTTTTTGTAAAGTGTGACCCCGTTGTAATTTGAATCTTAGCTCTCTTTTCATAAAATCAAAAATAGACTTCTAGACTTTTAGAAATGATTTATTTAGGAAAGTACTGGCAAAAAGGAAACTGCTAACAAAAATTTAGCAATTTTTAAACAAATTTTTAAAAAGTCGGTTTTTTTTGTAAATAGTTACCCCCTTTGAAATTTTCATTTTAAAAAATTTTTTATAAACTGAAAAGAAAAGGTTTACTATTATTGAAAGTGCTTTATTTTGGGATATACTGGCTCCCATTTAAAATAAAGGAGAGTTTTTATGGGTAAAAAGGGTAGAAAAAGGTACTTTTTTTTGGTACTCTTTCTCCATACATATTCAACTGTAACTTTTTGGGACAAAAACCAGAAAAATCTGGTACTTTTATTTTAAAAATTTAATTTTTTTGAAGATGTAAGAGAAATTATTAAAATGAAAATTAGTTTGTAAATACGCAGATTTTAATTTGAGTTTGAATGATAATTTTCAACTGAAGGTTCACTCATAATTGGAAAAATATTTGCTCAAATAAGCGCAACCACTGAATACTAATGAAAAAGATTTTAGTTCAAAAAAGTATTTTCTGAGTTTCCAATAATAAAATATTGAAACTGTTTTACCCAAGAAACATTAAATCTAAATCAAAATATTTTTCGGTTCGTTTGTTTAGTGGTCACGCTTTTTTGAACCACATGTTTGCCAAGTGTGACCATTGCTTGAGTAATTTAAAATCTAATTCATAAGTAGTAAAATAAACTTGATGAATGTTTCAAAATAGATTTTGTATTAAAAAGGACACATTTTATTTTTTTATAAATACGGCAGATAATCTGTAGAGTTCGTTTAATAATGAGCATTCATGAAATATCAAATAATGCTGATTTCTTTTCTAGAAAAGAATGCAACATTTCTTACACGTTTTAAGTGGAAATGGCAACATTCTGTAATTTGAGAATAACGAATTTATTAGAAATTAATACCGTGTTCAGACATACCCCTTTAATTTTTCCCAATTAAGGTCATAATTGACCACAATTTATCAAACAATAAGTCAATTAGTTAACTGTAAAATTGTAAAGTTTTACTTTTTCTTTTTTTTTTATAAAAAATCGATCACAAGGACTCCAAGAGCTCCATATTTTTATTATATGCAAGTAAAATTTCTTTTTAACCAAAATTTGCATCCATTTTTTAAATTTACAAACACGAGTATTCACGAAACAAATAAAAACAAAGTGTTTTTTGAGCTGTCAAATGATAACTGAGTCAGTTAAATTGAGTATGCGTGAACACTAGATTTAATTGCTTAATTAAAATTAAATTGAATCAATTAAAAATGCACGCCTGAACACAGTGTAATCCAACCTCCCTAACGAAAAATAATTTTAATTTTAAATCTCTTCGAAAATGCTACTTTTTAAAAATGGAGTGAAAAAAATGTTCCACTAAAGAAAAAAAAATGCTACAAGTGTTTTTGAATAATAAAAATTTTTAAAATATGTGCAAACTTGTTTGTATAACAATCCAACTCTTTTAGAATCTGTAGGTATTTGACAATTTCTCTAAGTGTTTTAGCTTCAATAAATGTTTTATCTTATCAGTTGTGCACAACCAGGTAGGAAAGCTAAAGCGTTAACTAGACAATACAAAATATTTATATAAGAAAAAATATTTATAAGAATGAAAAGCAAAGGTCCTAAGTGCCATTTATTTAAAATATCCAAAATTAAAAAAAAAAAAAAAACTGAACTGAAAACATTCACAATAACATAAATTCGTAAATTCCTATTGTAGGGTTATCCATAGAATAATATGTTGATTATTATAAAAAACCAACAAAATTTTAAATGCATTAAGAAATAAATTTTGACTCATCCTGTGTTTCACAGAGTGCCGACAATTTTTGCGATGCGAAAAGTTCTGACTTGAGTTACAGAAACGAGTCACAGGCTTGAAATGCAGCGTTCTAAAGGACAATAATTGAAACGAAATTTATAAAATTTTTTTCCGCCGTTGAAAATTATTTATCAGGCTCAAAGTTCAAATCTGCAGGCTGCAATTATTTTTTGGAATTTTTTCAAACCCAAATTTCTTGGTTTTTAATAAAAATGAAATATATTTTGCATATTTCGCTAATCATCGACTTATCAGAACGGATCTGCACTGATTTTGCTTTTTTATCGTGAATTTGTCAATTCTCAGTAGTTTAAAATATTCATATTATTGTGAATTACATACTTATAAATTCATAATATTCATATTACATACTTATAAATTCATCTTATTCTGAATATCATAATTATTAATTAATAATATTAATGTTATTGTGAATTACATACTTATCAATTGATAATATAAATGTTACTGTGAATTACATAATTATTAATTAATAATATTAATGTTATTGTAATTAGATACTTATCAATTCATAGTATTCATGTTATTGTGAATTACATACTTTTCAATTCATAATGTTCATGCTATTGTGAATTACATACTTATGAATTCATAATAGTCATGTTATTTTGAATTACTTACTTATCAATTAATAATATAAATGTTACTGTGAATTACATACTTATCAATTCATAATAGTCATGTTATTGTGAGTTAAATACTTATCAATTTACAATATTCATGTTATTGTGAGTGAGATACTTATCAATTATCAATTCATAATTTTCATGTTATTGTGAATTATATAGTTATTAATTCATAACATTCATGTTATTGTGAATTACATACTTATCAATTCATAGCATTCATGTTATTGTGAATTACATAATTATTAATTAATAATATTATAGTTATTGTGAATTAAATACTTATCAATTCAGAGTATTCTTGTTATTGTGAATTACATACTTTTCAATTCATAATGTTCATGTTATTGTGAATTACATACTTATGAATTCATAATAGTCATGTTATTGTGAATTACATACTTAACAATTAATAATTAATACATACTTATCAATTCATAATAGTCATGTTATTCTGAATGACATACTCATCAATTATCAATTCATAATTTTCATGTTATTGTGAACTATGTAGTTATTAATTCATAACATTCATGTTATTGTGAATTACATATTTATAAATTCAGAATAGTCATGTTATTGTGAATTACTTATACTTCTCTTGTAAAACCATCAACTCTTTTTGTTGTTACCGCAAATTTAAGGCCTGTTTTGTATTTTTTGAATTGACTGCAAACCTGCAGTTGGCTCCTTTTACAATTACCAATTATTAATAAAACAGTTGTAAACAGTTGTAAACGGCTGTAAACATTTGTTTTGCCAGCACATACAGACAAACACTTTTATGAACTCTGGCACATATAAAATTTTGCTATAAAATGATAAATTTTCTTTTGAAACCTGCTCGCAATAATTAAAACTTTAATTGGCAATATATCAAAAACGGCTGTGAAATAAGAAACAAATAAAAATGAAATCTAAGAAAATAAATGTCATTTAATATTTATGACTTCAAGGAGAGAATCAATCGGACGCGTGTCTTGTTAAACAGATTCTTCAACAATTTATTTACCTTCAATTTGCAATTATGGAATGTCATTAACGAAAGAAAAGAAACAGCAGTTTTAGAGAAAACAAGTTGCAGAAGCCTTGTAATTTTTTGTAAATAGCCTTTCAGACGCAGTGTGAAAAGTTTTAAAATTTTTGTTAAAATTCATTAAAAAAAGAAAAAGTGCAACTGAAATGTGCCAAAACAACCCTCATAGTCAAGGTTAAAAGTAACGTTTGTTTACAGTTTTGGATCAAAGGATCCTTTTCAACATTAAAGCCAAGGTCGGAAGTCAGTTGAATCTTAATTGTGTGTGTGTGTGTGTGTTAAGCAAATGACATCAAATGGCAGCAAAATGTGTAACAAATCGTGTTTAATTTCGTTGCATTTTCCAAGGTCGTCAGTGATCAGTGTCAAACGCTTTTTTCTCGCCTACAAAATATTTCAGTTTTTATATCCTGCACAGTGGTTGTTAACAAGGACATTCACACATTCCAACAGTCGAGTATTTTTCTGAAGATGCAAAAACTGCTGTTTGCTTTTGCCAGCGCTACTGCTGGCTGCTCATTATTTTTGTAAACAATTAATTGTAGGGAAATATTGTTTCTTAAAAACCATTAACAAACAAATTAAATGACGATCTTTTTTTTAAGAATGTAAAATTGCAACATGTTTTATTTAACTTTTCCAAATTAGTACCCTTTTCTGGGAGTTAACCTTTAAAACTCTTTAATTTGAGATATTGTGCTGATTGTTTTTTTTTCAAAATTTTATTGAAAACTCGAACTAGTAAAACCCCTCAATTGATTAATTTGAATTTTTAATACAATTTCGGGGAAAAAAGAATAATAAATAATTTTAAATTATATTTAATTTTAATTTTAAATAATATTTAAAATGATGGAATTTTATTATAGTTTTTATGTGGTGGCAGGGTTAAAAATAATATTTTTAACTTCTCGCTACGAAGATTGAAAATTTTTAAAGATCGGGATATTATTGGTTTTACCCCGTTTTGAAAAGTCGAGTTCCCATCAGATCTCGACGTTTTGAGGTTCCTGACTTATTCTGAGAACTCATCTGTATGGATGTGTGTGTATGTGTGTATAAGTAAGTGACCCACTTATAACTTTAGAATAGCATTCAACCAATCTGATGGCGTCCTAAAGGCTTAATTTGCACCGATTAGAACCGGTAGACTTCAAGAAGTTATAAACTTAAAACTTAGAAGGGAAATATTTCTTAAGTCGATTACCGATCGATTGCAGAAACTAATCACTTCCGTACTTTGGGGACGGCACCCGGTTGCAATGCAAATTTACACTGAGCGAATGCTCTTCCCGCGATTTGGGTTTAAACCACAGCCACTACGAAGCTCCCCGAAGGGCCGCACCAGTGCCCCACATGTAGGGCACTGTGCCGGAACTAGAAAAAATCGAGACAGTGTTGAGCGGACAGATGAAGAAAGATGAAAATTTTTTCTTTACTTCGCCAGCAAAGTTTTGCTACAGTTCTAATGAAGGAAGGTGCCGTACCCCTCATGGTAAATCGTGGCTTCAATTGTTCGGCAATTTCGAGCGACATCGTATGCGATAGGATGGCCCCTGAGGACGGAGTGGAACCCTGGGTCAGTCCCTGGCTTCGTAATCTTATTATTAACTATTTCACTCAAAAGGACCTTGTGGCATATTCAAAGGAAATTCTAATTTCGGGACAATTATCCTGCCCAGTTGTGTAGTTGTCACTGAAAAACACCACTGGCCAAAAATAAATAAGTAATTTTATAAGGCTCTTTTCAAATGAAAAGCTGGAGCCGAATTGCCACATTCGATACAGATCGAAATTTCAACACAATGAGAATTTCAATCCACATCGAATGATGTAGGGTGTCCCCTGCCTCAAAGACTCGAAATGACTAAAATAATTGGAAGCTTTTTGTGGTCTACTACAAGTTTGCACGCTTTCAATTAAGAAATTCTCCTCCCCTGTATTTTATGAACTCATGGAGCAACCGTTTTTTTTATTTCATTTGTTTTATGCTGATTTCTTTTCTAGAAAAAAGGCAACATATTTCACACTTTTTAAGAGAAAATGGCCACATTCTATTATTTGAAAGTAAAAAATTTATTAGAAATTAATCCAACATCCGCTGCGAAAACTAATTTGCGTTCTGAAACTCCTGCCAACTGCCACTTTTTAGAAATTTAGCGCAAAAAATGTTGCATTTTTTTCTAGAAAAGAAAACGCCATTGTTTCCTAATTTACCTGCTTCTAATTGATTTAAATAAACAAAACTTTGGATTATTTGATGAGTCCTTTTTAGGATCAGACAGAATTCATTTCTGAAAACCTCAAAAATCTGTAGGAATCGGGTTCCACAAATCCCACTTCCCCCGCATAACAACAGTTCCATTGCAGCTCTTGGACCAGATGCCTATTGGATACTGTTGCCCATCATTTTATAAAAAAAAAGCTTCTACTTTTCCTAAAATTGTACGATGGGGAATGATGATGAGTGATGGCTGCTTATAAATTCTCTATTTATTATTATTTTTTTCTTTTTTGTTATCATTTTAACGTTCTTTTCAGTCCCCCAGGCCCCCAAAAAGGTTAATAAACATATGACAGGTTGCAATGTGAAACGTATTGTATTGGACTTACGACATTTAAAGAAAATACATAAAATTCACTTGAAAGGACTTCAGTCTCCCAGGCATCTAAAGGGTTAACAAAAATATTTCGGTATGCAATGTGACACGCCTTGAACAAATAATTTATGTAGTGGACTTGGGACATTTAAAGGAAATACATAAAATTCACTTGAAAGGACATCAGTCTCCCAGGCCTCTAAAGGGTTAACAAACATATTTCGGTATGCAATGTGACACGCATTGAACAAATAATTTAAAGGAAATACATAAAATTCATTTTTGAATAAAATTCATTTATAAAAAATTTATTCCCTCCAGGCCCATGAAGGGTTAACAAAAGTTTTTCGGTAGGTATTAACAAATAATTTATGTACAGGGCTTAGAACAGTCACAGGATATACATGAAATTAATCTTTTTTATAATGTTCATCTGAAACACCAGCCCCTACAGGGTTAACAAACATGTTTCGACTTGCTATAAGATACGAATTGTAGTGGACTTAAGACATTTAAGGGAAATACTAGAAATTCAATTCCGCATAATAATTATCTAAAACCACTTTAGTCCTCCCAACCCCCTAAGGGGTTAACAAACATTTTTCGGAATGAAATAACAAATAATTTATGTAGTGGGCTCAATCTGTAACAAACGAGTTCCACAAACCCCACTTCCCCCACATAACAAAAGTTCTATTGCAGCCCTTGGACCAGCTGCCTATTGGGGACTGTTGCCCATCAGTTTATAAAAAAAAGCTTCTACTTTCCCTAAAATTGTCCGATGGGGAATGATGATGAGTGATGGCTGCTTATAAATTCTCTATTTATTATTATTCTTTTTTTCTTTTTTGTTATCATTTTAACGTTCTTTTAATTTTTTATTCTTTTTAAATTTTTTTTTTTTTTTTTGACACAAAGTCTTTTCAAGTTCTCAGGAATTTCATTTGTTTGATTTAGCAGATTAAAAAGCAGCAACAGAAATTATAAAAAAAATGCAAAAAAAAGAAAATATTTTCAATATCAACTGTTCGGCTGCAAACTTGGCTACTCTGCAAACGTTAAAATAACCAGGAGGGCTCCTCATCATGTGCATTTAAGCCCGTTTCCTCTCGGTGTGTTCATGTTTTATTTTATTGTAGCAGTTTTTTGGCTTTTTTATTTATTTATAATATTTTTTGTTGTTTTCTTTTTTTTTTTTTTGGTAGTACGGGCGAGCATTATCTGCTTTAGATTGCATGTTGTCATTTTTCTTTTCTTTCTCTGCTGTTTATTTGTTTGTTGTGGTTGTTGTTATTATTATTTTTTTCCTTCGGGGAGATACAAGTATTTTAATCTTATTTAATTTTTATGCTGAACTTATAAACATGCATGTGCTGGGAAGCTGTCGCTGCGTGTGTGTGTGTGCGTTTGTTGGCTGTGTCGTGTTGACGTATCTTTTTTGGACCACAACATCTCTACGGTTATTAAAACTCATACAGTAACCAAACAGATTTGTATTGTTGTTGTTGTTGTTGTTCTGTTTTTTTTTTTTGCTCTCTCCTTATTTTATTATAATTTTTAATCTCTGCCTTAATGGCAACCACTTAAATCATTATAATTCTTGCCAACTACTTTTGCAAAATATTTTGACGCTTGTTGGCGCTTTTTTGAAGGGGTCTGTTTGTTATTAATTATAAACGTACAACAAAACAAAAGAATTACAAAAATGCACCTTCATAAACCGTCTATCATTTTCTGTCTTTTATGTCAGTTTAATTTTTCGGAATTTGTGTGTTACTGTTTGTTGGCTTAAAGTTTATCTCGGATATGTGAGGACAAAATCAAACCATTTTTTTAATTAATTGTTTCGGGTGTTCTGCTCTTTTTGTTGTTTTTGTTGTTTTTGTTGTTTTTGTTTGCTTGTTATGAATTTAAAAACAGAATTCAATTTCCTTAACACTATTTTATTACTCATCAAAATGATTCTCAACTGCCAGAAGGCGTCATTTTAATGACATTAATAAAGATCTATTAACTTTTGGATTCAGCAAAATTGTTTTTTGCTTTTTGTTTTTTATTTTTGTCTTCTGGTTGCCTTTCATTTGAAATTGAAACGATAAGCGCCATAATCCCTGATGTGTGATTAAAATTTGTTTATATAAATTTGCCGTTTTTGTTTTTTTGGAGTTCAAGGCGCGAGTGAAGCCGCAAATTAGATTCGCTACAATGATTTGTTGGTATGTTTTTTTAAAAGTCTGTGCAAATACGAACATGATTCTGGTTCTGTACGCTGCCATGTGTTTACTCCAGATCGCAATTAACCTTTTAAAAGGACTGATTTGATGAGATTTTTGTTTTAAGAACTTGAAACAGTTGGGAACGTTCAATATTATGCGTACAAAATTCAGTTAAAAGTATTAATTTTTGATTTTATTATATGAGAAATTGGATACTTTGTAAAAATGTATGGAAAACTGTGGACCCTGAGGGCCATCCATTAATTTTAAATACAACACTGTCGTTACCGGGTTTTTGTGCCTTTCTATGGTTTTGAGCTCTTCCAGCTAAAACGCTGTTATTTAAGCTTTCAAATCAACCGATTCCCATGTGATAAGTCATGATTGATGTACTTTTCGGTTACTATAAGAGAATTGAAAACACTAACTGATGAGATATATAATTTCGGAATTTGAAAAAAAATCACTTTTTTCGAAGTTTTTTCAATCACGATATCTCACGAACGGATTAACCGATTTTGACCCGATTCACAGTTGCCGACGTGGTTTTTTAATCTTAAGAGCTGATTAGTTTTTGGAATTTATCGGTAAGGTTATTTAAAAAAACATCTTTAAAAATTTTTTCCTCGAATTTTTTTTTAAATATATGGATATCTACCGGTTCGGATCGGCTCACAGGAAATATCAGCAGAACCCTTGAGATCGCTCAAGATGTTCCAAAGTATTAAGCGGGTCACATACTCACACCCACACACTTATACTCACACACACACAGACTCATCAACACACACCCATCAAGAAATACGCGTAAACAAAACCATACAGACATTGTGGCGGATGCACAGAATTATTCATGGAAGCTTTTTAAGACCTCAAAACGTCGAGATCTGATGAGAACTCGATTTTCTTGAAAACGTATTAAAACCAGTAACTTCCCGATTTTTGAAAATTTAAAATTTTTGTAGCTGGAAGTTAAAAGTTAAAACACCTAAATTTAATAACAAGATCGAAGAATATTATCAATTTAATATACAAGCCCCCTAAGGGGTTAACAAAGCATATTTCGGAATGAAATAGCAAATAATTTATGTAGATGACTTGGAACAGTTAAAGGAAATGCATAAAATTAATTTTTGAATAAAATTCACTTAAAAGGACTTCAGTCCCTCAGGCCTCTAAAGGGTTAACAAACATATTTCGGTATTCAATGTGACACGAATTGAACAAATAATTTATGTAGAGGACTTAGGACATTTAAAGAAAATACATAAAATTCATTTTTGAATAAAATTCATTTATAAAAAATTGATTTCGTCCAGGCCCATAAAGGGTTAACAAAAGTTTTTCGGTAGGTATTAACAAATAATTTATGTAGTGGGCTTAGGACAGTCACAGAAAATATATAAAATTCATTTATTTTTATAATGTTCCTCTGAAAAATAAAGTCCCCCACCAGCCCCTACAGGGTTAACAAACATATTTCGACTTGCTATAAGATACGAATTGTAGTGGACTTAAGACATTTAAGGGAAACACAAAAAATTCAATTTTGCATAATAATCATCTCAAACGCATTTCAGTTCTCCCAACCCCCTAAGGGGTTAACAAACATTTTTCGGAATGACATAACAAATAATTTATGTAGTGTAAAGGAAATACATAAAATTTATTTTTGAATAAAATTCATCTAAAAAAAGTTCAGTCCCTCCAGCCCCTAAAGGGTTAACAAACATATTTCGGTATGGAATGTGATACGAGCTCAGCAAATAATTTATGTAGAGGACTTGGGATATTTAAAGGAGATACGTAGAACTATTTTTGAAAAATATTCATTTAAAAAAGTCAGTCCCCAAGCCCCTAAAGGGTTAACAAATATATTTCCATTTGCAATGAGATAAAAATTGTAGCGGACTCACGACATTTAAGGGAAATACAAAAATTCAATTTCGCATAATAATCATCTAAAACCATTTTAGTCCCCCCAGCCCCTTAAGGGGTTAACAAGCATTTTTCGGCTTGCAATGTGATACGTTTCCTTATACGTTGTCAATACTCGGTTTATTAGTTTTTCCCTGGTTAGTTTATTATATTTGCATTAGTAAAACCAGCGATATAAAATTGATCATAAAAGTTTCAGTTTATTTGAGAGCCGCTTGTCGGTGAGACTTGAATTAGACGAATTAAAATGAGCAAAAAAAAGTATCAAATTTGTAATAAAAACTTTTATATGAAACCATTCAAGCCATTGATATCCCTTTGAAAGGCAAAATAAAGAATTGAAAATAAAAATAAAAATAAAAAAAAGACACGGTCGAGTGTTAGAAAATATTTCATATTCACGTTGGCATTTTAGATAAGGAGGAGGAGGAAGAGGAAGAAGAAGAAGAAGATATTATGCAAATCTGGGCAATTTGTTGGGACTTTTTTTCTTTTTCTTCTCTTTTCTCTGCTCTTAATTTATTTCTGTTTAAATTGATATTGATGGCCGATGGACTGACTGACTGACTGACTAGTGATGATAAATTGTATATTTTTATTAGCAAAAATTAATTTGAATTTTTTTTGTTGTTTTTTTTGTTGCATCGTTTAGTTTTATTGCCCCTCTTTAAGTGATTTCCCATACTGCCGAAGGTTTGGAAGGCTTTTAATGAGCACAGGCTGTTTATTTTGAAGTATTTTGTGTTTATTATTTCAAGTTTATGGAATTGAATTTTGTAGCAATTCAAGCTCAACCGGGTTCCCACGTACGGCCACAGCCAAACAATCTGATGTAGATGAGGGCTTATCTTTTTCCATTCTTTTTGTTTTTTGGTTTTTTGTTTTTGTATTGTGGCAAAAGATGTCAAATTATTTGTAGACAAATTAGGAGTGACATCATCAACATTTAAGATTATCAACAGTTAAACATCGTTAACATTGAAAAAGGGCAACGAGAACAAGAAGTTGGCTTTTTTGTTTGTTTAATTTCTTTCGAAAGCCCCACGAAAAGCCACCATTTACAATTAATAGGATCAGTTCTAAAGGCATTTCATAATTCATAAAAACTCTGGTTTGAAAGTTTGATTGAAAACCCCTTGACAGTGGAGCAGAGAAGACTGACTAATTTGTCGAAAAAAAAAATATTGGAAACAAACAAAAAAAAAATCATAACAGTTTAAATATCGTATTACATTCAATATAATCCTCAATGTAATTTATGAAATTTAAGATTTTTTCCTCATTTTTCACCAGATCAGCCCGAAAAGAATTTGTTCTACACGAATTAAATTGAAAGCAAAAAAAAAGAAAAGAAAAAAAAACTCAAGATAGAATTCCACACACACATTCCTCATTCGGTCGTGGTGGTTTCGCTGGTCCCACTCTTCCACTCCATTCATGATTTATTACACGAAATATTCATTAACAAATTGTTGGGGTTATAAATAAATATTTCCTGCATCGTGTTGCCTCTCTTCTCTCACTCTGAACGTGGATGCAACTGTTGTTGGCTGGTTTGCAACCGCGAGCATGAGTTCCCAAGAAGTCTAAAGTGTAGGCTCTCGTTTATGCAAAATAAAGCATTTTTTTCAAAACACTCATGCTTTTACTGGAAGTTGGTCAACTTCAACTTCAACTTCGAAAAAAAGACGCAAAAAAGTATCCGTTTTATGGCCGCATCATCATAAATCGTTGTCATTATGGTGTTGATCATTATTTTATTGCACATTTTCAAAAGATGTTGGTCCTTTTTATTTGTTTGTTGGGTTTGTTGGCTGGTTGGTTGGCGAACTTAAACGTTTATGCAGATATTGTATCGTTTTCGAATGAGATTTTTATATTCTCAAACATCATTTTTTATCGAATTGTTTTGGGCTAACAAATTCAGTTTGTCATTGTTTTAATACGAGGTAATTAATTAAAGTTGAACATTTAATGTTGTGTAATCGAGTGATAAATTATGGGAACGCCAAAAAATTTATAGTGAAATTGTTGATTTTAATTCCCTGAGAGATGCTGGATGAATTTTGAGTGCCAAATATAAAATGGAAATATAAATATTTTAAATTACCAGAATGGCTTAAAATCGTAAGAAAATGTGCTGCCAAATAATTTTTCTATAACACTGTACAACAAAGAAATAAAATAATTTTATTTATATTTTGAAAATCTTATTTATGTCGTCGTTTCGAAAGCTTAACCTGAAAAAAATTTTGGGGGGAACTAAAGATTATATAAGTTGCTAACACTGTACAACAAAGAAATAAAACAAGAGACAATTTTATTTATCTTGTGAAAATTTAATTTATTTATGACGCCGATTCACAAGTTTAGCCTGAAACAAATTTTCGGGGCAGCTAAAGACCCCATCTCTTTCACACTATTATATAAGTTGCTAACACTGTACAACAAAGAAATAAAACAAGCGACAATTTTATTTATCTTGTGAAAATTTAATATATTTATGACGCCGATTCACAAGTTTGGCCTGAAACAAGGTTTAGGGAGAGCTAAAGATCCCACCTATTTCACACTGTTATATAAGTTGCTAACACGGTACAACAAAGAAATAAAATAAGAGACAATTTTATTTATCTTGTGAAAATTTAATTTATTTATGTCACCGTTTTACAAGTTTGGCCTGAAACAAAGTTTAGGGAGAGCTAAAGGTCCCGCCTATTTCACACTTTTGTATAAGTTACTAACACTGTACTACATAGAAATAATA
This sequence comes from Linnaemya vulpina, assembly GCA_963675445.1. Lineage (NCBI taxonomy): Eukaryota > Metazoa > Arthropoda > Insecta > Diptera > Tachinidae > Linnaemya > Linnaemya vulpina. Next base: position 10,819,892 of record OY776277.1, read on the forward strand.
TGGGACAGTTTCATTTATATTTTGAAAGTTTTATTTATATCGCTGATTTACAAGTCTGGCCTCAAACATATTTAAGGGAGAGCTAAAATTACCCCTAAACAGTGGTATAAAAGAATGAAATGTTCTACGAAATTTTTTGTCATCAAGAAAATTATGCTAATTTTTATTAAAAATTTAAATTTTTTCCATGATAAAATATAAAAACTGAAGTGTTTAACTAAGTCAAGTTGAAAAGTGATTTTTGCAACTCTCCGGTATAGATTTACAGGGTGGGCAAATTTGAGGTTAGAAAATAAATTGTTATTTAAATAATAAAATATCAAGAATTGAGCTGCAATATCTTGAGACTTATTTAGTAAATAAATAGGAAATTATAAATTTTTAAAGCGTAGCAAGCATCGCTTTCTTTAAACTCTTCTGAAAAACTTCTTTTTTGAAGAACTAAATGAAAATATCACATTTTTCCACAAAATCTTTGGTAACGAGGCACGTTTGGAATTAGGCGTTTATTTAATCGACTGAAATTAAAGCAAAAGGACTCACATGATTGTTAAATAGTCCTTGAAAAAGTATTGCAGCCAAAAAAAAAGTGACCGCGTGGTGCAGTTTGCGGTCACACGACATCATCAGGCCGTATGATTTCGAGAATGATTAAAGAAACGCCGTTACTGTGGACTCTCTGCGCTACTAAACCGATTTTTTTATTTTCTACGCTGATAAGCGATTTTACGTGGTCACAATTCGCTCCTAATGACACCAGTAATCTTTGGTTTCAGCAACACAGTGCTGCCAGCAACGCAACCAGCCAAACAATTCAGTTATTGCAGGGAAAATATCCCGGCCGCTTAATTTCTCTATTTGGCGACGTCATTTCGACGCCTGTTTCCTTTATGTCAGGACGTTGGATTGTTTTCTCTAAAGCTGTTTGAAAGACTGAACTTGTTGGAAGACACCACAAACAAACTGACGCTCTGAAAGATGAGATAATCGAAAATGTGGTTAAAAATTTTGTGAAAAGAGCGGACGTGTGACGACAAGAGGTAAACGTTTGTCCAATATCGTGTTCCATTATAAATTCCCAAGTTTCTACTTGACATTGATGCCAATAAAACTGAATTTGTTTGAGAAAAGTGTGTGTTTCAAGCCACTTTACTTCCTAACCTCAAATTTGCCAGGCCTTTATTTATTTATAATGTGTTTTTTATAGAGTGATACAACTTTGAGTTGGCGTCACTGCTTTACTTGACAACCCGTTTAACAGCTGATAGTTGCCTTTTGTTTAGTTTGCTTTGACATTTCATTATGGATCGACTTACTGTTGTAAATTGTGGAATTTTTTAATCAAAACAATGGTTCTGTTCATCAAATTTATCGTGCACTTCGTCCATTCAAAATTTTATTTTCCGATGAAGCCCATTTTTGCTTGAATTGGTACGTAAGTAAACAGAATTGTCGCCTTTGGAGTGAAGAGAATCCACAAGCTTTTGTCAAAACACCATCCACAGAAAATTACTGTTTGGTGGGCTTTATGATCTGGCGGAGTCATTGGCCCAGTCATTGTCTTCAAAAACGATGATGGTCAGAATGTTACTGTTTGCGAAAATCGGCGTTCCAGATTGCGCCTTGTACGCACCAGCCGTGGCGGCCACATATTTAAACATTAATGTCATAAAATTTTCTATCAAATAAAGTCCGTTTCATTGATATCAAAAATATATTAATATGTTTTATTACGATTTAAACTTGTATCACTCTATAAAAAACACCCTTTAAATACATGTGTGTTTGTGTTCACTTTGTTCTGCTCGATTTAATGAAATTCCTTTTGGTTTTTCAATTACAAAACTATTTGTTTAGATATTAATTCTTTTCTTTTTCTATTAATTTATTTTCAATTTTCGCTTTTGTCATCTTCTAAAATTGTTTATGAAAAAATTTTATTTGTTTTTTCTTTTTTTATTGGAAATTCTAATGAAACTGAAATAATAAACAATTTTTATTTACTGACTATTTATGGCTTTTGCATTGAATAGTTTAATTGAATTTTAAAGATTTATTATTCGTGCGGTGTTTGTTTACACTTGGCCCATTAGGAAAAGCAAAAGTAACAAAAACGTTTCGGGACGGTGGGGGAAAAATACCACAAAAACCACACGTCACATGAAATTATTTAATTAAGCGCCCTTAATTTTATTTAATGGCAAAAATGACACAATTTGTGAACGAAAAAATTCATTTAATTTTACGTACTTATCGAATGGTATAGAATTACCAGCACCACCAGAGTAAATCACAGTTTAAGTTTTTAATATGCGTTTCAACAAAAAAAGGGTGCGCTGCGTTGCTTAAGCTGATTTGTTGTTGTTGTGGTTTTTTTTTTGTTAAACTCCGGTGCAGTCTTCTTTTTTTTTTTGAGGGTAAACGCTAAACTTTATTAAACCATTTAATTGCAAATTTGTTGACTGGCAAGAAGCTAAACAATCTGGCAAGAAATCAGATACCGAATATCCTTTAAAAAAAGAATTGTTGTGCTGAAAGCGAGCGGAAGCGAAAACTTACAATTACGGAAGTTGATAATTTTAACTCCCTGTTAACTGGTTAAACTACTTGATAGCAAAATCCTACCCCAGCCCTTTTGATTTTTGCAATAACAAAGAAAAACAAAAAAAAACGTCAGTGAGTAACAAAAGACAATATCAAATCGAAAAACCAAATTTTAGATCTAAATCTGCTTATCGATACCCCGGGCACGCATGCACACACTCACACATACACTCTCCCAAATACCTTCGCTAGTGTGGGCACATCTAAATGTGTCATCAGTGCTTGTGCTGGCACATACTTAACACAACTTCCATGAATACCGATGATCGTCATAAGAAACTTCAGCTCCTTTGGTTGTGGTTTTGTTTGGACCAAAAATTGGGTGGCATGTTGTTGCAATAGATTCAAATGTATTGTAATTTGACAAACAACATTTTGGCTCATGTTTTGTGTTGTTCAACAAAACACTTATTAAATGATTTTATCGTGAAAATTACTTCTGCCCGGGCATCGTTCAGTTCAGTCATACATTAACCAACAATTTGTTAGATTATAAGCGATCAGTCAGCACTGAGGCTTTGTAGTAATGCCGCTTGGTGTGTGTGTGTGTGTGTGTTTTCCAAAGACTTTCAGATTTTGACTGCTGGTTGGTGCATTTGAATGTGCAGCATCGGCGTGTGTTAATAGAACACGAATCGAGCGCATACTAGTGCCACATCAACAGACGGACTCATTAGCTGTTATTACATATTGTTTGTTTTTGTTGTTGTTGTTGCATTGCAGTTTCCTGCGTTATTGTGAATGATTATTAGAGATTTTGTAGTTGTTATACATGCTGTGCCAGTGTGCGTGCGTGTGTGAGTACTGTAATATTTTCGATTGCACTTCAAGTGTTTTACAACACAATGAAGTGTTCTCAGTACGCACCCAAGCACACACACACACGCACGCACGCAAGCGTGTCTTTAAATAAAGGGTGTTTTTTTTATAGAGTGATACAAGTTTAAATCATAATAAAAAATAATAATATATTTTTGATATCAGTGAAATGATCTTGATTGAATAGAAACTTTTATGACATTAATGTTTATAAATGATTTCGGCCATGTGGCCGCCACGGCTGGTGCATACAAGGTGCAATCTGGAACACCAATTTTCACCAGAAGTAACATTCTGACCATCATCGTTTTTGAAAATAATGACTGGGCCAATGACTCCGCCAGCCCATAAAGCGCACCAAAAAGTAATTTTCTGTGGATGTGGATGGTGTTTCGACAAAAGCTTGTGGATTCTCCGCACTCCAAAGGCGACAATTCTGTTTATTTACGTACCCATTCAAACAAAACTGGGCTTCATCGGAAAATAAAATTTTGAATGCATGAAGTGCACGATAAGTTTGATGAACAGAACCATTGTTTTGATTAAAAATTTCCACAATTCGCACGCGTTGCTCTAGTGTAAGTCGATCCATAATGAAATGTCAAAGCAAACTAAACAAAAACTAAATATCAGCTGTTAAATGGGTGGTCAAATAAAGCGGTGATGCCAACTCAAAGTTGTATCACTCTATAAGAAACACCCTATATTAACGTTTGTCGTTTTATTAAAACAAACATCGATTTAATTTAACTACATAAAATAATTATGCTTTTTTGTTTTTTATGGCCTTAAGACTTTTTTTTTTTCATTTCGTTTAAAACTGTCAGTTAATTTTTATTATTATTTTTCATTTATTTTATTTATATTTGTTGTAGTTGTTGTTGTTTGCAAGTTTTGCTTTTCCTTGCAAAACACACTCTTAATGATGATGACCATAATAACACAGTAAAACTAAGCCAGGCCAGCGCAGGCCACTAAACAATTATTATATAATTTTGTTATTGTTGCTGTTGTTGTTGTTGTTGTTGTTGGTAATTTTCTGTTGACTTTTACTTTAACAATTATTCAAAATGATGCATCAGACAAGCAGACATTCAAATTAATAAACTTACAAGAGTGAGAGAAAAATAAAAAAGAACGAGTGTTGCATTTAATAAACAACACAAAATAGTTGCATTAAGTTTTTAATTTGATAAATTAAAACTGAAAATAAGAAATAATTAAGCTAGAAAGTCATTAAGAACGCAGAGTCTTAGACGTTTATTTGATATATGAATTTGTAATAGTTAATTTTGTGGCGCCGCTGCCGTCACATTAAGGCCGGAACACTGCCGCAGATAAAGTGGTAAAATGAGGGGAGGCAGGGAGCAATTCGCTTTGGGATTTTCCAAATTATTTGCTGTTGTTCAGGAGAACGTTTGCTAAATCTGAATTTTCTTTGGCCTGTTCCGGATGTGATATCGTAATCATTTAAATTTGGTTTTTGGCTGCTGCCGGCTGAGGTAATTGACTCGTAGACTATGAAACCGAAAGTACGGATTTCGATCCAGTGCTCAGTCATTAATTAGGGATTAAATTTTTTTTTATCTAAAAAATATTGTCGGCATATTTTAATGCCAAAGACATCAGCGTTGTAAAGTCTCTTTGAAAACGCATCAAAATGGAGCAAAAAGGATTTTGAAACTTTCTCTTTTATTTAAAATTTCTATTGAATTAATTTCGATCCTGTGCTCAGTCATTAATTTGGGATAAAATTTTGTATTTAATTCAAATTAGTAAATTGCTGTGGTAAATTTTATCGGCCTATTTTAATGCCAAAGACATCAGCGTTGTCAACTCTGATATTTGAAAACGCATCAAAATAAAGCGAAAAGAGTTTTGAGAATTTCTCTTTTATTTAAAATTTTTATTGAATTAATTTTGCATGAATAATAATATTTTTGAAATATTGAAAATTAATTTAAGCATTTCTTTTAATAGAAAGAAGTTTTATGAGCTTCACTTTATAAAATATATTTCATAAAAACCGATTAAAGATCGTGACAATATTTTGACCCTGATCAGCTCTTTAACACACTCAACAGCAACTTCAGATATGATTTTTTTTCTAACACTGAGACAAGAAGTTGTGTAGAATTTGCTGTAGCTTCACCAAAACTAAAAAAGCAGCCCGCCTAGAAATTTTTCGTTTAATATATTTAAAAAAAAAAATATCACAAAAAATGTTGCAAAACGCATGGAACTGACAACGCCGAAAGGCATGTCATGTTCCTTCGTAGGCAGTGCAGCAACAATTTTTGGGCGAAGTACCGAATTTATTTAGATCCAACAGGTTCTCTCTTTCTTCTCACCTTTTTCCAGTTAATTTTTTCTCTTAATAGTTGCGGTACAATTCGCTGTATGAATAGGGCTCGTTCCCTGAGTACCGCTGCTATTTGAGAATATATAAGCGGCGAACAGGTAGAAAAAAATTTTAAAAAAATTAAAAAAAAATTAAACTCCTTATAAAAAAACACTTTTTTTAAGAAATAAAGGACTCTTTTTAGGGGCACTTTTTCTGGGGAAAAATTTATAAAAAATAAATAATCAAACAAAACAAGTGTGATTTTAGATAGAAAAAAATAAAACTTCAAATGAATAATAAAATTATTTTTTACAAGACACAAGACTTTTTAAAATATTATAGAACTCCTTATAAAATACAAAACAATTTTTTTAACAGAACACTCTTTTTTGGACAGTTTTTTTATACGGAAAAATATCAAAGTCCGTATAAGAAATGAAATAAATTTCTTATGAAACAAAAAGATTCTTTTCAAAACAGTTTTATAGACGGAAAAAATCAAACTCCTTATAAAAAAATAAATTAATTTTTTTTTTATAAAACAGAAAACTCTTTTTAGGACAATTTTCCAAGACAGAAACAATTAAACTCCCTATGAAATATAACACCATTTTTTTGTGGAACAGAAGACTCCTTTTGGGACATTTTTTTTAAAATAAAATAGAAACTCCTTTTAAAATCAATTTTCTTAGACAGAGAAAACATAAACACCTTATGAATTATAAAATTATTTTTTATGAAACACTTTTTAAGGACAATTTCTTAGATGGAAAATATTAAACTCCTTGTGAAAAATTAAATTATTTTTTATCAAACAGAAGACATTTTTTGGGACAGTTTGTTTTGAGAAAAAAAAAAACTCCTTATAAAATATAAAACAATTTGTTTTTTATTTATCATAAGACTCATTTTAGGGCAATTTTTATTTGACGGAATATTATGTAAAATTCCTTACAAAAACAATGTCTCATGAAACAGAAAGACTCTTTTTAGGACAGTTTTTCCTTATAAAAAATAAAGCAATTTTTATAGAAAAATTCAAAGTCCTTATAAGAAATAAAACAATTTTTTGGTGAAGCCCAAGACTATTTTTGGGACAGTTTTTTTAGACGGAAAAAATAAAGGTCCTCATAAAAAATGTAACTAATTTTTTTGTGAAACGCAAGATAATTTTTGGGACAGTTTGCTTAGAAGGAAAAAATTAAATGATTTTTTTGTAAAACAGAAGACTCTTTTTAGGACAGTTTTTTAGACGAAAGAATATATAAAATTCCTTATAAAAAATAAAGCAATTTTTATAGAAAAATTCAGTCCTTATAAAAAATAAAACAATTATTTGGTGAAACACAAGACTATTTTTGGGACAGCTTGTTTGAACGGAAAAAATCTCCTTATAAAATATAAAGGATTTTTTTTTAATTTATCAGAAATCCCATTTTAGGACAGTTTTCTTAGACGAAAAAAAACATATAAAATTCCTTATAAAAATAAAATAATTTTTTATGAAACAAAAAGACTCTTTTTAGGACAGTTCTTAGAAGGAAAAATAGAACTCCTTATAAAAATTAAGGGAATTTTTTATGGAAAAATTAAAGTCCCTATAAAAAATAAGACTATTGTTTTGTGGAACACAAGAGACTATTTTTGGGACAGTTTGCTTAGACGGACGAAATAAAATTATTTTTTTATAAAACAGAAGATTCTATTTTCGGACAGTTTTTCTTAGAGGGCTAAATAAAATTTGCTTATTAACAGCTTCATCTGAAACTTTTGAAATAAGTCTTATCAGTAGAGTCGAGAGCACCGAAGATTCTGAAAGACCAGGTCAGTGCGCGTCTGTTGGTATATGACAATATAGGGTCCCTGCACAAAACTAATAAGAAACTGTCCCAAAATTGAGCATGAATTAAAGTGCATTTTAAGTTGGTGCCTTAAATTAAGTCGCCTCTCAACTAGTTTTGAATTACAACTGCGTTTAGTTGGTTTCCAAAAGCCTGACTGAGAGACAAGTTGTGGCCACAACATTTTTAAATTTTTGCATATCGAGTTCAGAAAACAAATAGTGTTGTTTTGCTAACTGTCCCAAGTATTATTTCATTTAATCGTGTTTAACAGTTGATTGATCAAATTACTGGCTTTCAGTCTTAAACGAAATTACTTTTTTTTTAATGCCGGCTTTGTAATAGACACTGGCAGCCTGCTGGCATTTATAAATTCCGTCAAACTTCACACCTTTGAAATACTCAGCCTCCAGCATACACGGCTGTTTGTCTTATCAACTATTTACAACAGCTTCGATATTAAATGTTGTTCGCTGGCAATTGATTAACACCAAAAATAAAAAAATTACCCTGGCAATTGTTTGTTAAATAAAAATCTGAGGTAGACTTAGGGCTGGTTTTATCAAACTTAATAATGAATTCAATAATCATAATTAACTCTTATTAAGAACGACGATTTGGAAGATATAAAAGATGGGATTTTTTCTTCTGCGCCTCATGGTTAAGACAACAGGGTTTTGCCTGAATGGCTGTTGGACAAATACATTATTTTGCATTTAGCGTCTTTGGTGGCTGCCAACTTTGTATGCCTTTTTTGTTTGTTTGCTTGTGAATGATTAAAGCTGAATGCTCGTTAAATATCAATACTTGAATTTAATATTTAATCAACATACAGAATTTTGTACAGAGACAAAAGAGAATGTGTTTGTTTGCTTTACGCACCCGTCGGCGTTTAGCCCTCTTTCTGTGTATTCTGGTGATCTTTTATAATTCAGACAAAAGGAGAAAAGAACGAAACAAACAACAACCCATTTAAATAATATTTAAACACTGAGAGATGGCATGAAAGACAAAAATGAAACAAACAAAAAGTATTTTAGGAAAAGAAAACATTAAAAGCAGCGTTTGCCTGGGCTCGTTTGTACGAGGGAATTATTACTGGAGTTGAAGGGGACGGGAAAGAGTTAAATTTATAATAAATATTTATTTAACAATCAAATCAACATCATGCCATTGAGTCTTTTGAAGAGTATAAAAGCGCCTTAATTACTGTTGTTAACACCGTGCATTAAAGGCTCGTCGCGGTGTTTACAAGAGTAACAACAACAACAAAAAATATGTGTGAAAAATAAATTATTTTCAAGTTTTTTCTTTTTGTTAAATATATTATTAACAGGGACAGGTGATGAGATAATCAATTTGAAACGCAGTTTAATAACAACAACATTTTTTGCTGGGAAAGCGGTTGCATTAGCAGGATTTCCATAATGTTCTCTTAACAACATATTAAGTGTTTGCTTAACATTGTTGGAATTCATGCATTAATTAACAACAAACAAACTCTATTTCTTTAACGCATACTTCAAGCTTTAAGCCTTTTAATAAAGTAAACTTGCGAGCACCATCAGCCATGACACTTGAGGAACAACAAAATTAATAAATAAATAAAAACAACGGCAGCAAAAGAAAAAAAAACACCAGCCTGTGCAACAAAGCAAACAACTAACAAGAATGTGTGTGTGTGTGTGTGGTAAAACAAAAGACTTAAGCGAAAAGCACCGAAATATTTGGTGTCAATAAAAACAACAAAAAAAACGCAACAACATCATCAGCAAATAAACAATTTACAACGCCTATTAAAGCGCTCATTTGTAGCACAACACGTTTTGTCTCTCGTCATTCAAATCAATTGTAGTTCTCTAAGGCAATAAAACGAGAAAAAACAAAAATATTCCTTTCATTAACAGTGTGACAAATAGGCAAATATAAAGGCAAAATGTGTGGATACATTAAAACCCTGCAGCAGTTGCTTAAATGCATTTCGAGGCAACAAATATCCTGTCTAGTTATTGTTAAATGCAAATCAATTTTACGCCTCACTGCCAGGCATCCTGCCACCATCCTGCCACTATCCTGGTAGTTTGTTTTTTCAAGTTTTGCAGCAACAACTGGGTTGGCATGTTTGCACACAAATCGCCAGCAAAACTAACGCGGCAATTCGTTGCAGCCAACAAACTGCACAATAATTTCCTTTGAAGACAAGTCCAAAGCCGTTGGTAATTGATTTTATGGTTGACAATTGCGCTTCTGTGGTTAAGAATTCGGGAAAAAAAATCCTCAAAATATTGAGCAGTTTTCTAGGAAATTTTTCTTCAATTATCAACTCCAATGGGAAAGTAGTTGAGCCAAACAAATAGCGGCTGTTTGAGACTCTCAAAAAAAAAAAAACTTGCAATTTCACTTGCTTGAATATTTTATACAACCAATTTTTTATTTTTTATTTCAAAAGGAAATTCCAATTCTTATCAAATATTTGCTTTATCATTTCTTTACGTTGACCCACGAAATTTTAAATGAATCTGTTGCTCGTTGTGTGCCTGCAAATGCAAATATGTCAATATTGTTAAGGGAAAATGCAAGCAGAACTCAAAGGCTAAGGAAAGTGTTTTTTTTTTTTGAGAGAAGGATTTTTTTTTTTGTTGGCTTAAGTAAAAGTATTATTTGCTTATTAAACAAGCGCTGCAGGTTCAAAGAGTTTTTCCTTTTGGTTTTATTAAAAGGTTTGTTGTTTGAGTCTTTCGTTTTGGGTTAAGGTAAATAACGTGTTATTGTGAATAATGATAATTTGAAAGAAAAATACAAATTTTTCTATATAAGAAATATTTCGGGTTTGATCAACAAGTGCTGGTCACTTCATTCATATGCGAGGAATATGTTGAGGATAACAAAGCAAAAGGCTCATAAAAAATACCATTTTAGATAAAAACTACTTAAATTTATTTAAATACTATTTAAATAAATTATATTTCTATAATATGTATATATTTCTGGCTATTGATTTCATTGTGCTATTCTTAGTGGTCAATTTGTGGTGCACATTTCTGTAAGAGGACTTGCTTCCAGCGTGGCCCCCTTTCCAATATTTTTTTTTAAATTATGGATCCAAAATATTATGCAGAGACCTTTGATCCCTTATATATACATGTGTGTGTGTATATACATGCGTGCTTTTAAGTATTGATCAACTACAATACGGAAACATTTTATTAGTATTATTTTCAATAATTTTTTGTTTCTTTCGAAGCATAATAAAAAAATATTTATATCATGCATTTCTTCATAAAAATAGCTTTCAAAATATATCTCTTTCATTAATATCGGCGGACAATAAGACATTTAAAAGTGTACCACAATTGTGTGTCACATTTATATATAAGATTTCACGCATCGGGCAGACATTAAAAAAGAAATTGGGAAAATGATTGACCCTGAAAGCCATCCCTGCAACTTCCCGCTCACCTTGGGTTGAAATTTGGAAAGTGATTGATCCTGAGGGCTGCAAAGCTTTTAAAACGTGGTTTGATGTGCTGCGATTTTTTAACTTTCTGAATCAAAAAATTTTAATTTTGCCGATCGATTTCAGAAATCAGAAAATCAGCTTTCAAGATAAAAAAAACCACGTCAGCCACTGCAAATCGGGTCAAAATCGGTTAATTCATTCGTAAATAGTCGTGAACGAAACACGTTTAGAAAAAAGTATTAAATCCAATCCGTTAGTGTTCTCGATCCTTTTATAGGACTCGATATCGAGTTAAATTTTTTTTTTTTGTTAATTCTAATTAAATTTAAAAAAATCTTATAACTTTTGAATTAACAATACGATTGTTATCTGATAGTGGCGGTTGCTGTAGTTTTTCGAGTCCTTTGAAAGGACCGAGAACACTAATTGATTGGATTTATAACTTGGGAGTTTTTTTTTAAATTATTTTTTTCGAATTTTTTTGTTTACGATATCTCACGAACGGATTAACCGACTTTGATCCGATTTATGGTGCCTGGCATGGTTTGTTAAACTTGAAAGCTGATTTTCTGATTTCTGGATTGATCGATAAAATTGATTAAAAGTTATTTGAAAATATAACACTTTAAAATAAATTTTCTTCTACTTCTTTTTAATTTCTTGAAATCTACCGGTTCAAAATCATAGGAAATTCACGATCCCTTTAGAACGAATTCTGTTTAATTGAAATCGGTCAAGCCGTTCCAAATTTATAAGCGGAACACATACTTACACACACACACATACACCGACACACACAAATATATACACACATACATACACACACATACATACACACACATACATACACACACATACATTAATACAGACATAGCGACGGGCGCCCAGAATTAGCCAGGGAAGCTTCTTAGCATCTCAAAACCTGGAGATCTGATGAGAACTGGATTTTTTTCTAAACGGTGCTAAATCAATAGCAGCCCGATTTTTGAAAATTTAAAAATTTCATAACAAACAATTGGAAAAAAATTAATGTGATTAAATAACTTGTGCTACAAAGATTTGCTTATTTGGGAACTATTTAAAGATATAACCCCTCATTCATAACAATTATGAGAGGCTTATAACAGTGTAATAGAGCGAATTTCATATGAAATTTTGTTTTATTATGCTGTTATCGGACTCTCATAATTTTTATGAATAAGGGGGATAATATATAATTCTCATTGAGAAGGTGCTGAAGTGTTTGACCTGATCTTTGTGAATAACCTTAACCCTGGATGGTTAGTGTTCATGAAATCGACGATGCTCATTTAATATTTATCATGTAACTCTTATATTTTGCTCAAATTCGTATCGGATTTTAATAGAGAAAAAGGGTTTATGTTATATATTGCTCTACTATTTCAGCCTTTGATTTTTTATATATTTTAAATAATAATATCGAGCTTGAGGCTTCTTTTAATAAAAAAAAAAATATTCAGGAAATAAATTCAAGATATAAATACTCAAGATTATTAAAAAATTTTGCCATTCTTACTAAATTATAATAACTTTTTTTTTGTTATTCTGAAGAAGACATCCAGAGGATATCGAAATAAATAATAAATAAAGGGTATTTTTTATAGAGTGATACAAGTTTAAATCGTAATAAAATATAATAATATATTTTTGATATCAATGAAACGCTCTTGATTGGATAGAAAATTTTATGAAATTAATGTTTATATATGATTTCGGCGCAATCTGGAACACCAATTCTTACCATCATCGTTATTGAAGACATATGGGCCAATGACTCCGCCAGCCCATAAAGCGCACCAAACAGTAATTTTCTGTGGATTTCATGGTGCTTCGACAAAAGCTTGTGGATTCTTTTCACTCCAAATGCGACAATTCTGTTTATTTACGCACCCACTCAACCGAAAATGGGCTTCATCGGAAAATAAAATGTTGAATTAATGAAGTGCACGATAAGTTTGACGAACAGAACCATTATTTTTATTAAAAATTCCACAATTTGCACGCGTTGCTCTGGTGTAAGTCGATTCATAATAAAATGTCAAAGCAAGCTTAACAAAAAGCAACTATCAGCTGTTAAATGGGCGGTCAAATAAAGCAGCGATGCCAACTCAAAGTTGTATCACTCTATAAAAAACACCCTATATATAGTTCAAGTGTTATATATTTTAATTTTTTTTAATTATTTTTTTTTATAAAATACTCCACGAAAAATGTTTGTTTATTTTTAGCTTCGAAAATTGCTGCGCTAGAATTATTTTTTTAAAATATGCTTGTCGTTTTAACAGAGAGTAACGCTGATGCACAATAAAAATGAACAGTAACCATTCAGGGTTAAACAGAACACTTTCAAATTGGGAGCCGTGGTTCCTAAGGGGATCATCCCACGATCTAGTATTTGATGAAAATTATATAGAATATATTTAAATAATATTTTTAACAATTAAAAAGGAGTCTTAAGAAACTCTAAGCCGAGTAGTCATATGCCCCTTCCAGGTGTTTTTTAATCATTAATAATTTTTTTAATTCACTTTCGCCATTGGAAATTATTTGCTTTTCCTTAAATAATATAATTTACACCTCTTTGAGTAGTTGGTAAATTTTGGCTTGTGAAAATTGTTAATAAAATTTCCCCTCGATTAGCTGCTCCATCCGAGTTTCCATCCATTCATTTCCCAAATGAACTTAAAAAGGCCTTAATGAATTTCTTAACAAAAAAAACACTTGAATTATATATCTACCACGCCTATTAATAAAATAAAAAAATAAATTTATAATAACAAAAACAAACACACACAAATTTTGGTGTTATCAAACAGAAGAGTGAGGGAGTTGAATATATAAACCAGCAACAATAGCAACAAAATAAGCAGCCATAAAATATATATAAAAGAAGATGAACCCTCCAACTAACCGCTACTCCGGCACACAAACACAAGCGCATAAATAAACAAACTAAAAGAGAAAAGGCAAAAGAGCATCTTCATTTTTTAAATACCAGCAGTGGAAAGAGAAATAATTTATTGCGATTTCATTAGGAATTCTTTTTTTTTTTATTTATAAAAACATAAATTAATTATGAATAAAGAGCAACAATTTTTAATATCCTTTTTGTGGTGTTTCTCGTAACGTTTTCTTTTAGCGCTGCAAAGAAAAACTCAACACTTTGGCCATTTCGGTTATGAATCAATGGCCGGGTGTACGATTACGTGTTACTGAAAGTTGGGATGAAGAATATCTGCATGATGCCAAATCGTTGCATTATGAGGGCAGAGCTGTCGATATCACCACCTCAGATCGTGATCGCAGTAAATACGGCATGTTGGCACGTTTGGCCGTGGAGGCTGGCTTCGACTGGGTCTACTATGAGACCAGAGCCCATATACACTGTTCGGTTAAATCGGGTAAGTCGTTTGCATATTTTATTTACACACAATTTTGTTGCCTCGTTTTTGTAATTCCCACTTGCAACAGCACAGTGACAGCTTTGGAAAAATGTTAAGAGAGAGAGAGAAGTACGACAAATAAAAAAAGAAAAAACAAAACTTGTGAATTTTCTTAGGAATTGACACTAACGAGTTTTAATTTTGCATGTTTAACGTCAATTATGACTTTGGCCACAAATAACTTGTGATTCTTGGTACAAACCACTATTATTTATTTGCCTCCTCGTGATAAGTATTTGTATCTGCGGCTGGTATTTTCATTTTTTTCTTTTCTTTCTGTTATCTGTCTGTCGGCTGTGTCTGTTGCTAATGTTGTAGCTGTTTGGAAACATGACAAGCGTAGGCAATTTGCCTCCAACTTTCTTTGTACGTCCAACATTTTTAGGTATGGATTTGGGTGTCTTTCGGTTTTCTGGTCTTTTCCGTACTGCAGAGTTGCGTTGAGAAATAGCTGGTGAGAGAGCCTGCAGTTAAATAAGATTTGTGTGCGTACGGTTGAGAGTGCTGGAGTTACTATCCACATCAAATTGAATTAGAAATGGTCAAAAAAGAAAGAGAAAAAAATAAATCTGTTAAAAACACGCACTACTGCTAACTTGGTTAACAGGAAAAATGGACAGGCCAACACTTAGATGGATGGACGGTTGCGTATGAAGCTGCAACTTTTCATGCTCTTTAAATGAAACAGAAACAGCAACAGACAGATCGTCATTTAGTGCATTAACTCGGCTAAAGTCTGGCTAAAACAAGTTCGCTTATGGTCAATTGCAACAATTCCAACCACAAAATTGTGCTGCATCAGTGTGTGCGCGTGTGTGTATTTGTATAATTGTATGTGTGTGTGTGTGTGTGCGTGCTTGTGCATGCCCGGCTGGCTGCTTTAGTATTTTGTGGGTATCTTGTTTTGACATGTTTAGGTTTGCGCCTGTCAAATTAAACGAATTGATGATACGACACCCAATGAGTTTCTCATGGCTCTCATAAAACATAAAAATAAATCGAACATTTTTTTTCCCCCCGTCTGTCATTCCAATAACCGGTATTTACACTTGAAGAAATTTTTTGTGGAAGCAAAATGAAATAAGTCCAGGCAGATTATTAAAGAAATTAATTTTAATGAAGTTATTGAAAACGTTTGTTGTAGAAACGGAACTTTAAAGGCCTTTTTATGAGTTATTTATCTGATTTATAACAGCTTAATAAAATAAATTTTTTTTATTAATATTTTGTTTTATGGGTGTTTTTAAGATCGGTTTTATTTAAAAATTAGACTGCAAAAATACAAAAATTCAATCAAATCACATGATATTTCTTTGAAATGAAAATAAAATATATTTGAAAAAAAAAAAATGGCGCACACTGTTGGTCACAGAGTTGCATCCCATTCGGATATGAAATTCATTCCGTATGTTGGTTTTTCAGAATACGATAAATCAGAATTTTATTGGTTAAAAATGCGTTCACACTTTTCAAATATTTGCCCAAAAAAACGGAACCACTAAATATTTAGGAAAAAGCATTTAATTAGATTCTGTTATTCATAAACGATTACTAAAATTAAAGTTGCTTTAAAGTATGGATTTTATATGGTTAAAGATCCCTTAAAGCATTCATTAACTTTAATAGTCGTTTGTGAATTAAGGGGTTAATCTGTTAATTATGAATAATTATGAAAATTTTATTTAGTAGTATTTAGTGGTCACGCTTGTTTGGCCAAATAGTTGTCAAGTGTGAACGTGAGTAACAAATATCCTGCTGAAAGCATTTTTTTCCTTTTTCGTTTTCTAAAGAGCCCGAAAAATGTTCCGAAATATTTTTCTTAAAGAAACTGAACGCTTTGACAAGCCTGATAGTTTAGGGATATATCCGACATCATTTAGAGTTATTTGCTGCACTTTTTTATTTAATTTTGAAACGGGCTTCCAATTTGTCTTATTTTACTTTAATCTTAAATATATTTTAGCATAAAATTTTTGGAATGGGCAACTCATTTTGAAATAATTTAAATATTGTTGAAAAAAAATATCAATAGCACAAAAATTACTAAAATTATCCAACAAATACTTTCGATATCCGTAATTTCAAAAAAGGGAATGCAGTTATTGAGTGAAGTAAATGCTTTATTTTTCTACACTTGCCTTCTGAAAAATTATTTATCAGAGACTTATAAAACAAAGGAAAAAAAATTATTTTCAAAATGACGAAATATTTTAATTGAAAATATGAAAAAAAGTCGGATATTAATAGCACAAGAAAATGTGACCACCCCGTTATAATTTAGTGTGCTTTTTTAAATGCAGTCTGCTGTTAAGAAGTTGCGTATTTGCTATCAAATAAAAAATAAAACGTTTGCAAGATCGTCTAAAAATTTAATTTCTAATAACTTTTCTTGTATGAAAATTCATTTAATTAATGTTCTACTAATTAAATCTCTTTAAAAGGAATTTGCCAACAGCAATCGCAGAGTTATGGTACTGTCACACTTGGCAAATGTTTGCCCAATTAAACGGGACCACTAAACAAAAACAAAAATATTTAAATTCTTAAGGAAAACTAAAAAATAAAATACAATACTATTGGAAACGAATTTGCTTTGGGGGAAGTCCGAATCGAACGTCCACAGGCACTACTCTTCCTCTATCCCCCTTCCCTAAACGTATTTTCCTAGTTCTGATTCAATACATCGCTTGTATAGAAGTCATACCCTGAGTGCTGGTCCCAGACAAAAAAAGAAATATATACTTGTTTAACGAATTGTAACAAAACCACTTTCAAGGGAATTTTTTACATATCGAAAGTTTGCTGGTGAAACTTGTGCTTTTAAAAGCATTATTTTCACGAGTTTCTTATATTCAGACTTAATTGTTCCAAAAGGTTTCGTTTCTTCGCTTTTTAATCAATTGTTTGCCTAAATGCGGCTGCACCGTTTTCTTTTCTGAAAAATATGTAACATTTTTTTACATCTTTTCTAAAGATTGGCAGTTTGTAGGAGTTGTAAAATATTTATTAAATTATTTATTAATTATGTTTATAAAATACTTATTAAATTCCAAAAATTCTTTATTTTCCAATCACAGAATGTTGCCCATTTTCAATGAAAAAGTGCAAAGAATGTTGCACTCTTTTCCAGAAAAGAAAACGCCTGATTATTTAAATGAAAGCGAATATTTTTTTATATAGGGTATTTTTTACAGAGCGATACAACTTTGAGTTGGCATTGCTGCTTTATTTGACCACCCATTTAACAGCTGATAGTTGCTTTTTGTAAAGTTTGCTTTGACATTTCATTATGGATCGACTTACAGCAGAGCAACGCGTGCCAATTGTGGACGTTTTTAATTAAAATAATGGTTCTGTTCGTCAAACTTATCGTGCACTTCGCCCATTAAAAATTTTACTTTCCGATGAAGCTCATTTTTGGTGGAATGGGCACGTAAATAAACAGAATTGTCGCATTTGGAGTGAGGAGAATCCACAAGCTTTTGTCGAAACACCATCCACATCCACAGAAAATTTCTGTTTGGTGCGCTTTATGGGCTGGAGGAGTCATTGGCCCAGTCATTGTCTTCAAGAACGATGATGGTTAGAATGTTACTGCTGGTGAAAATTGGTGTTCCAGATTGCGCCTTGTACGCGCCAGCCGTGGCGGCCACATGACCGAAATCATATTTAAACAATAATGTCATAAAATTTTCTAGCCAATCAAGATAGTTTCATTGATATCGGAAATATTTTACTATGTTTTATTATGATTTAAGCTTGTATCACTCTATAAAAAACACCCGATATATTCATTGAAATCATTTATTTATTTGAATGCGAAGGAATTTTTATTTCTAATATATTCATTCAGTTTAACATATTTGGATTATTTCTTTTTCTGTCGTGCGATTACATTTCAAACAAAAACAATTTATAAGATTTTGTTTCTATTCTTATAAGCGATCGTACGAATGAAACAGTCCTTTCGACGACGTGAAACAGCAAATTTTCTTATTTATTATTTTTTATTTATTATTTAAAACTTATTTATAACAGCGTTATAACGAGTTTAAATGAGCAGTTATGGAATTTAATTGTAGGCAAATTTTAGCAAACGATTTTAAGTTCTAAAAATTTGAAGATGCATTAAATAAACTCTCGCATTTGTATAACATATATATATTTCTAATAACTATAATATGTTTGGCACAACCATGGCAGCAGGCGAACTTCCAATTATACATATTTTTTTTTAAATAAAGTAAAAAAGATTTCCACTACTTTTTCGATCTTTTGAAAGTGTAAAATTCTTAAAGGAGTTCACCAAAAGCAATTGGAATACGATACAAACTCCCCAGAAGTTTCAACAAAAGCAAAAACAAGTTCCATCAGCATTATCACGACTGTGAAAACCAATACTTATTCATAAAAATCACAAGATGTGTTTTTTTATTTAAACTTAATATTGAGCGGCAGTTTGACTTTTCCCTTTAAATTAAAGTAGCAACTGGTAGTTGATGTTAATGGCATTAACACACAAACACATGGAAACTTCTTCCACACAAGTCTCACGAATCATCTCAAACACCAAAAGGTTTGTTTTGGACCAAAAGTCTTAGGCCGCAGTAAATATGGCAAAAAGAAAGAAAAACCCGAACTAAAACCCTTAAAAAGCAGCCAAAATCTACATAAACAAGACTTGAAACATTCTTCATAAAAATCCCACCTCAACCAGGCAGCCACCATGTTTTTTTTTTCTTTCTCCATCTGAGCTTCTTTTTCTTAGGAGTTCACCAACTAAGAATCCAGCTCGAAACATATTTTTACTCTTTTTTTTGTTTTTTTTTTTAATGTGCTTCTTATCAACATGTTTCATTAAAGCATGTATTTTATATGCATTGTTAGTGTATATAGTTTAGGTTCACAACAAACAAAAAAAACAACAAAAAAAACAACAATAAAAAACATAAAAAAATAAATAAAAATACCTGTTTCGTAAACTACCATTTATATACAACTACCACCACTACTTAAACGTACTACCGGTAAAAGATGCTGCTGGGCCAAGACAAGAAAGATGACTAAACGAGGGGAAGGTAACCTCAACCTCACACGCACACACACTAAATGGAATTATGGAATATTTTAATAAACAAATTAAAACTTCGTTTGTATCTCAAGTGCGTGGCTAATAACTTCTTTTGAAATAGTTCTGTTTAATTGAAAACATACCATGAGATTTTATATAATCGCAGGCAAATAATTCGTAAATTTTCGTTAATTTCGTTGTGTGCCTGGCCCATGAAGTCTATGAATATTTAAAAGACACCGGCGAAGTGAAAATTGGAAAGAATTACAACAGATTTTCTATCTTCTAGTCTGTCTTCATCTCTCCTCTTAACACTATCCCCTCCTTTCCCAGTTCCAGCGCAATGCACTGCATATGATGGGGGGCCTGCTCCTGAGTGCCCGTCCTATTCATAAAAAAAAGTATGGGAAATAGTTGGCCCCAAAAGGCCATCCCTGTAACTTCTAGCTAATTTTAACAGCAAAGCGAACCTGGTTTCTCGTTCCATTCTATAATTTCGAGGGCTGCTATTATTTAAATATTCAGAACAACCAACCGATTCCCACGATATAAGCGGTCATTGTTAAAGTTTTCGATTATTATAAAAGAATCGAGAATAATAACTGATCTGATATTAAATTTCGAAGTTCAAAAAGAAATCATTCTTTTCGAAATTTTTCATTTACAACATCTCCCGGACGGATTAACCGATTTTGACCCGATTTGCAATGGCGGACGTGGTTTTTTAGTCTTGAGAGCTGGTAAGTTTCTGGAATCGTTCCGTAACACCGTTAAAAAGTTATTTTATGAAACCACTTTAAAAATTATTTTTTTCTAAATTTTTATTTTTAAAATCTTGAACCAAACTGGCGTCCTAAAGGGTTCTACTGAACTTAGATTTCCTGTGAATTTGAACCAGTTCGAACCGATAAATTTAAAAAAAAAAAAATTTCAAAAAGACTTAAAAAGCATTTTTCAAAATGGGGTTTTCAAAATTACTTTTTATCCGCTGCATCGATCGATTTTATTAACTATTCCGATTCTAACCGATTCGAACCGATAAATTTCAAGATATCTCAAAGAGACTAAGAAGAAAAGAATTTTTCAAAGCGGTTTCTTAATAAATTTTTAACTGCATCATCGATTGATTTCACAAATCAATGAGCTTTAGAAATTTTTAAATCACGTCATTCACTGGGTCAACATCTCGGTTTATCCTGTCGTAAGATATCGTGAATGAAAGAATTAAAAAAAAGTGATTTGTTTGAAAAATTCTGGAATTATATATCTGATCGGTTTATAGTATTCAAAAAGATCGTTCCTAAATTTGTTCCTTAAGAAAATATATTTTGTTTTTTAAGTTATTTCAAAATTTCTTGAAATCTACCGTTTCGAATCGGTGCAAATTCACGGAATATCAGGAATCACCGGAAATTTTAGTAGAACCTTTTAGAACGCTATCAGTTTGGTTGAAATCGGTCAAGCCGTTCCAAAGTTGGAAGTGGGTCACCTTTTTACACACACACACACACACATGCGCACACACATTCATGCAGACATACTTATAGACATAGTGACGGGTTCTCAGAATTAGTCGGAGAAGCTTCCAGGGACCTCAAAATATCTAGATCTAATGAGAACTCTCTTTCTTTAAAACGGGCTAAAACCAATAACTGAAAATTTCGAATTTTATTACTGCGAAGTCCAAAAATCTAGTTTTATTAAAAGTTTTAGTAACGAAAAAATTTATAAATTTTATAAAAGGGAAAATTGTCTAGTTCTTCTTGTTCGAATGAAATTTTTTTCGATTTTTGATTGTGGATTTACAGAAAAAAATATTTCTTAACAAGTCAAATATTCCACACACTTTTTTTGATGTGTTGGAGGTCACACTTCTTTTTTTAAATAAATCCTTGATAATTATTTATAGTCGCCAACAAGTCGTTTCTGCTTTATTGTTAACCGGGTTAACTTCCCATTTGGTTACTGGGCTTTTTTTTTCCATATAAATTTCAACAGGAAAAGCAATAAAAACAAGAACGTACAACAACTTTTAGCTGGCATGGCTCCACCAACTAAAACACATTAAAATTAATAACCAACAACATTATGTACTACAACAACTCTGACAAGAAAAGCCAGTTTTAACAAGTTACAACAACAGCATATAAATATTTTTGAAGAAAAGAAGCCACCATTTTTTTTTTTTTTTTGTTAAAAACAAAAAAGAAATAGATTTATTTTCTTTAAGCAGCAAACTTTCATTTAAATAACAAGTTTAATATTGTTAAACAATGAAAAGGATTAGCAAGCAACAACAATAAAAAAATAAACTTCAGTGTGCTGGAGTTGAGAGGAAACTAAAGTTCACAGTGGGGAGTGTGGAAAAGACGCGACTGGGAAATTGAAAATTTTCAAAAATTTGAAAGTTATTGAGGAATCGAGTTCTCATCAAATCTCGACGTTTTGAGGTCTTAGAAAGCTTCCCTGGCTAATTCCGAGAACCCGTCACTACGTCTGTCTGTATGCATGTATGTATGTATGTATGTGTGTGTGTGTGTGTGTGTGTGTGAGTATGTGATACGCTTATAACTTTGGAACGGCTTGACCGATTTCATGCAACCTGATGGCGTTTTAAAGGGTTCTACTGAACTGAGATTTCCTGTTAATCAAAACAGAATAGAACCGATTTGAAAAAAAAACTCTGAAAAAAACATTTTTTAATGTTTTAATTGTTTTTTTTAATAACTTTTTAGGTCTTAAACAGTTTTACCGATCGATTCCAGAAACTGCGAAAATCGGGTCGATATCGGTCAATCTATTCGTGAGACATCGTGAACGATAGAAAATTCGGAAACAGTAATTTTTTGAACTAGTCAGCTCTAAAGATTATAAAACCACGTCGGCCACTGTGAAATCGGGTCAAAATCGGTTAATCTATTCTTGAGATATCGTGAGCGAAAAAAATTCTAAAAAAAGTGATTTTTTTAAGAGACTCCGCAATTATATATCTGAGCAGTCAGCGTTCTCGATTCTTCTATTGTAATCGAAAACAATTTCAATCGGCTTATGTTAAGTGGGAATCGGTTGACTTGTAAATTAAAATAATAGTGTTTTGGCTTGAACCAGGTTATGATGTCCTCTAGGGTTAACCTATTTTTTATTTTTTCGCTTCAATTATTGCCTTCAATCAAATCCAATAAATTTCATTTGATCGTCCAGTAGATGGTAGTCCAAAGTGAAATCTAAGACACAAATTTTATATTAAAGAGGCCAATCTGAAAAGTGCTTATAGATATTCAAATGCGCACGTGACAGTCCACATATAAATAGGCTCTATAATAATTCCGCTAAAAACTTAAAACGATTAGAAAGGAGATTTGAAACTATTAATAAGAAAACAACATGTTTTCAATGGACTTTTGTAAAGAGTTTTAAGCGGTTATAAACGAATTAAAGCCAGCAAATAACGACAATTAACACAAAATCTCCTGCAGACTTATTTCTAGCCCCGTCCGTTGTTTGAGGTGTGTGCCGTTTTTTAAATTTCAATAAAAATTAAGATAAGAATTTACGAAACAAATCTAAAATGGTTCATGATTTAGTGTTCGCCCCCCTCTACACACACATTTCACAGAATGCGGAACTCCATTGAAAGTATTTCGTTGCAAACTCTTAAAAAGATTTATTTATTTCAGACTTGTTGCCTCGTAGCAGCGAGCAAAGCAAAAGCAAATTATTTCCACATTAAGATTATCTTAACAAATTTAATAAAAAAATGTTAACAAATTCTTTTAATATTTATCGTTTTAGCCTACTTTTTTTTTGTTAAGCCGCTTTAAATCATTTAAAAAAATCATAGATCAAACTTTATGCTTGAAATGATTTACAGCAAAATTTAACGGTTTTCAATCAATACCAAATCAAAGACAAAAAAATTATAATAACAAATAAAAACAACAAGATCAAACATGTTTATAACCCAGCAAACCTAATATCAATGAGTTTGATGTATAAAAATTTTCGTGTAACATCGTAACTCAAGTTATTTAATCCTGGGGGTGAACTACCCCATCGAAAATTCACCACAATTGAAATACAAATTTCGATTTATGTATAGGGTGTTTTTATAGAGTGTTACAGCATTGAGTTGGCATCACTGCTTTATTTGAGCACCCATTTAACAGCTGATAGTTGCTTTTTGTTTAGTTTGCTTTGACATTTTATTATGGATCGATTCACACCAGAGCAACGCGGGCAAATTGTGGAAATTTTTAATCAAAATAATGGTTCTGTTCGTCAAACTTATCGTGCACTTCGTCCATTCAAAGTTTTATTTTCCGATGAAGCCCATTTTTGGTTGAATGAGTACGTAAATAAACAGAATTGTGGCATTTGGAGTGAAGAGAATCCACAAGCTTTTGTCGAAGCACCATCCACATCCACAGAAAATTACTGTTGGTGCGCTTTATGGGCTGGCGCAGTCATTAGCCGACTTGTCTTGAAAAACGATGAAGAGCAGAATGTTACTGTTTGTGAAAATTGGTGTTCCAGATTGCGCCTCGTACGCACCGGCCGTGGCCACGCCTATTAAGAGTAAATAAACTGGTTTAAGAATATCTACTGAATGATAATTTGCTTCAGTCTTGGGCTTTTCTGCCAATGAGATATAATAGTGAAAGTGGGCGAGCCACACCCACAAACAGCCTAAATATATTTATATATTTGAGCTACTTTCCTGCAATTCATTCTTATTGAGCGTGCTGTTGGCTGAGGTAGTAAGACCCAAGACTACGATGCCTTAAATCTTAAGTTCGACTCCGCACTGTTATCGGTTTATGCCAATGACGAAGGCATGGCACTGGTCGCTGAATATTAACGACAGTTATTAACAGCATCATGTACTAAAAGAATACACCACCCTCTTTCGTCGGTAGCTACAGCAATAAATTCACCGGCGAAGTAAAAAGTGAAAGCAGTTGTAACAAACTTTCTATTTTCTAGTCTATCTTCATCTGTCTCCTCTTAACACTCTCCCCACTTCCATAAGAAATGTCAAGGCAAACTGAACAAAAAGCAACTATCAGCTGTTAAATGGGTGGTCAAATAATCACTCTATATAAAACACCCTATACAAGTTTTTTATTACGCCTTAATTAGGTTCTCCATAGAACTACAGAGTTTGTATTAGATTAAAGAAAGTTTTTTATGGTTTTCCTTAATCAATTACAAATGCTCGAGTCGACTCGAGAACTGTTGTGAGGCCAAGTCGAAATAAATTTCTTATATCGGGAAAAATGTCTATTCCTGTACAGAACATGATATATTTTCTAAAGAATAAAGAAAGTAAAATTTATTCCAACTTATACAGCAGAATATAACAATTGATTTGAATGTGTATTTAAATATCCAGTTTTTGCTTGTATGAAAACGTCGTTCTCTTGTATAAATTATTTGTGAGAAAAGAATACGAGAATCTTACCATTCCAAATAGATATCGAATGCATCATGATCACTTTATCGAAACCATTTTAATTCCTTTGCAATAAACATGCAATTTCTTATTGTATATCTGAATTGAAATTCGCAGAAATTTCAATTGCGTTCAAGTTGCATTCACTATCGTGCAAGATCACGCCTGATCATGCCAATAGTCTGCTTAATTCCTCCGCTTTATCCGCTCCTTTCTGATCATGTTTCTAACAAACATAATTTATAGGATTTTCTCTTTACCAACCATCAATCAAGTAAAAATTAATATAAAAAAAAATGTGAGCCCAACAAAAAAAAGGGCTCATGTTACAAGAAAAAGAAAGAGAGCAACAGCAGCAACAAATCTTTTACAGAAAAACCTTAAAAGATCTTGACGATAAAAAAATATGTGCAACAAAAAACAGGCGGCTACTTTGTCTTCAAAAAAAAGAAACGAACGATATGGCCAAGTTATGAAAACAAACTGAGTATAATAGATGTTTACAGGATTTTCAATTAAATAATTGTGGCCTATAACGCAGCAGGATCTTGTTTTCAAAACAAGGACCACACATTAGGAATCGAGAAAGGAAACCGAAAGATAAAACAGCGACAGCCAATCCATGTTACACAAACACTTTTTCTTAACTCTTAAGAAACGTTTGGTTTTGCTGTTGTTCTTGTTGTTGTTTTGCTCTTTTACAGTTTGTGCCTGTGGTTGGGTTTCTCCTTGGCATACTGGCAGTTGTTGTTGTTGGTGGTTTTGCTTTATTGCTTTTGTACTCGGTTAAGGATCAATAATTTACAAATTGTCATTGTCGGTGGTTACTGATGTCACATTTAAGTCAAAATAAAATGATACTCTACATTCACTTTTTCTCTGTTCGTTTGTTTGTTTGTTTGTTTGTTTGTAATTTTTGCGGCTTTTTTATATGAGCGCTGCTTCCTCTTGTTGTTGTTGTTGTTGCTCTGCTTCTTGTTGGGTTTTAACTTTGCCGTTGCCTTTGCCGTTGCCGTTGCCTTGAAACTCAAGTGCTGGCAGAACGGTTTGAAAAGTGGTGAGAACAGCATTAATAAAATTACATTAAAAGAAGCCGCTATTTTTTAGGTTTCTGCTTTCTTAACCAGCTGAGCCGGGGAACAAAATTGAAGAGATGCTCTTGTAATACGATGCCTGGATGGCTGATTTGAATACCTTCTGCAAGTCTACCTTTTCGTCTAGCAAGACACACACTCACACACTTCAAATCGCCGGGAATGTGTGAAATATGTATAATATTTTGTCATTTCGCTCTTGACGTATTTGTTTTTGTTTTGCTTTTTCTTATGGTCTTAAATGTCAGATATCATCCACAGGGAAGAGATGCTAAACATTTTTGTCCTCATGATGCAACTAAACGAGTGTTATTATATTGATAATAAAATGACACTCAAAGGGATTGATTTATTTTTTATTTTTTTATGAGTAGGACCAGCACTCAGGGGACGACTCCTACGTACGCAGTGCATTGCGCTGGAACTTGGAAAGGAGGGGATAGTGTTAAGAGGACAGATGAAGACAGACAAGAAGATAGAAAATTTGTTTTCACTTTTTACTTCGCTGGTGAATATTTTGCTTCTTGTTTGGGACAGCAGCCTGTAGATATTCGCCCATATTATGAATGACGACGTCGACATCACATCAATACGACAGCAAAAAATTGTCATTTGTCTAGTCTTGGAGAAAAAAATTGTCAATATTATACGTCTTGGAGAATTCAAAAACGCTGTTAATAATAATTAATTATTGTCGACAACTAAATGACAAGCGACAAGTTTTTGCTGTCGTGTTGATGTGACGTCGACGTCGTCATTCATAATATGGGATATTATCTACATGAGCAAGGAAGTTTTTTAAAAAGTAGTTTTAGTTTCACATCACATTTTACTAAACTTACGTTTTTACAATATTTAATCCCATAAAAAAGCACTTCTTATCAAAAAACTTCATATAAAAAAAATTTCCCTATGGGTTGCTTTCATAAGAGACACTTTCTACGATGAACTTATACTTTACATGAAAGAAGCTTTTGGAGTACATAGTTTATGTCGAAAGTACTTCTTATAAAAAGTACTTTTTACAAAAAGTACTTTTTACAAAAAGTACTTTTTACAAAAAGTACTTTTTAAATCAACTCCAATACTTTTGCAGAAAAGTTGTTAAAAATATCTCTTAATGAAACGTAGTCTTCAGAAAGATATATTTTAGAATAGGTCCTTACCGCAAAACATCATTATCAAAAATGTTTGTTAATAAAATTCCCTTTTAACAAAACGTACTTTTTGTAAAACATAATTTTATTGGTGGGTACTTTTGTTAATATGAACTTTTTACATGTAAATCTATCTTTTTATAATTGAAAGATATTTTTATCGATGGTACTTTTACTAATAATTAATCTTTTCTAAAAAGTACTTTTCCTAAAATGTACTTTCTTCTAAAAGGTACGTTTTATAATAAGTACTTTTTTCCAAAAACAAATTTTTTCTAAAGGGTACTTTTGCTATAAGTTGCTCAAGCATTAGAATCTACTCTTTCAAACAGGTACTTTTTCCAGAAGGTACTTTTTCCTTAAGGTACTTCATCTAAAAGATGCGTTTTCTACAACGTAGCTTTTCCAAATGGAGTTTTTCTTATTACATTATAATTTTTATAATTTACGGCATTTGAAAGACAATTTTGTTGAAGGTACTTTTCTTAATAAGTAGTTTTTTCCAAAAGGTACCTTTTTGTAAAAGGTAGTTTTTCGAAAAGATACCGAATTTAAAAGCTATTTTTTTTAAAAGATACTTTTTTCCTTAAGGTACTTTATCTAAAAGGTGCGTTTTCTACATCGTCCCTTTTCCAAATGGAGTTTTTTCTGAAAAGTATTTTTTTCTAAATCATACATTAAGAGCTACTTTTTCCAACCTGGACCTTTTCTATCATATTTTTTACAGCTTGTACTTCTTATTAAATTGTCATTTTTATAATTTACGTCATTTGAAAGACATTTTTATGAAAGATACTTTTACTAAAAAGTACTCTTTTCTAAAAAATACTCTTTCTAAAAAGTACTTTCTTCTAAAAGCTAGTTTTTCCAAATAAAACTCTTTCCAGAAGATAATTTTTTCTAAAAAGTGCTATTTATGAAGTACTCTTTCATCTTCTAAAGGGTACTTTCTTAAGGAAACTTTTTTTAAAAAGTATTAAGTGCCATTTTCCCCAAACTGGACCTTTTCTAACATGTTTTTTACAACATGTACTTTTTATTCAATTTTAGTACACAGAAGGTAATTTTTCCTTAAGGTACTTTACCGAAAAGATGCGTTCTCTACAACGTAACTTTTCTAAATGGAGTTTTTTTTTCTCAAAAGTTGTTTTTCTAAATTAAGAACTACTTTTTCCCAACTCGACCTTTTCTAACATATTTTTTACAGCATTTAGTTCGTATTAAATTTTCATTATTATAATTTACGTCATTTGAAAGACAATTTTGTTGAAGGTACTTTTCTTAATAAGTACTTTTTTTCTAAAAGGTACTTTTTTGTAAAAGGTAGATTTTCTTAAGGATACTTAATATAAAAGCTACTTTCTCAAAAACGTACAGAAGGTAATTTTTTCTTAAGGTACTTTAAGGTGCGTTCTCTACAAAGTACTTTTTTTAAAAGCAGATTTTTCTGAAAGGTACTTTTATAAAAAGATACTTTTCTAAAATATTCCTTTTTGTAAAATGTACATTTTCGAAGTGCTACTATTTCCAAATCTGACCTTTTTTAACATGTTTTGAAAGGTACCTTTTCTAAAAGAGGTTTTTCTAAAATATTAATATCTAAAATGAATTTTTCCCAAAATCTGCTAAAAGGTACTTTTTTGTAAAAGGTAGATTTTCTTAAGGATACTTAATATAAAAGCTACTTTTTCAAAAACGTACTTTTTACAGAAGGTAATTCTTCCTTAAGGTACTTTTTCTAAAAGGTGCGTTTTCTACAAAGTACTTTTTCTAAAAGCAGATTTTTCTGAAAGGTACTTTTTCTAAAGATACTTTTCTAAGATATTCCTTTTTGTAAAATGTACATTTTCGAAGTGCTACTATTTCCAAATCGGACCTCTTTTAACATGTTTTGAAAGGTACCTTTTCTAAAAGGGGTTTTTCTAAAATAACCTTTTGCTAAAATGCCGTTTTTCTAAAATATAAATATCTAAAATGAATTTTTCCCAAAATCTGCTAAAAGGTACTTTTTTGTAAAAGGTAGATTTTCTTAAAGATACTTAGTATAAAAGCTACTTTTCCAAAAACGTACTTTTTACAGAAGGTAATTCTTCCTTAAGGTACTTTTTCTAAAAGGTGCGTTCTCTACAAAGTACTTTTTCTAAGAGCAGATTTTTCTGAAAGGTACTTTTTCTAAAGATACTTTTCTAAGATATTCCTTTTTGTAAAATGTACATTTTCGAAGTGCTACTATTTCCAAATCGGACCTCTTTTAACATGTTTTGAAAGGTACCTTTTCTAAAAGGGCTTTTTCTAAAATATTAATATCTAAAATGAATTTTCCCAAAATCTGTTAAAAGGTACTGCTTCTTAAAGTACGTTTTAGTAAATAACTTTCTATCAGTTGATATATTTCATTCCAATTTTGAAATTGGTTATAAAATGAGGGCGTATAGCTGGTACTTATTCACGTTTGCTAGTGTACAATAATTGATAATAGGACACAAATATCGAACAAGTCCCCAAAAAAAAAAAAAAAAAAGATAACGTTACAGTTAAACGACTACTTGCTTTATCGGCTAACAGATAATAACAATTTTACAAAACTCACTGATGACCCATTAAAATGACAGGCCATTTAAAACCCTTCTTTTCCAACTGAAGCAGCAACAAAATTCCAAGATTTTCTACTTTTAAAAAAGTCCAAATTACCATTAAAAAAATACGAGAGAGAGAGAAAAAAATCGTGTCTGTTTTTAATGTTTCAAATGTTGTCAAGCCACCACATTCAATATCACATGCCTGTTCATTCAAAACTATCCGGCCGTCAGTTACTCACTTGTGTTTTGATCCAAGTCACACTTTTCCAACAACAGAACACACACAGACGGCGCAAACTGAGAACTGGATAAATGACTAATTGACAGACTGAGCGCACGAATGAGCGGCCAACTGGCTGGCGGTGTGTGTGTGTGTGTGTGTGTTATGGCTGTGCTGTATGAATGTGTGGCTTAAACCGAATATTTTAAATGGTTAGATGATGGTTGTGTGGATTTCGTTTGGCCGGTTGGTTGTCTTCTGTTTTGTAATAATTTATCAGTTTAGTCGTCGTCAGCGTCAAAGCCAGATAAAATTAACGATAATTTTTTAACCACTTTAATGGTTTATTAATTTATGACCCTTCAAGTCTCACCAGCCAGCCCAATAGATCCACATAAATAACAACAAATATGTAAACATGACATTGTGTGGATACACCCAGGCCTCGTTTAAAGGTTTGGAACTTTTTAGGGAAACGATTTTGTAAATGGATTTTGCGTTTATTGCAACACATTTAATTATTCATATTCAAATCAATTGAAGTTTTAAGTTGTTAGAAATCGTCTCCTTTTATTAAGCCTTTTTCTTGCCAACTCATATTCGCAGTTCTTAAATAGTTTCTAAATATATAACGAAATCATGTTATTGGACTTACGTGGGTTTACTAAATTCTGGTTTTAACATTAAAACCAACTATTGACACCTGTGAATTGTCGTCACTCTGTGAAACACAGGCTGAGTCAGAATATATTTCTTAAAGCATTTTTGAACCAAATCAAACCAAACTGATGACGTTCTGAAGAGCATTTCTGAGCTTGAATTTCCTGTGAATTTGAACCGACTAAAAGTATCTTTTTTTATTTTCTTAAAGCATTTAAAATTTTGTTGGTTTCTTATAATAATAAATATATTATTCTATGGATAACCCTTTAATAAAGAGCATGACAACCATAATTATTCTCACATCAGCCACAGAAACGAGGCACTGGTTTTTCCATACCAGTGTTACCATCGCTTTACGTTTCTTTATAAATCAATAATTCCAAGTTTGTTATACTCAATTCTTCCACGTTGACTGAGTTCGTGGTGTATTTTATCAATGCAACCTTTAAACTATGAATGATCTCTGCTCTTCTCCCCTCTTGAAGGCTTTTATTGTTAATTTACGTGTAGATACATAATTTCTTGTTGTTATTGTTGTTGTAATAGTTAGTTTTGTTGTAACCGACATGTATTTCACACCAAGTTGGTAGGTATCATGTATCGTGGCCGATTAGAGAAAATTACCACAAAAACTTCTTTTAGGCTGCTGTGGCCAGTGTGTTCCACGATTATTTACCAGCCTTTAAGTTGAAATAATTTATTAACTATTTTCGAAAAATGTGTTTATGGTTTATTATAGCCAGAACAATGGCAACAACAACAACAACTAATACAACAATAATATAGAACAATATATTCAATCAGTTTAGTTTGAGCAGCACATAAAACTCAATGAGGGGTTTAAACCGACAAATTCTTCACCATTTTCGTTCGTATCTGAATGCTTTATATTTGCTGCAAGTCTTTTGTGTGTGTATGTGTGTGTGTGTGAAAGCATTATCATGTCATTAGACGAATGAAAAAACAAAAACAACAACACGTTAAGGTAGTCAATATAATTTAAACTGATTTTTATTGTCTCTAACCTTTAGCTCGCTTTATAATTAAATGCTTCATAAACGTTAATGAAATTTTCCAAAGAAAAATTCATTCATTTATAACGCTTTTTGTATCTTTACGACGCTAATTATAATGAAGCGCACACAGTTTGTGGTCTGTTTGATGTTACTAACGTTTTAATGTTTCGAAAATATTTATCGGAAAACAGAACTTTTATGGCAGGCGAGGCGCTTAAACGGCATTAAAACACTAGCACACATACTTGCTTAGGTGTGTGTGTGTGTGAATTGCAGAGAAAGTGTGGGATTGACAAATTTGAATGAGAAATATTTTAAATATCTTTTGGATGACAGTTGATAATTATAAAGACACTGAGCAGCTGAGTTACATTAATTTTTGTAGTTACTTTAATTTTGTAATTAAATAACAAAATCCTTTAATAGAAGTAAATTTGTGGTACTCATTTTGAGGTAAATATTTCATTTTTAATTCTTTTTTCGCTGGCCATAAGGCAGCTCTTCAAGAGAACGTTTGCACAAAATATCTTGGAAAATCTAGACATGCTATTTTAAGCCATTAACAATTCAATTATACTCTAGAATATATTTTTTAATATTGAAAATTTATTTAATTATTTTGTTATAAAAGAAGACATTAATTTTCATCGAATTATTTAAAATATTTAATGTCAAATTTATAAATTCTTTTCTGATTTAAAATAGTTCAGAAAAATTTTTTTTTTTCATACAAAAATTTATTTTAAAAGCCTCAAATGATTCAAGGTTTTTAACTTCCCGCTAGAAAAATTCAAGTATTTTATTATAATATAGGGTGTTTTTTATAGAGTGATACAACTTTGAGTTGGCATCGCTGCTTTATTTGACCACCCATTTAACAGCTGATAGTTGCCTTTTGTTTAGTTTTCTTTGACATTTTATTATGGACCGACTTACATCAGAGCAACGCATGCAAATTGTGGAAATTTTTAATCAAAATAATGGTTCTGTTCGTCAAACTTATCGTGCACTTCGTCCATTCAAAATTTTATTTTCCGATGAAGCCCATTTTTGGTTGAATGGGTACGTAAATAAACAGAATTGTCGCATTTGGAGTGAGAAGAATCCACAAGCTTTTGTCGAAGCACCGTGACATCCACACCCAATTACTGTTTGGTGCGCTTTATGGGCTGGCGGAGTCATTGGCCCATATGTCTTCAAAAACGACGATGGTCAGAATGTTACTGTCAATAATGAACGGTGTAGGAACCTGATTCGAAGTTTTTTCGGCCCTCAATTAGCTGGCATTAATCTTGCTGATATGTGGTTGCAACAGGACGGAGCCACATGCCACACAGCGGGCGCTGCAATTGATTTACTCAAGGAAACTTTTAACGAAAAAATAATTTCACGAAATGGCCCAATTAATTGGCCCCTAAGATATTTAAACATTAATATCATAAAATTTTCTATCCAATAAAGGCCGTTTCATTGATATCAAAAATATTTTACTATGCGTTATTATGATTTAAGCTTGTATCACTCTATAAAAACTCTATAAAAAATTTAAAATATTTAATGTCAAGTTTCTAAATTCTCTATTGATTTAAAATAGTTTAAAAAAAATTTTGTTTTTTCGTATAAAAATTTATTTTAAAAGCCTGAAATTAATCAATGTTTTTAACTTCCCACTAGAAAAATTTACCCAATTTTGAAAATATTAAGTTCTCAGCAGATCTCCAAGTTTTGAGATTTTCCTGACTATTTCTGACAGACCATCACTATGTATGCGTGTGTGTGTGTGTGTGTGTGTGTGTGTGACTATGTGACCTGCTTGTGTCTCTTGAACGGCTGAACCAAATCAAACCAAACTGATGACGTTCTGAAGAGCATTCCTGAGCTTGAATTTCCTGTGAATTTGAACTGACTAAAAATATCTTTTTTTTTTCTAAAAAAGAGTGCAACATTTTTTACACTCTTTAATAGAAAAAGGCAATATTTTGTTATTTAAAAATAGTGAGTTGAAGAGAAGCCAACATCCTTGACGAAAAATATTTTTTGTTTTCAGACTCCTGAAAACTGCATCTTTTTAGAAAAGAACTGATAAAATGTTGCATGTTTTTCAGACAAGAAAGTGCCATTAGAAAAATATATTTTTCCAAGTGTTTTTTCAATAACTTTTCAAATGTTTCTGCGACGGATTCCACAAACATTTAAAAACCCGGTAGATCTTTGCAAAACGGGTCAAAATCGCTTAATGCTTTTGTGAGATTTGTAAACGAAAAAAAAAATTCGAATGGAGTCATATATTTGAAAAACTCCAAAATTATATATCTGATCAGATTGTTTTATGGTGATCGAAAGTTATATAAATCACCATTTATCGCATGGGAATCGGTCGATTTGAAAATTTAAATAATAGAGTTTTAGCTCGAAGAGTCGGAAAGCATAGAGTTGCACAAAAAAAACGCGGTTCAAATTACCAATAAGTAACAGAAATGGCATTTAGGATCAACCCCTTTCCATATATATTTTCTTATAAATCAGGGGCCAAATTACCGCTTTCGATATCGATCGAAATTTCAATACAGTTTATATGGAAATTTCGATCGTTATCAAATGCCGCAATCTGCCCCCAGGCTTTTAATATATATTTTATTAAAATAAGTTTTATATTGTAGGCAATTAAAAAAATAATTGTTATAAATAATTCAAATAATTAATTAAACAATTAAAAAAATAATGAAACAATTATTTGATTCAATAAGAATATAAATGGGAATATATAATTCGCTATCATTTCTATTACAAAAACAAAAGAAAAAGCAAAGCGAACAACAACGATCATTCAAATATATATATATATATATATATATATATATATATATATATATATTTTCAAATGAAATAAAGCCTCCTCAAATTTCATTCATTAAATTACGGGTGGCCCTGAAGGAAATCGTGAGAATGTTGTTTTTCCAACAATTTATATCATTTTAATTGGAGTGCAGCAACGCAGCAACGAGATAAAGAACGCCCATTTGCTTTTCGCAGTAGTTTCTTTCAAATACAACGTTATGAAATATTACCTTTTTCTCTATTTCAAACTTCCATATCCTTGTAAATTTTCTTCTCTACTCTTAAATTTTTTTTTTGCAACAGGTAAATTTCCGTAAGTGTTGCACGTAGAAATAAAATATCCTTAAATGGTATTGTATGGGTCCTTGTTTATTTAAGGGGATAAAAATTATATTAATCTATTTTGGCTCGAGTCTTCGTTTGCTCTTTGTTTGCTTCTTCTTGTTCTTTGTTGTTGTTTTTGGATGAAACATAAAATTTAACAACACAAAATAATCTGTACAAAAAACAAGATCAACTTTGGCAAATCCAAAAACCCAAATATCTTTTGATCTACGAACAATAAAAAAAAATGTTATTGATACTCTGTTTGTCAGTTGCCGGATTTGCAACCACCCTGGGCTGCAAACAAAAGCGAAGGCCGAACGAGGGAAGCTGTAAAACAAGATGAGCAACTGTGAACACATTTTTGATTCTTGTTAGAGATTTTTATTTAATTTTATTCTTTTTTTTTCTTTTCAATCTAATCCAATATTCGCAAGGGCTAACAAAGTTGAGAGATTTGCGTTGAGGTATTATTAACGCCAAATTAGATTATGAGATGGATGTAGAGAATCTCAAAAGGACTGGTAGCTTTACTTTTTGCCACAGGTTTTATGGCTTAAATCGAATTCCAAGCAGTGACTTGACTTGCCTGACTTTACTGGCTTTGTGTGTTTTATTTGAGCGATTTCTTATTTTGCGTAAATCTCTGAGATAAAAATTTTAATAGTTTCTTGTTTTCTATTCCTGCAGATTCATTTCATTCTCCTCATGAAAATGGTTGCTTTACCAAAGACAGCATGGTGCTGCTGGAGAGTGGAGAGCGCAAGGCTATGAGTGATCTTGTTGTGGGAGATCGTGTTCTTAGCATGAATGAGAAAGGAGAGCCCATGTATAGTGAGATAATTTTGTTTATGGATCGCAACTTGGAATTGGCTCAAGAATTTGTGCAATTAACCACTGAAAGTGGAGCCAAATTGACCGTTACACCAGCTCATTTGGTTATGGTTTGGAACTCGGCTAAACAGTTGGCGGACTATGTGTTTGCCGATCGTGTAGAGGAAGGAGATCAACTATTTGTTTATGATGCTACCGGGCTGTTGAGGCCACAAAAAGTGATAGATCTGGTGGCAGTTTTGCGCAAGGGCGTGGTGGCTCCTTTGACTCGTGAGGGTACCATCGTGGTGAATTCAGTGGCAGCCTCCTGCTATGCCATTATTAACAGTCAAACTGTGGCCCATTGGAGTTTGGCGCCCATGCGTGTTTGGTCAGCAATTAAAGAGCGGCTTTTAAGCTCCTCATCCTCGATGGCAAAAAGTGCAGCCCAACTGCAAAATGGTATACACTGGTATACCAAAGCTTTGTATTCTATTAAAAACTATGTGCTACCCAAATCCTGGATGCACTAGCTGATGGAAACAAAAAATAAGATGTAGTAAAAAAAAGAAAAATAGAAAACGGAAGCTGGCAAAACTTTCCATGGCCGACTGTTTGTTCTTCTTCGTTGTGTCGTCTTTAGTTACTAAGTAGGCAATCTTATAAAATTTACTATTTTCGAATTATATTTTGCAGATATTATTAAATTATTCTTTTAATTGTAGTGGTAAGAAACTATCTGTTATATGTATTTATAAAACAACACAAACAAGATTGAATTTGCGCATGCGCAGTTGCTAGATTAAGTCTATTTAAACAGAAAATATATTTATAGCACAAAAACCAATTTATTTAAGGTCCATTAAAAAGAATTAGGCTAAGGACTGTGCGCTGCAAATTTATATCATGAGATAAATTTTGTTTATATTTTTATACCGCCACTTTTACATGCAGAGTTTGACTTCTATCATGACATAAATTTGTAGCGTATAGAACGCTTGTACAGAAATAGCAAGAAAATTTATCAAAAAAAAAAAGGAAAGACAAAATGTAATTTCATCAAAATGAAAGAATTTTAAGAAAAGTCAAACTATTAATCCAGACAGATATTTCAAGAAAGTTTGCTACAGATCTGTTCAACTTAAATTACGACGGAGAAATAAATGAAATGAAAATGAAATGAGATAAAATAAAATTTCATATTAAAATTATTTAAGTTTTAAAGTTTTGAAACTGTATTCTCTACTCTACTCCATATTCAAACAAAACTTGTCTGCGTTTTACTATATTCATTTAGTAGCAAGCAACTATTAGAATTAAAAAGCGAAGCTGTTGTTTTCAAATTTATTTTTTTTCAAATTAATTAAAAAAGTATTGTCTCGCTAAACCGAACCCATTTCTAGGGGTTATTGGGAAATATTTAAGGAAAAAAGTGCTTGCAAATAATTTTTGTTTTGCATTATTTATAAAAATATATTCATAGTCTTAAATAAAGTACACTTTAAGGTTTTGAAATCAGTGTTTCTGTAAGAAATACTTGTATTGAAATTATCTTATTCAATAGCGCTCGATATTTCTATACATTTTATATACAAATTGGAGTTAAAAATATGGAGTTAAGTTTAATGTTTTCTTTTCTAAAAAATAATGCAACATTTCTTACACTTTTTAATAATAAATGGTAACATTTTGCCATATGAAAATAAAGAATTTATAAGAAATTAATCCAACATCGATCACGAAAATTTATTGCTTTTTTAAAACTTCTCCAAACTGCCAGTTTTTAGAAAAAAGTGCAAAAATGTTACATGTTTTCCAGAAGGGAAAACGCCCTTAAACTATTAATTTTGACTATGAGTATGCAACTTTTAATATTTCTAAAAAGGGTTTAATTCATTTTTTTAATTTTTTTTAAAGAAAATTCATAATAAATTCAAGGGTATAAAATGTGATTTTTATTTTAAAGGACTTATAAAAACAATAAATGTTTTTAGATGATGACGTCATAATTTTTAAAACTGATTAGCAAAAGAAGTTATGAAATTCACATATAATAAAATTTAATTATCAAAAAACTTTTGTAAATCGATGGCTAATTGATATTTTTACAACAACTTGCGATTTGAAATATATAACACGATAAGTTTTTCCAGTGTTGATTTTTTTCAAATAAATCGTACAAAAACTGGCGATATTCTTACAATTTTGATATAAAGCTGAGTTTCAAATATATAATAATATATATAATAAGATTATACAATAAAATTATCACACAGAGTTTTCCAGTTGTCAAAACGTGTAGAGCAAAAGTAGAGTGACAGTGAGACTTAAAACTTGAGCAACTTTCAGTGCTTTTTTGTTTAATAACTTTTAAACTACATTTTTGTTGCACTCAGCAAATGTGGCAAGTTGTTATTCAAATTGCAATTTCAGGTATCTGATTTTGCATTGCACTGCTCCGTAGTGAACAGCCCAGCTCTAGCGAATACAGTTTTATTAAAAATGTTATTCATTTATTTCAGTTATTTTCTTACCATTTTTATTAAAAAAGTAAAATTAAATAACGTGCTAAAATATCAAAATTTCCTAGAACCGACGATATAAAAATTTTCTTGAAATTTCTAATCATATATCAACCTCTACACCTTCTTAAAAATTCTTTTGTAAATATTGCAAGTATTCAAATAAATAAACTTATTTGCTTAAGTGACTGAATCTATAATTAATATATATATAAAATAATAGCCATATATGTTGAACAAAATTTTGCAATTTTTATATTGTTTAACCAAATTTAGTGTCTGTATATAAAATATGTTAATTTAATTTATTCATTTTACTATATTATTTTAGAAATATATTTCTATTTGTATATAAATTACTTCGAAATTTTTTCAAACATTTGCATAAATCAATAATCGAATAAGTATTTATATATATATATATTTCTGTGAGTTTTGTATGTATTTAGTACGTTTGTTAAATATTTAAATATTTTTGGTTTATTTTTTACTTTTATTTAAATAGTAACGTTATAGAAATTTAGTAAACTCTTATAGTTCTTTTATTATTATTGATATAATATGTTTGTTTTTATTGTGATCGTTTCAATTGTAATTTAAAACGATGCTGTATAAAAAATAAATTACTTAAATCAAATTTAAAACTATAATGGAAAATAAAAATAATTAATTGGTGTTATTGAAGAAGAAGTCAATCGCATTGGCAGTAAGTAGTTTGCGGCGCCTCAAATTGAAGCAACAATTATTTCTTTATCTCTTAGAGAAATGTCTTACAAACGCTCTGATGTTGCGAAAAATCATATTCAAACAGAATCAATTACAATAATTTCTTAACATCGCCTACAAAATCCTTAATGCAATTAATAAATTCATGTAGCAAGTTTTGTAAAACGAAGACTTTAACAATTAATGGAATTTAATTACATGTTTTACACAAACTAAAGCATATAAATAATTTCATACAAAAAAAAGAAGGGATGTCACGTGTTTTCATATTATATATAATGACGCTGATATGTGCCTGCGCATTCCAGATTAGAAGGATTCGCAAAATTGTATTAACTTTCAGCTTTATTTTCTACTTCCCCACAAAGAGATGCAGTAGTTTTGTTCGTTTTGTTTCTGGTATAAGTCAAACCAAAATGTTTTTACTGATTTTTTATTATACACGGAGCAGAAGAACAGAAAAGTATTCTAGCACACACTTTTTTTCGCCAAATGCATTAAACACTTTCTGCTTGTAACTACGAGCACTAGTGAAAGCAAGTTTATAAATATCGGGATTTTAAAGTAAATAATTTTACCTTTACGCACAATAAATACACTTAAATTAACGTGTGTTTATAAATTTATATAAGCCTAACAATGAATTCATTTCAATTCGTAATATGAAAGCGGATTTTAATATGTGGTGGAGCAAACGATCATTTAAGTGCCAATCTTTTTTCTAGTGGCATCAATATTAATAATAAAGTGGTGAATTCAATTTTTCGATCGATTTAAACGTGTACTATACTTTAAGGAGTTCAGAATATTATAAGCATAAGATAATAAAAAGGTCAACTTACGGCGCAAAATATTCTCAACCAGTATCTTGAAATATGTCGAGTCATGGATTGTCTTGAGTCTTGAAATATCTTGATAATTGAAATATCATGAGTCTTGATTCTTGATATATCTTGGGCCTTGAATATTGTGAACCTTGAATTATGGTGTATCATATATCTTGAGTTTAACTTTTATCAAGAGATTGTTGATGAATTTTTTCAACTTGGAAGTAAAACTGTAACAAACGGATCGGAAGCACTTATTTGAACCGAAATAAAACGCGACACTCTCGAACACTAGCAACGAACGCGCATGTTGTAACCATAATCTTTGAACAAAAAGATTCAAGAAGAGAATCTCAATTTATATTCTTAAAAATTCTAAATATTTCACATATTTGTGGACCTCCTCCTTAACGTAAGATTTGATAGCCATACAAGTGGCTGTTCTATCCATGGCGTGTGAAGTATTTCACTTTCTTGCTATTTATCTGCAGGCTTCATCTCTGACCTGCAGGGAAATATGAATTCCTATGTGTTAATAGCAAAGC
The DNA here is from genome assembly GCA_963675445.1 of Linnaemya vulpina. Lineage (NCBI taxonomy): Eukaryota > Metazoa > Arthropoda > Insecta > Diptera > Tachinidae > Linnaemya > Linnaemya vulpina. The sequence continues at coordinate 10,860,271 of OY776277.1, forward strand.
ACAACTTTGTGTATGTTTTTCAAGCGCCTCATATATAATTTTGTAGCGTCATCATCGCCACGGAAATGTATGATGGCGGTTACAGCATGACAGCATTGAGCACTAACGGCAGCCAAAGGCAAATTCGAAACATTCTTGAAATCACTATGCACAATTATGTATTAAACTATATTTTACACAATTTCAATGAATATATTTTAATTTATTTTTCTTTTTTCACATGTATTTTAATTTTTAAACACTCTTTTTCCTGTGCTTCTCCGTAGACGAACCGAAACTAATAAAAATTGACACTTGACACAATAATTGGCGGTACAAATTTAAGGTTACTAAACACATTCACACAGCTGTTAACAATATGCTATTGTGAATGGTAGTAGAAAGATTACTAGAGGTTAATACGTTATTGTATTGCTATTGTGAGTGGTAACCATAAGTAATATTAATCAATCCGTCTCCCAAGTTTTAATATAATATGTATATCGAATTGTTTAAATTGTACCAATGAAATATATAGGAAGGAGCTAGTGACATCACACAGGAAAATCAAAAACAGACATATATACAAAACACAAAACAAACTCCAAGCTATGCTACACATTTAAAAATTCGAAACTTAACGTGCTAGTGCGAGTTTAAATTCTAATTAGTCTCCATTCACAATGGCAGTAACACAATGTGTTTATTTTTAATAATTTAAAATACTAATCACACAAATTACTCCTTAACAGCTGAGGGATTGTGTTTAGTAGCCACAAATATGTACCGCCAATTTATATGTCAACTGGGCATTTTTATTAGTTTCGGGCGGTTTATACTCGAGACGAGAATACGGGAGAAAAGCATTAAACTATTAAAATATATGTGTGACAAAAAAATAATATTAAATTACATCTTCTTTGAAATTATGTCAAGCATGTTTCAATACATAATTGTTCGTAGTGATTTAAAGAATATTTTGAATTTGCCCTTGGGTGCCGTTATTGCTCATAGATGCTATGGTGTAACCGCCATCATGCATTTGTATGCCGATGATGACGCTACAAAATTAAGTTTAGCACGCTTGGAGAATAAGCACAACGTTGTGCTTGAGGTATTCATCAATTATTTAATTATTTATTTGTCATTAATAAGTAGAAATTCATTTTTCTTTGTAGGCCAATGATAAAGCTGCTCTTGTTAAATTGGCCAATATATTGCAAGGAAGGGAAATACTTCTCAAGCTATGGATAGAACAGCCTGAGAATATTCCCACTTGTATATCTTCCAAACCTTACGTTAAGGAGGAGGTTCACAAATATGTAAGACATTTAAAATTATTGAAACAATAAATTAAGATTCTCTTCTAGAATCATTTTGTTCAGACTATCGCTACTACATGCGCGTTCGTTTCAAGTGTTCGGGAGTGTCGGTTCGGTTCAAATAAGTGCTTCTGATTCGCTCGTTACAGTTTTACTTCCACGTTGAAAAAGATTAGTGAACAATCTCTTGAAAAATATTTGTCCTGACTTGTCCATAAAGTTTGTGTTATCCTAGTACGAGTTGGTAATATTAAATAGAAAAACTCAAACTGAAGATATACATTGTACAAGATATATGGTACAGTACAATTCATGATTCACATTATTCAAGGCTCAAGATAGAACAAATACCCTGAGGATATACCCACTTGTAAAGCTATCAAACCTTTCGTTGAAGAGGAAGTTTACACATTTAAAGATATATAAAGAATAAATTAAGATTCTCTTCTACAATAATTTTGTGCAATGACTATCGTTACAACATGAGCGTTCGTTATTAATGGTCGAGAGTGTCGCGTTTTATTTCGGTTCAAATAAGTGTTTCCGATTCGTTCGTTATTATTTTACTTCCACGATGAAAAAAATACAACAATCTTTTCATAAAAGTTTGTTTTGACTGGACCATAAAGTTTGTGTTATCGTTGTACGCGTTGGTAATAGAAGAACTCATACTGAAGAAAGTTAAAATCAAGATATATGATAAACTATAATTCAAGATTCACAATGTTCAAGACTCAAGATATTTTAAGAATCAAGATATTTCAAGAATCAAGACTCAAGATAATTCAAGATACTGGTCCAGAATATTTTGCACCGTAAGTTGGCCATCTTATATTTTATTCTTATAAGAACTTCTGCAATACAAACGTTACTAAGAACTAAGAATTATTTTCTAATAGCTGTTTTGCATAGAAAAGTGGATAGGATTTCTATCTACTACATAATGAAAAAGAAACTGACTTTTAGTCCCGCTCATTGGCCCTTTTATCGTATAACAAACCATTGCATTGAAATTTTCATTTCCTTCAATTATATATATTTTTTCCATTTATATTAACCATAACTTGTCGGTTTTTGCATTTTACATTTTTTATATATGTAAATATACATTTTCTATTAAATACATCATAAAAATACACATAAATATTGTTCGATTTATAAAATAAAAACGTGTCAATAAAATTCATGTACACACATACGTATGTATGTATATTAATCACTTGGTAGAGGACGAAATTACTAATTTAATTGTTTAACATTTTTAAAGCAAATAATAATATAAGGAATGCAAATAATTGAAACCTTTAAAGCATGTTTCAATGCATAATACAATAAAATATATTGGAATTATTATAAATTGGCAGATTCCATTATTTGATTATAGAGTTTACGAATATATAGTGCTTAAGACATTAAAATATAGTATAATTTAACACATAGACGGAGAGTATATAAAATAAAAATAAAAACTCTTGGTATATTTATTTCTCTAACTAAAATAAATTATATAATTAATTGAGCTTATTTAAATGCGCCTAGAAAATATGAATATTTTTGTTTTTGTTAAATTCAGACCTTCATAGAAGAATGTTTATGTTTCAAAGTTTCTTCTTTCTTTTTTTTCTTGTTAAAAATCCCAAACGTTTTCGACACATGTATTATTTGCAGTTACATGTTAAATATTTTTTGAGAACCACAGCACAAATGTTGACTTTTCCATCTCTTTTATAAAATAGAAATCTTAAAATAGTATTTCTAGGCTAAAAACTATGTACAATTTTGTATCCCTTATGTAAATATCGTATTCATTGTATCTATACTTATCGTTGATGTATTGCGGTTATTATTCTACTATGCGTTAGCAGACCTAGCAGCGCAATAGTAAATGGCAAATATTGGTGTAGTGTATGCTGTAAGCCCGAAGCTCCACAATGTAAATGATCCTGTGGATATTTATTTAAAGGTGGTGCTTCTTCTCGTAAACGACACTGTTCATCTCGAGCACCAAAGTACTCACTGCACAATTCTTCGCAGGAGGGGCATATTAGAGCGCCGCGATGTAGCCATCCATTGGCCGAAATACTTATGGAGAGTCTTTGGCCGGGGAAAAAGCAAGTGTAGGTGTAATTAGCTACTTGTATATGAAGACGGCCATCACTGCAATTATATTTGTAGCAGCCAGAGCCCCAGTGCTGCCATTCACGCGTATGATGGCAGGTTCTTTCTTCCCACATGGCATCACCATGATCGAAACATTTCGAGCCTTGACCATAATTTTCTAAAGCATAATTTTTAGTTGGTGCTGCAGGAGTGAAGTTGTTAAAATGATTTTTATGTATTAATTTGATTTTACTAACTGGGATTATTTTCGACAAAATGACAGTGCGATCCGCGTATCGTTATGTTGTTATTACGCCAAGTAAACTCTTGTATATACGGACAATGGTCCGCCAAAGATACAGATCCTCCATAATAAACTTCATCACCATCTTTTATGTTACTTATGCTGTCGAAATTCTAAAATAAGAAGTAAGACTCAAATAACTATTTTCACTTCTAAATAAAAAAAAACATATACGACTTTTATCGATATGAAAATTTCCCGTTGATTGCTTATTCCATGTTCAAATTAACCCGTATTCTGTAACACGGATTATGTACTAAATACTTTGCAACAGCCGTTACAATTTCTACCTACCTGATACTGTTCAGGTAACTTAAAACTATGTCTTATTAAATTGCATAATGCCACTGAATTACGATCATCTGTACATTCAGTTTGCAAAGGATCCTGCTTGACTTTAGAACAAAACGGATGTATGGAACGGCCCCTGAAAAGTACAATTCACATAAAATCATTTTAATAAAATTATTTAACTAAAAGCACTTACTTGGCATTATTTAATTGTATCCAGTCTTTACAGCTGCGCATAACGAAATTGCAACCTAGACCGCGGCCCCAAGACAAGGGACTTGCCATACTATAGTTGGCTCGATACCAGCCAGAATCTTCCATTAGAGCTAAAGTAATGCGTGAAAAGACTGGGGACTGGGTGTGAGTGCCAGTCATTGCTTCATTCTGCAATAAAATAGAAAGCCAAGTAATTTATTATTACGCAAGAAGAACAATCACTGCTACTTTGTAAATTTTACCTCTAGAATACGTTTTTCCCAATGTGTCAGGGCAGTACCCTCACCACCTTGATCCTCTAGCTCGGCTCCTTCTAACAAATCACAATTGAAATGTTTGCGTACTTCTGCAACAACTCTAGGCGTCACCATCATATCTATGTCCTTGCGCACTTGGCCATTTCGCACCGACCAATTGTCTCTAACCACTTTGCGTATGGTATCATTGCTCCACTGATGAATTTGCAGGCTAAATTAAATATATAAATGTGGATACATGAGCGTCATTTTAAGCCTTTTAAAGAAAACAGAAACTTACACTTCATTTAGATGAGGTTTGCCAGTATCGGCGATTCTAGGAGTTCTCGGATTGCCCTCATCATCACGAAAGAAGGCAAATAAGCTCACCGAGAAGCCCAAAGCATGCAATATTTCATGTTTAACTGTAGATATAAGCGTTTGTAATTCCTGAGGTTTTGTGCTTATACTATTGGGGCATAAATTCGCATGCCCAGCTATGGGACGATCAAGAGTAGCCTCTTGTTGGCAATGAGCTGCGTACGCTACTGTCAAACCTTTGTGACAACGTTCTGTTTGACGTGCTGACACATAGAAAACAAAATCTGCATCTTCAATGCCCTCGCCTGCCTGAGTTGTTACATCTTCACGACAAATTTGCCCAGTAGCATTACAAATACGGCAAACCTTAAAAAAAAACAAAAGGGATCAATTATTGATTGAGTTCACTTAAAAATTTAACAATGCTCACTCACATCCAAATGTTCTTCAGGCACTTGAACTTCACCACACATTGTTACCGCTTTGCAGTTGTCAATACAATGTGTCAAACCATTTTTAACGAAAACTTTAGTACTGTTGCATTTCCTATTAAATGAATGTTAAAGAGAAGTCAAATGAATATAATTAAATTATTTAAATAGCAAAATTTATTGTTTATTAATTGTAATACCTGTTAAGCCGTATTGGTCCTTTGGTTTGCCTCACCATTAAAGCCTGTTCCCAAAATTGTATTGCCTCTGGTAAGACTGTATCCTTTTTAATGCGTATGTGAAAAACGGAAATAAAAATTGCTGGTGAAGTTGGATATTTATTTATGTGTGTGCAATTATTTGCAATTTATATTGTACAGAAGCGTATTGAAATTTATTTTACGATACAAATTGAACAATATTTCTTTAAAACCTTCAGCTAGATATTGCGAACAACTGACTTGTCGACTAAAAAGTTCAATTAAAGAAGATCTTAAAGGCTCATGAGAGAGTGTAGTATTTTTGTATATTTATTTACTGGGCTTACATTCCTTTCTCAAAATATAATGAACTGGTGCCTGCCTTAAGAACTTGCAATTAAAGTGATTAATTAAAATGTTTCTTAAAGAACACACAGCCTGAGTCAGATTTCTATTCTTGTGACACAGAAGTCACAATGTCTTTATATGTTCGAAACCCTACAGATCAGTTTTTAATATTTTGCTGTACTTAAAATTATTTAACTTTTCCAACGAAAGTACTTTTTTGTATATATAGTATTATTTTTCATAATATAATATATTGATTTTCATAATGTTTACACAAATTTCTAAAGTAAAAGAATTTTTTAATGTGAACTGTGAGGGAGTTCAAAGCTGGAAGATTGTAAACAGAAAAATTTCATTTGAATTCAATATCTTACAATAACCAAAGATATCATTTTATTCTTCCACTTAACTGAATAATGAGTCTCAACAAACAGAAAAGTTTAACAAGAACTCATTGATCACATTTCCATTTTATATATAAGTAAATATTTTTCGAAATCGAAAATTCGTTTGCACATTTTAATTTTAATACAAGTCTGTTTAACTATGGTGTAGTTATAAATGGTTTAACACATCCACATTATTTAAATGGCTGCAGCTAAACTAGTAACTCACTTTTCTTCTGATTAAATGTGGCGGAAAAGAAAGAATTTAAAAAAATTACTATTGCCCTTCTACCACTCAAAGTAAAAAGTTAGTTTCTGATATCCACCAAATAAAAGTAAATTTCTACAGATGTTGTTATTGAAATGCTACTATTATCGGCTTTACTTAATAAATGGATTAACTATTTAAATTAATTATGCCAACTTACATTTATTAATATGAATTTGTCAGCGTCCAGACTGCAATAGAAGAAATTAAAATAAAAATTAATCTCTTAATAAAAAAGTTGCTTAATGCAAAATACTTAACGGTAGAGTGATTAATAAATAACAATTTTTATGATTATTTATAATTCTGTTTTTGATAAAAAGTATATGTCGGAAATCAGACTTGAAAGCGATAATTAGTTGTTGCGCTGTTTTATTTTAATACATACATACATTTGGATGTATGTATGTATGCACATCTATAAAAACCTATTGCAAGTGTGTCTTGTTACTGGTTTTTTGAATAAATTTCCTTTTATAACAATTCATTTTTGTATTGTTAATTTGAATTTATTTAATATTTTTACACCAACCTGCAACTCTTTTAGAACATTCATTAAGCAGATATTTTATTTGATTTTGTTTACAAAAGGCCAGTGTTGCCAGGGACATATTAAAAACATTCGTACATAACCGCCTCAATTTTCGGGGTACTGCAAATGTTGGTAAATATTAGTAGCGATATACTAGTTCCATTTAATTAATTGGCCAGCAATATAAAAATTAATTTTAATTTAAGGGATAGACTTAACTTGGCAACACTGCTTGCGTTGGTAATTATTAGTTAATATAAACAAGTTACATTTCATTAGCTGACCTTGGAGACAACTAAATAGTTGATGGCTACTGCGAATGATCATTCAGCAAATATTCATGTTTATTTTCTTTTGTTGTTGCTGGTTTTTATAAATTTATACTTAATTGCCACAGTTGGCCGTAGCCACCCAGCGAGCATGTCGGCTTGAAAATAGGTTTGAATATTTTTATATTTATGAGAGTTTTTCTGCCAGGCCTAATAATAGAAAAATTTCTGATATAATTGATAAATGCAACGCTAAAGGTGTGAGAATAACCTGGTTTGGTGAAGACACCTGGCGTGTAACTGACAGATGTCTTTAAATAATTTTTATTCACATTAATGAAGTTTTCTTTCCTGGCCAATATATACATTTTTTTCACTTCTTTCGTAAAAAGTGGAAATTTATAGGAGTTTTGAAGCAGAAATTATTTGTCGTAATGAGTGTTGCATTAATGTTCAATAAGTTCTTTATTTTCAAATGACAGTGTTGCAATTTTCTGTTAAAAAGTGTAATAAATGTATCATATATTATCAAGTGATTTGCACACTATGTCCATGGAAAATGTAGATCGAACAATTTATATAAAAAGCCAAATGTGAATTGTGCGACTACAACGAGCGCAAAATTACTTCATTACATCATTAATTGATTCAATTATATTAATCAGTTCAATTATATTATCAATTAAACAAAACGAACTATTAACGGACGGATTTCCAGATTTTTGTTTGTTTTATATGTAAATTGTAAGAACACAACGAAAACAAAATTTACGCAAGATGATTCTGCGTGTAATAACTGATGTAATAACATCAGTGATTCAATTACTGAATTAATTAAATAAAAAAAACTATTAAGGGACGAATTTTTGTAACAGTTAACAGAATATGAAACGCAAAAACTCACCCAAGAACGGAATCATCGTAGACAAGTGAAATACGCAGAGGTCTCTCGACTGTGCTACGTTTTTTTCGCCTTGAATGATGATGGTGCTGTTGAAATTTATCGACATCCTCTTCCCTCAAGTATCGCTGGTGCTGTTCTGTTATATGATCTACCGAGTTTGTTGTCATTTCAACCGTTTCGATACGTACACCATGAATAACCTGAAAGTGAGAAAGACAATATAAATTTATGAAGATTTTATCTCTATTTTCATTTGCTTTTATTTAATCAAGTTTACGTTTTGTTATTTACTGGGCAGATAAAGAGTTGTATAAAATAAATTGTTGTATGACCTAAAAGCCAAAAAGACGTAACTGGAAAAACAATTCGAAAGACATTTTTTTATTGAATGCGGTGATTTTTAGTTAATCAATTAGAAATTATATTCAAAATTTTTTTGTTAGTCACGGTCTTTTTTAGAATTGATAAAGTTAGTCTTCAAATATTGTTTTATGTGGTCTAAAAATAGAACTTTATATTAGTTATTATTGTTTATTTCTCTCATCTCTTAATTCTACTCCTTTTCAAAAAAATCAAATTCACAAATTAATGTTTATTTTATTTAAATGATATTAAACCTGATAGAAATATAAGACTAATAAATAATTGTATAAAAAGTACGTAGCACTAGTTGCTTTGGCTATCGACTGGAATAATTTTATATTAGAAAACTTATTTTATATTATTTACATTTTTTAGTACAATCACCTAAAAAAAACAAAAGGGGAAAAACTGTTTCGAAAAAGGCCTTCACGATGAGGTGAATTTTGTTAATGGGAATATTTTGGCGCTTATTATGTTATTCCCCATTGGCTGGCTTGTCAAATGAAAAATTAATAAAAATTTGGGGAAAAAGGAAAGGATTTTCAGGGGTTGTACCATCGGGATCTGTCATTGTATCTATTATTAGTTAACACTTAATAGATATTTTGCAAAAAGTTCTTCGTTTTAATTCCCCTAATAGCAAGTCCAAATCACTAATACAGCTTTTTAAGCTTATCAAATAAATAAATTCAAACTATTTCACCCACGAACATAATACTAACGCAATATCATTTTACTCCCTTCATATTACAAAACTAAATATGCTTTCGCATACTAACGATACAATTTGCAATAAAGTTTAATAAACATTTCTTACAAAATAGATACAAGTAAAATAAACAGAAACCGAATAACTATTTGAGTAGTGGCTCAAATTATTTTATGAATTTTCGATTAAGCAACAAATTCACAGAAAATATAAACAATAAACCAACAACATGAATTACAAATATTGATAAATACATCTCAATAACTTGAGCTTTTTTATGCTCTGCGACCATAATGAAATGCGTCTTTCAACATTCATATAAAAAAAAATCATTTTATTAATAAGAAATTGTTAGCACATACTCATTTCCATAGGACTATGTATGTATTTGTTTGTTTCAATCATTTTGATTGCAAGCCAAATACGACAAATAGGGTTTTTATTATACTAGCAATTGTGCACTACCCAATAGGCCAATTTTTAAGCAAAATTTAACAATTGGAGAATGCACTCATCATAAGACATTTTCTATAAATTATATTTTTAGTATTATTTCCCTTCAGCTAAATTGATAACTTGTTACGTTATGGGATAGTCCTATAAGGAGTTGTAAGAAGACTGACAATTAATAACTCATTTAGTTTTTGTTGTTCGTGTTAATAATTTTTACATTTTATTTTAAAAATAGCTTAGGCTTATGGTAGTAAAGTTTTAAAAACCTTTTTCTCTATAGTTTTGGTTTAGTGGGTACGATTGTTAGACCTAAAAGAGAGTGTGCCAGTTTCATTTGTTTGTGTTGACAGTTGATGAGCAAAATAATAATACGAAAATTTAATAAGTAATTTAACAAGTCATAATTTCTGCCATTATTAGATAACAAAATTAACGACGCATTAACCAACGTTTAATTTGACATGTAATGATTTTTAAGTGTTCATGTGATCCTAAAAGTTTATGTGTTGCCTAAAAATATATAAATATTCCACCGTGTGTTTTTACTATTTTAAATAAAGCCAGTATATGATCGTAAAAGTTTTTATTACTTTTCAAAACTTAATTAAGCAATTTCAAATTCATGAACAAAACATATTTAATGTTGCAATACATTTTAATGGTTGCTACGAGGACAATCCAATAAGTATTTACATGAAACATAAATAACTACATGTTAAGTTTGTTCAATAACTTTTTTCAAGTCACCGAAAAAATTTTTTAGGATAGTTCTACAAACAGATACACTTATTTCATTCCAATACTGTTCCTCTTTACTTAGATTACTCCGGGCAAATGATGTTATACCGGGCAGATGTTTTTTTTTTCGTAGATAATCGCAGCTGATTAAAAAATTTCACACTTATGAAAAATATGAGATGTTTTTGGAAGTGTTAAACCGAACAATGTGAACTTCAGGTTTCAGCAATACAAATACGATTAATAAAATCCAAATACGATAAATTTAACTCCTGAATTTTTTATATTTCTAATTCTTCTTTGAAACTTCCCGAATATTAAAAATCTTGTCAAAGAAGTTTTTATGTAATCACAAATTTTTTTTCGATATTAATGATATTTGCGCCAATCGACGATGTTTCTTCAGCAAATTTGAATTCGACCGTCTGAGCATCGGCAAAGCATCGTAATAATAGAATAATTTGTTAGGGTCACAAAACATAGAGAGCTAATGAAAACTATAAGGCCCTAATTTTGAAAATCAATTCGCTTCAGTGAAATTTATAAGAAAGCAAATTATAAATAGAATAATAAAATCAAATTGTGTAAAAGAAAGTAATTTAAAAAATTATAAATTAAATTTTCGAGAGCCATTGAGTTTCTTTTCCCTGATTATAAATAACAACAAACTGATTTTATTAAATTTAATTTCGATGCAAATTGGATTGAAAGATTTTGGAATATCCTGTAAGGATATTCTCTAACTGAAGCGTATAGGATTATAATAAAATGTCACCAATATTGAAAACATAAAATGCAACTAATTAAATTTGTCACTGTAGTTGTGCCAAACAACTGTGTCATGTCATGTTCCAATTTTCAAGGTACAATTTGTGCAAACAATGTACCACCCTCTTTACAAAACACTGACTCATATAGGCAATCAATCACTCAGCTAGTCAGTCAGTCAGTAAGCTAAATGTCTAAACAATGTTTCATAAAAATAGCAACTGAAATAATAAATATAAGAAAACAAGAAAGTTGAAGATCCAATATTTTGTACGTTTTTATTTTCATATCGCATGTTGACTCAGTTGCATATTAATGGATATCTTTTGGTACAAATTTCCAGCTAACTATGCTTTGCATTTTTGTTGTTGTCTTAATTAATTTCTTCGATATATATATATACTTATTTTGCTACAAGTGTTTATTTGTGAGCAGAGCTGGACGAACGCAGTCGACGCAACACGAAGCGTTCATATGATGGACAGTAGTTAAAAGGAATGCATTCTATCAAATGACTTAAAACATAACAGTTACTCAATTTATTAGCGTATTATTGTATCGTTTGAAAATGTATTTCAAAATTTGAATTCGATTAAAAAAAAATCTATCAAGAGAATCATATTACAAATTAACTGGTTTTAGTTTTGAGAAGTTTTATTTGAAACAAACAATCTTTGAAAATACAATTTTAAACGACACAAAACGGGTTGTAAATTGATCAATTTAAGAAATATTAATATAAACACATTGAAGTAGTTTTGCAAAGGATCTATACATGTATATTTTAAGAAAATTTCTTAGGTACTTTCCTTCAGGAACTTTTTTAGAAAAGTACTTTTTGACAGGTTTTCTCTGAACAGTGTTTTTAATAGGTACTTTCTTCAAACGTATTCCAGTCAAGTTATATTTTTGTAAAATTAATTTTGTGCAAGATTTTTAGTACGAAAATTCTGTAAATGTTATTATTTTGTAAAATACTTTTTTTTTAATAGCCTTCTTTAACAAATATTTTTCAAGGTGCTATTTCAATATAGACTTTCTTAAAGAGGAACTTCAAAAAGAACTTCTTTATCTAAATTCGCTCATTTCAATTACAACTTTCTTGTAAAAGAAACTTTTCGAAATGTGTTTTTTACGATAAAGCTTTTGTCACAAATATTTGTACATAAATAAAAAGTATTTTTGTAGGATACAGTTTACAAGATTGTTTCTTTGAATGGTATTTTTTAATAGGTACTTTCTCGAAAAGGTAATATTTTGTTAAGAATGAACGTATCCTTTTTAGGAAGTACTTTTTTTTATGGTACTACTTTAAGCATAAATTTTTGATGGTAATTTTGAAAAATCACGTTTTTAAAACATTTTCCGAAGAGTTTATAGTGAAGAGATAAGCGTTCGATCATTTTTTTTGTGGTACTTTTTCTAAAACTGTCTTTCTTTAAAAGTATTTTCATTTTAAACGTATTTTTCAACATAATAAGAGGTTTATGCATGCTACAGTTAAATTTATCGTAGTCAGAAATTATATATACTGAAGTAAGTCTCCGAAATTGGCTTTATTCATAAAAACATTTTTTTCTTCATATATTAAAACAATCATATCAAGTAAATTTGCCCTTATTCTGTAACTATTTGTCGACGTCAATGTCAAGACAACATCAAAAACGTAACCCGTTGTGTTGTTATACACTCCTAATGATAGTCTGTGGCTTTCTCTTAACGCCCTGGAAATAGTGAAAAAAAGTGTAAATAGTTGTTATATTTGTAACATCGTCTTGACGTCGACGTCGGCATATAGTTACAGAATAATGCTTATTGATTCTTTGCTAGCATCAGGGTTTTTTTTGCATTTAATTGAAAATATATTTTTAAATAAATTATTCTTTTAAATATCATACAAAACAGTGCTTTCACTTTTGTTTTCGTTGGTCTGAGCTAACAAATAACACTTTTAAGCTTTTATGAACACCATCAGCTGCTGTCAAATTTGCTCAAAATGTTTTCTGACGCCTGCTGCTACTGCAGCTACAGCCATCCATAGTTATAACTGATACATGCATTTATAATAATTGCATATGAAAAGATATAAATGAGAGATATGATTACAAAAAGAGTAACAAACAGTAAACACACTTGAAAACCTGTCAGCTACTCGTTTGCTTTTGGTTTGTGGGGTAAAACATGTTGCGCTTTAGATTGATATGGGCGCATTAAATCGTGTTGTTTTTAAGTTGTTTAAGTTTAATTTCATTGTTCAGAGCACAAGTTCAAAATACCGACTCATTTTACTTGAGTTGCTGCTGTTATAATTTATATATTTCCCAAGCTTTTTAACTCGCTTAAAAACTCTTTTTTAGAGTCGATTTAATTTCTTGTTTTATATTCGTTACAGTTAGACTTTCATTGACATAAAAATGTATCAATTTGACTGTATTCAGTATTCAGTATTATGACAATCTTGTCAAATAATTGCCTCACTGCTAGTTAGACTGTAGCCGCGAGCTTCATAATTTGATTGCTGTTACTTCGTGCGACATTAGCAACTGCATCAACACATAATTTAGTGTGCGCTTCGCCCTCAGGCATAAACAAAGCGCGTATGATAATTTAGTTTGTTTAGCTGTTCTAGTTTTATAAACATGTTAATTAATAGTTTGAATAATTGGTTTTATGCGCGTGCTGCGAATGGTGACTTTCTTAAGCAGTCTAATATTTTTGTTTCATTTTTAATGGAGTGTGAAAAATACAGTTACGAATTGAATTACAAATAAATTGTTCCAATATAGAGACAGATCATATGGAAATTGGGAGAATCATGTTTTGGTTGTGGTACAACGTATAGATGCCGATATATCGTATCATAAGATGCTAAGCGATACATCGATGGTTTTTTTTTATTCGATGTGTCTAAAATTAACTCAAACCTCAAACAGTTTTAGAATCGCTTGATGTAACTAAATAGTACTGAAGATATTGTTTAGCGAAGAGAGCGTAAAGAATATATTATGTTTGCAAGGCCAAAACAAGAAGTATTAGGATATTGATTTTTAATTCGACTTGTATTAATTTAATAGTATACTTTAGTTCCAATTAGTCAATGCGATGCATTAGTAACATCAATGTTTTTCTAAGCGAAACATCGACGTGAATTATTGATGTATCGAATGGGGAAAAATATTGATGCTTTTTTCGTTAGTGGTTCGGTTCTGCTTTAGAAAATGTTATGTTTTGTCATAAAATAAGTTAAAAAATGTTAGAGAAATGGGCAACCAAAGGGCCTAAACTGAAGTGTAAGTAAAACTATTTAATGCGAATGTTCACTCTACATGTACATATTTATGTGTGCATATTTATCATTGACTATCTTAAATAAAGATGCTTCATAATGACGTTTAAATTTATTATTTTCTATGTAATAAAATACATGTGGGATAAATGTGTGTTAAGTAATTTGACACAATTTCACATCGAGGAAATTCAAAGTACATTTAATTACGTGTAGCAATTCATATTACAGCGTTTTGAGATTTTAGCAGACATTTAAGATGCTGCAAGGCATTGAAGCAATTATTCGCAATGAATGTTTTTTTTTTTTTTTTTTTCAATTAAGTAATTTTCTTGTGTTACAAAAAAATATTAAAAGCATTATTGTAGTTATGCTAACATTTTACAGAAAAACATTTCCGATATTTTCTTTTTAAATATTTATATAATTGACATTATTTATTTATTTAACGTCAGCAACACATTTTTAAGTAGAAGCGGCATTTAGTCAGTAAATACGAATGTAAACAATTTATTTGTGTGTATTTTTTTTTTGTCGCATTGCAAATAGTTCACTAATTGCTTATGCGAAACGAATAAGTTAAATGGAATTTTGAAAAATCAATTAAATGAAATCGAAAGTTTATGCAAACAGCATATTTATAGTTCGAAATATTTGTTTGTTTTCCTTCTGGTTAACTCAAAAAAAAAAAAATTCGAAACGAATCAAAAATATTCTTTGTGATATATGTAAATGTTCATCTCACACTCTTAATTGAATACTTTCAACCCACAACCAATTCAATGGAAGCATCTACATTCAGATTTGCATTTTTGTGATATAAAAACATTGAAATACAAAACGAACAAAAAATCTAGTTACTCAAATATGCGAACAGAATATACGATATCAATTTCAATTTCAGTTTCGTTTTCGATTACAGGCTTATGAGATATGACTGCTTCTCGTTTTTTATTCTTTTCATTTAAGGTTCAAAAAAATAAAGACGACAAAATTTATAAGACACAATAAAGCGCAATTACAGCACACTGCACAAACTTATGAATTAAAGATAAAAAAAGTAAATCATTTGTTCAGCTGCTTACAAGGCAATTTAGCTCAGACAGAGAATGTGAAATGTAAAGGTACTTGCAAGTTTGTTTATACGAGGGTTTCTTTTGGTTGGCGAAGTAATGAAATTTTGATTTTTAGCATATGCAATTGATTTTGATTAATTTTAATGTCCAATGATCCTAAATTTTAAAACCTTTCCAAACATTTACACCTCAAAATCACAATTTTGGTAAAATTTTATATGGGAAAATCTCTACAACAGTGTTATAACGCATAAATTATTTCTTAAGCATTAAAAATTTTTCTATAGCATTTTAATCGTATTGATTTAAAGTTTCGATAGACTATTTTCGTTAAAATTTTTTTTTTTATTAATTTTGTATGTAGACTCTAATGTCGCGGTGAAATATTCTAGCTATTTCTTATAACATTATCCGAATATAATTTCGTTTAATAAATGTAACGACTGTTCGGAATTGTAAAAGTACTGGTTTTAAAGTCGATTAGCAAGGAGAATTAATGGGTTAAAAAAGAAATCTAAAACTATGTTGTCATCGCAAACGGACAGATTGGAAAGTGCGACTTAATTCAAATCGAAATAGCAAATATTTCGTAAAGTAATCAATTATAATTATTTCATATGTTCTTAGCCAAATACAACAGGTCAACCCTCGCACTAATTGTAAGGAAAACATTTTTAAATGAATTAAATGAACATTTATTAAAGTCAATCTTTTAATAGAGACAAATGGCAAATATAGTAATTTAATACTGTAAAAGAATTCATAATAGTGTATGCAAGTTGTTTAACCGCAAACTCAAACGTTGTAAAAGTGTTTCAAAGAAATTAATCTTGTTTTTTTAGTTTACTTTTTTTTAATTCAATATTTTTACTAAGATAAGACGCACATCAACGGAAACTCAATTAAGAAATTTGTAAAGCACTTAAATATATAAATTGAAGTCATCTAAAATGCACAAAGAACTATAAAATATCACAGAAGTGATTATAACTAATGAGTTCGGCTTGGCCACATTTTCTTATTAAAGCCAACTGACGACTGCCTTCATGGAAACCATTCTAATACGAGTATTGAAATAGCCGCAAGAGTGTAACATTACGTGCAATCCAACTGGTGTAAGAACCGAGTGTGAACAAGCAAGGCAGCTCGTGTACTTTTTTTTGTACGCACAATCTTGAAAACAAAGTATTAGCACACTGTTTCCAACATTGGGGAAACTTCCCCAAATTGACAAATAATAAAAAGTATTCGATAATCTGATGCATCATTTATAAATTCGAGTTTTAATTTAAAATTGAATTTATGAAATCTGTAGGAGAATTGTTTTTCCTAAACTTTTAATTCCAGTTCCCTAATTGCTAATCCAGAGGCTTCAAAGTCTTATTCAACGGAGATAGCAATGAAATCTGCATAAAGACAGTCTCACATAAATTTTGACAAAACTTATTCGAATATTCATCAAAAACTGTTCAAATTATTCTTTTGTACTTTTTTCCATCTTCTGTGAATTTTAATATACTGTACATGACATGATTCTGACCTCTCACACACCGATTTGTATTCTATATACAACAGTTTCTGAAAAAGTGCTTTTTATTTAAAATTGGCCTACTATTTTGGAAAAATTATTTCTTAATATAAGTTTATTTTGAATATTTTTTGCGAATTTAAATAGAAATTACCTTTGACAGATATTTCAAAAGATATTGTACAATTGAATTTTAAATGCTGATTATTTATTTCGTTAAAGCTTAAAAATCAATCCTTTAAACAATCGCTTCTTAATGAAAAAAGAAAGAAAACATAATAATAATAATAATAATAATAATAATAATAATAATAATAATAATAATAATAATAATAATAATAATAATAATAATAATAATTACTGACATTAATAACAATATTATAGCATTAATTAAGTCCAACAGCAGTATAAGCAACAATAAATAATATATAAAATTGAACTATTTTTTTGCGCAGACTTTTATGTTTTTAATCATAATTTTATTTGAAATATGTATGAAACCTCTACCTTGATATGCAAGACCTGCAGTTCAAACAGTGCACGCATTCATACTTGCCATTATATTTTTTTACATATCCATTCATATACATACCTATGTATGTATATCTGTATGTATGTTTGTAGTATATGTACGTACAAACAACTTTAATATCTTTTATTCAAACAAAATCAGTTAAAATAATAATGTTTTCGAGTTGCTGATTTCGTTTTTCCGGCCATTCGTTTTAAAATCGTTGATTTTATTTAGCAAAAATGCAAAGACAAAACAAATTGTTGTTTTTTGTTTGTTTTTGTTATCTCAGCTTAAACGATGCAACAGGTTTTATTTAATTATGAAAGTCATTCCCAAGAAATTCATTCACAAACGAGGATATAAAACATATCATACAGGTAATGAAAGTTCAGCGGTACATAAATAAGCTTGTGAACGAATATATATTGTATGTGGCATTTAATTTGTATTTGTGTTTTATTAATTGCGTTAAATAATACATAGTGTTTGTATTTTTGTTATAATTAATGTACAATCAATTTATTTGCTCGCCTATTCGTTTTTCATAATGGGTTATTACAGTTTGTGTCTTTTTGTTTGTGTACATATCGCCACTTGAAATCTAAAAGAAGGCAACTGTTAAGAAAATCAAAATAGAATTTTGGTTAAATTAATAAAAAATAAAAATAAATTAAATCAATAAAAACAAAAAAATATTTTGAATTTTCTGCCAATTACGGTCTTTTAGATTTTAGGTAACGATATGTAAGTATTATACACTTCCGAAGAGGAAATAAATTAATCATTGCCTAGTGGTTAAAAATTAATTGATAAACTTAGCAATATCAACGCGAATGTACTTGAATGAAATACTTTTATTATTTCAGTTTGTTTATGAAATCATTTTTTTTAACGTTTTTTGTCGGTAGATATTTTATTTTTTATCCAGATATTTCCATCGAATGCAAATTTACAATTGGCAATACGTTTTTGTTTACTCAGCTGCTCTTAAAATGTATTATGGAGTTAGAATATACAATATTTATGGAAAAGCAATAGGATGATCGCGTGAAACTATTTGCTCGATCATATATATAGCCTTTAAAGCAATTCGAGAATTTTGATTTTCTTTTAAATGTTATTTGTGCGAACATCAGTTAATAGGCCCGTTGATATTTATTTGTTAATGAAAATTTACACGTGTTGGAATGATGCAAGAGGCTTAATTATAAAAATTATTAAATGTTAATCAACACAAACCACAAGGCAACTGTCAATTATCGCACCGATTACCGAACAAAGCAGTATCGTCAGCTCAAAAAACTTATGTCTAAAAATATCCTGTAAAGACCATAATTATGTATATTGATTTGTTTTTTTTTTTGTATAGAGGTAGTTAGTAATGTTGTTATTATAGCGAACTGCGATACATAAACAAAAATATCCACAAAATTATTAGAAGGTGAGAAGGACATTTGCTTGAAAGTTGTTGAGTTTAAAATTGTGTATTTTAAAAAATCTATAAACTAACTTCTATAAATGTATTTCTTAGAAGATACATTAGGAAATTTGGCTCTTATGGTCATTGTTGTTTTTTGTGTTGCATTGTTATGCTTAGAATTTTGAATTGCACGGGTGATTTCGTGCAAGGACAAATGAAATGCAGGCATAAAGACACTTAAAATTTTTTAATAACTCACGAGATATTACGGTTTACAAATTTTTACTTGGCAGAAGTAATATTTATAAAGTGATGCATGTTGACTGTATTTTTAAAAATTTTTAAATTTTCTTTCCGGAAAAATCACTGGGAAACATAAAGTCAGATAAGGCAGACAACATAAAACGTTTCTATACGTCACTCATATGCAGAAAAGTCGACAATCGTTCTGTTACTTTATCGAACATGAAAAATAATTGCAGAGTGATATGTAATATTTATTGGATACAATGTCGGCAAAACATATACATATTTATGTATATTTTTAAATTCTCATTATCACACAGGCAGCATAAAGAACGACCTTTAGAAGATAATATGAGAAAAAATATATAATTTATCAATGACTTTATTGAATATGAATGTTTATTGCAAGTACGAATTGTGTTTTGCATTAATTTGTTACTACTTTGTGGTTTATGTGCAGTAACTAAAATTAAAAAGTACAAGTCTAAAATACATAATAGAATAAATTTAAATAGGTATTGTAGTTTATTTTTAATGAAACTATCATATTGTACTTTGCAAATCAGCAAATAGTAAAATTTTCGCTCATATACTTAAGAGTACAAAAGGCATATTCGATTACGAGACAGTTGATACAAAAGCTTAGCCAAACTGGTTTTCATTTCCCAAGTTGATCGGCTAGTTTTTTGAATTTTCGATGATTTACGGCAAGTAAGTAAATTCATAACACACCTTCCCAGCAGAAACAACACAATTGTTATGATGTAGATGTTGCAAAAAAAAAATTAAATGTATTTACAGTGCACCCACGCTACTATCGATTAAAATAAACTATGATATTAGCATTTTCGGTTACAGAAGTTCGGAAGCATAGAGAAATGCGAATAAGTAATACATTTTTGCATCAGTCTCGCTTTTGCATGAGCTGGATTTAATTTGAATATATATGTTCTGGAAAATTCAATGAATATTCTTATAAAAAATATTGATTTTACAATTAAAACCAATTGTTAAAATCTTCTTTCACAATAAAAAATTATATTTGTTAAAACTAACACTAAAACTTTTTTAAATTGGTTTTAAATAGATTTTTTAAGGTTAAAAATAATAAGTATGTATTACATATTGTTTTGAATATAGAATATTCCAAGCTTAGTAATTTTGGTTTTTTTAGGGACCCCAATTTAATAACCCTTTACTTACATGCATACTGAAATATGTTAGTGGATACTTGCTCTTATAGAAGTTCCCATTATTGCAACTTCACTGTACAAGTATGTTAAAAAATACGTAATAAAAAGAAACAAGTAAATATACGAACACGTCTCTTTAATGTCGTCATAATATTACAAAACTTCGCAAACAAAAAGAAATACATAATTCTTACAAGGAGGATAAACAAAGACGATTTAGTAATAATTATTATATAAGAAATTAAAAACTCAAAAACCATATAAACCGTTGAACAGATTAATTTGCGATAATTGCTTTGAGTTCTGTAAATAAATTTTCAGTGTCATATTTTTTTTTCTTTATTTGTCCTTAATTGTTTTAATGTTAAGACATGGAAAAAAGTATATGTATATAAAATGTTATTTATATTTTATTGACTTTTCACGATTTTGTTGATACGCAGACTTAACTTTACAAAGCAGCGAATATTTGTTTTTTATGGCTATAAGTATCTTATGATGTTCGTCTTCTAAGAAATACGGAGTATTGAAAGTTTAATGAGTTTAAAATGGAAGAAGTATAATTTAAGAAGAAAATATTTCCAATAACTTTTAAGTTATTTTTTTATAACATGATTGATGAATGAAACTTTTTTGTAGCAATTTGTCAGTAAGCGAATTCTATAGATTCTCAGTGATTTACCAAGAATTAGACAGCTACAATTAAGTCCATATTAATGGAAACCAGTGTTTGAAGTTATATATTGTAAAATATTAGGAGAATATGGGAAGAAAAATTTAAAGTTGTATAAAGAATTCCTTAAAAAATGCGTCTCAAATTATTTTATGTTATATCATTAATACACATCTATATATGTTTTCACACATAAAGAGAAAACCTTAATATGATTATTAAAAACATAATCTGCTGATTTTGCGTTTATCCTAGAATCTTAAATAAAATAAGCGTTAATATACAATCTGCCTAATAACTTTAATGAAAACTACACAAATTCATTTGAATATAACTTTGTTCCTAGTTATTATTACACATATTTGATATTATGTCCAAGAGTTGTTATGGGCCTTAAGACTGCAATTAATTTGTAAATGAATAATTATGCAACTTAAAGAGGTGCACAAAAATCAAATCGTTTCATATAAAAATCATGCAGATTCTTAATGAAAATAAAAAAAATGCTGCAGTGGTGGAATTTTCCGCCCATTGTTTTAAAATTATCAATTGGCATTAAATTTATACCGTAGAGAGTAATTTATCAGCCATGCCACAAAGTTTAATTCTGCTTCGAAGCGGCACTTATTTTGGCTCTTTAAAAACATTTAACGGATTAATAAAAATTTTCATTGCATTAACCAATTCCGTTCATGAATTTGAAATATCTAATAAGTTCCGTCTTAAAGTGATATGGCTGTATAATACATAAAAACTACTTAAAAACAGTACATACCAGGTTTAAGGTTGTTTTAACAAAATTATTACATAAAACCATATTTTAGCAATTTGTTTTAATGTTAAAACTACCATTTATTAAATCAATGTCAGTGTTGGAAAGCTGTTGCTATTCATTGTGGTGATATTATGCAAATATATGGCTTAGATACCTGCACAAGACGTTTTGAAACATTATCTTGTTTGAAACTACCATTATCTTGTAGAAACTACCATATAACAGTTCTTAATTAATTTACTTATTTATTAAATACAATATCAAACATACCTCATGAGCTTTGGGATGAACATGTTGACAGTTATGCGATTGAACCACACGAGCAAAATTTGCCACTAATAATAACAAAACATTGATCAATATAAGTGACGCATGGTTCTGTCTTCGAACAGGTACTATCATCTTAATACTATCTCTTAACAGGAATGTGTGTAGTTGGTAGTATTGGCCACTTAATGAAATAAACTCGGGAGATTTCCGTAACGTCTGTTCATGGTGACGGTAACAGCAGTGGCATTCTTGAAAGTAGTCACAACGACATACTTGCTTAATCTTGTATGGAGTTGGTGGTGGTGGCGTAATTTGTTTTTGTTTCAAAAGCAGGTAATGTTGTGGGCACATTTTCTGTTCTTGCACTTTTTTCATTACTTTTTACATTTTTACGAATCTACAAATTTGATGAGTAAACTTTCTTTGAATTCTCTATGCATATGTTAACTTTCTCATATAGAACTTCAATATGGTTATTATTGTTTATAAGAGTGATACCAGATTATATTGTATTATATATGTATATGGTAATGGAGTTTTGACCTATTTTACCAATAATTTTTTGTCCTATGCTTTTCCAATATTTATAATTACATATTGGTTTAATAGCGAAAAAATTATGTTTTACAAGACACATGTGACATTTGTAAATGTACATGATTATCTATCTAACTTCAAAAGCTAACTTGATTTTTTTTACTTGAATACAATATATATGATTGGTGTGGGTTTAGTCTAACTATATAAGTAAAGATTTTAACAAAATTTGTTTAATACATAATCATTTTTCTTATTTGAAGCATACCGGTACTGGCCTTTCCCTCTTTGTATACCATTTATCTTTCTCCCCCCTGTTAAGATGATAGCTATTTCCAATACACAGGGAAATAGCCGTATATCTGGCAGCATCAATCCGAAATATGCATTTGCCTAAATATCTGCCAGCTTCGACTTCTTGCCAATAAAAAGCAAAAACAAATAACATAATACATAACAGCTGTAAAGATTACAAGCGCTGATACATACAAACCAATAGGCACCACACCACCAACTTTTAGCACTTCTTTCTATTCAATACAAAATAAAACCATAACAATACAATACAAAGAATATGGACGTAATTACTCCAATAATATATGCACATGAATTGAATATTTTTTTCTCTTAATTTTTGTTACTTCTTGATTTATATTTTAAATGTCACATTCACATGAACTCCGGTGATAGGAAAAAACAATACACACAACATAAACGCCTAACAAAAAAACAGCGACGTCAACGATAACAACTGATAGCACTACTATACACCCGCTTGCTTGCTGCTGCAATTTTACTCTACAAATTTTTTATTAGCATTTTTTTGTTTAGCAAGCCGCTCGCTTGGTTTGTTTATTTTCTAATTATGCTTTGCTCTTTTTTCTAATTTTAAATTAATTTTCTTAATAGCTGTAGCCGACTTTACCAACGCATCCGTTTGCTTTCACGATTTATAAACAAATGATAAAGAAACAAAAGCATATTTATTCGTATCCGAAAATTACACAAACAAATACAAAGATGTATTTAAAAGTGATGCCACAGTCACATTTATGTAGTCCGTTCAACGTTGCCACTGAAAACGCTACATATATATAAAGTGCTTACAGGTCTATGTATTACTTATATATATAGACTTTATATAACATTCATAATATTATGTCAGAGGAAATTCCCTTGATATCCACTGCGAGGTCTTCAACAATATAGAAAAATACCCTGGATAAACAAAAATACCCTTGATTGCACTAAGCTGGCAATGATAACTATATTATTTCTTTTGCACGTTACTATCAATTACCATAATGATAGTACAGTGTTTTGTTGCTCAGTATTAACATAAATTATGTATACTCACATAAACTATTACGGACACACACCACAAATACTGGTACTTATGAAAATGTAATTCATTTAACAACTGTGGTGGTAGAAGTTTTAGTTCATGTGATGGATTTATCTATATATTCTATTCACAATAGGCGAATGTTGGTATATTTAAAAATCAAAAGGCATTATTTTGGCATATTTGTGAATTTGTTCATAAATGATTTTATTTGATGTCGTTATAAAATATGAAGACAAGAAGCAATTTAAGGTCATGATTTATATAAAAATATTATAATACTTCTTTTATAATCATCAATATATGTATATGTCATATACAATGACTGGTCTAATATATTCTTTGGAAACTTCTTTAAATTGTGGTAGTTTTGACACTTACTATACCAACCATCCATTATCAATATATTGAAATCTCTTTGACACCAAGTGTCCATACACGAGTAAGCCAACACTTGATTGCGCATGCATACTGCAGTCGTTTATGACCCTGTTTTTATATTATTTATATCTATAACTTGGTGGATTTTTATAAGAATCATTGTAAACATATTGAATTATCAGATCAACTGCTGCATGTCTTTAAATTTAAACTTCAACCCAAATGGAGTTAGCACGTTCTCTATTGGGGTCAAAGTCCGATAAGGAGACACCTAGAACTATTTTTGATTATTAAAATATTTTTATTTTCCTAAAATATTATTCTACAGTTGCACTTTTCTGTAAAAATAAAGATGTAAAATAAAATATTGTTGCAAAACTAAATTGTCTAATTAAGGCAATATTTTTCCATACTATGAAAATCTTACTGTAACGCAATACGACGGAAGTGATTGTTTAGAGGACCTTCATCAGAATAGCCGGCGATCTCCTGTGGCACAATACCGGACTCTTCTATGGAAGTACAAGGCCTGCACATGCATTCCAAGGGGGCTTTCGTCAATACTTTTTTAAATTTACGTTCACCGTGTTTCGCCTTGGGACAAAATAATGAAACAGCAGCCTCTCGCTCACCCGATTCTTGACAGCACATGCAAGAGCGCTCCATTTGCCATATTTTGCTTCCGGATACCTAAAAAGGAAAAAAAGGGAATATGCATATTATAAAGTCAAGACTCTAATGATTTTTACACGAAAATGTTTTCAATAACCTCGAATACGAATTTGCATATCAGATTAACAAAACAGGATCACAAAACAGATCAACTTTTTTTTAATATTTTTATAGTCGACTGTTTTAAAATTATATTGCTAATGTCACGTTCACACTTTCCAAATATTTAAAAAAAAACCGCAACTACTAAATACTTTTGAAAAACTTTTTAATACAGACAATTGTTTATTGCACTAAACAGTTTCCAATAAATCGAATTTAATTACACTGACTATTAGTTGCCTATTTTGTTTAATAAAATCGTATGTAAATAGAATAACTTTACATTAGTAGTTGGTGACTATGGCTTTTTGGGCAAATATATGACGAAATAAGCGCAACCAATATCTGCTTTAGTCTTACAGTGACAACCAATATCTGCTTTAGAGTACAGTGAAAGCTCTCATAGGCGGACACCCTCCATCGACGAAGATTTTGTCCGCGAGGTGGAGATTTCCGGTTATTGGAACGAAATAAAAAACAATTATATTTAAAATTTTATGAAATCGGTTCTGGAGATTTAAGAATTGTCCGTTTTAAAGAGATGTCCACTTATAAGAGCTGTCCTCAAAGAGACCTTTCACTGTATATATAAAATTATCATATGCCTGTTTTATAAACTATTCAATAATACTAGTATTTTTGTTTTATATCGTTCCATTTGTGGGGAAACGTTTGTAAAAAAATAGTGGTTACGCTTAGCCCCTCAAATATTTGCTAGATGTGAACATACCTTAAGGTTTATAATAACTATTATTAGGCTTTCAAGCTCTGAAATTTGATTTTATTTAAATAAAATATATTGTTTAATTTTTTAACGGACTTTGCGATTCTTCAAGGATGTTTTTATTGAATATTTAATTTCTCCTTAAATTTTTACATAAAAAAAAATCTTTAAAAATTACGACAATCACAAATAGGTAAATAAATTTTTAAAAATCAAAAATTAATTGAATAATAATATTACTGAAATAAGCAAAAACTAACATCACAGTTCGGAGTGAACAATTTTTTTATTAATATAGATATGAAGAAGAAATTTGAATATTATTTTTTGTTATTTTTGTTTTAAGAAATAGATTTAAAAAAAAAAATTACCTGTATATAACTGGCGCAACGGCCCACGCAGGCAAAGGATGGTATGGGTTTGGGCACACAACCGGGATATTGTAAAACATGAATAACAGGCGTCACCTGACAATCGTCTCCAATATGAGAAATATCTTCAAAAACACATCACTCATAATAAATTTTATTAGACTTAATAAATTTTCTTGTTACCATTATCAGTTGCCACGACAGTATCGCCTCCCGAGACTTTTATAACATGTTGATGCAATACGAGCAAACAACAACAAGCGAAAGTAAAAATTATTTTCCCAGCGTCAAGGCCAAAAGCATTTAACATGTTGCTTTTAGTTGAACTACTCCTTGTCTATTTTTTTATTTGTTATTCAAACAAACCGCACGCTCACTTGTTGCAAACTGATTGATGCAGAAAGTCCTAAAGCTGGCAGAAATAAGATTTGTTTTTCGGACCAAACGAAGCTTTTATATTGAAAATTTGTCTTGGCGTACACATTTAATCGAACAGACACGGATTCACGCCAGCAAGCCAACAAGCAAACAAACTTAAAACTAATGGACAACATGTTGTTGTGTTCATAAAACAATATCACCCTCATTAGTGGATGTGTTGGCAGGCTAAGTGGTTTTGAGGCCTCTACCCAACAAACAAAAGCACAATGAATTCAAATGAGATCATATCGAGGGACCACATGAGAAGAGCTCAAATTGTCTTTAAAATATTGTAGATTCAAATTTTATATGTAAACGAAGTTGATTTAAGCAAAAATTGTTGTTGTGTGACACATTTCCAAGTTTACACCAGGAGTTGTGTATGGCCAACTTGATGTCAAGTTTTATCTTTGTTGTAACCTGCAATAAATTTAGCTGCAGGGCTTTTTCAGGACATACACATTTAAACTATGTTGCTTAAAGTTATTTTTATTTATGTTCACGTTATATTTTTAATCAGTTTAATTTCATTTCAGATATTTTTCTTTCATAATAATGGTTTTTTTTTGATGTACAAACTAGTTTCCGAAATATTTATTTACTTATCAAGTTTTAATCCATCTCTGTTCTGTTCAAATGATTTCTATTGGCTTCATCATCAAATAGGAATTGTTGGTTCTCATCCTGTGGCCTTAAAGTGTACGTCTTAAGCTGTACATCATTCAAAGAGGAAATAATTTGTTTGTTAAATCGATAGTCAATATTTCGTTGTGTGAGATAATTCATTAATTTAATCAAATGATCGGCAGACCATTTCAGATTCCTTTCAACAATTTTGATAGAATCTTCTAAAACATTTACTGAAGTGCCAAATAGATGTCCCTTATCTGTGGTAAATTGCATTAACTCTGCCAATTGTTCTTGGGTTGTAAAATACTGGGAAATATCTTTGATTGAAGTAGCAGCGGCAGACCAGCCTTGTAAACTGAAGGAAAGAATAGAAGACAGCAAATTAAATGGGTTTAAATAATACAGAAATATTTATAAATAATATATAATTCATAATAATAATTAATTTTTATATATAAAAAATAATTTTTTAACTTTTCGCTACGAAAATTTTAAATTTTAAAAACTCCGGAAGTTATTGCTTCTACCCCGTTTTGAAAAAACCGAGTTCTTATCAGGGCTCGCCGTTTTGGGTTCCCCGACTAATTCTGAGAACCCGAAATAATAATATATTATTGTATATAAAAAACAATTTTTTAACTTTCCGCTGCGAAAATCTAAAATTTTTAAAAATCCGTTTTGAGAAAACCGAGTTCTCATCAGGTTTCGACGTTTTAAGTCCCTGACTAATTCTGAGAACCCTTCACAATGTCTGTGTGCATGTGTGTGTGTGTGTGTGTGTGTGTAAGTAGGTCGCCTGCTTATAACTTTGGAACGGCTTGACCGATTTCAATCAAATTTACTGAATTTAGATTTCCTGTGCATTTAAACCGATTCGAATCGGTAGATATCAAGAAATTTTGAAAAACTTAGAAAAAAAACTTATTTTAAACTGTTTTTTAATAACTTAAGCTTCCCTGACTAATACTGAAAACTCTGATCGCGTTCTAAAGGGTTCTACCAAACTTTGATTTAGTGTGAATCTCAACCGCTTCAAACCGGTAGACTTTAAGAATATAAAACAGAAAACTTAAAATAAAATAGTTTTTTCAAGTTTTCTTTAAATAACTTTTGAACGACTCTACCGATCGATTCCTGAAACTAATCAGCTCTCATGATTAAAAACCACGTCGGCCACTGCAAATCGGGTCAAAATCGGTTTAACCCTTCTCTGAGATATCCTGAACGAAAAGAAGTCGAAAAAGGTATCTTTTTAAAAACTACGAAGTTACTATTTATCCAGTCCGTTGGCGTTCTCGGCCCTTTTATAGGACTCGAAAAACTACATCGATCCGCAGATATCATGTGAAAATCGGTTTATTAATTCAAACGTTATAAAATTTTGAAATTTAAATTAGAATTCAATATTAAACAAAATTAAAAAATTCGAAACCGGACATTAAACATATTTTGGTTCAAAAGGGTAAACAACTAAATTTTTTTTTATGAATTAAACATATTTGGTAAATTTTAATAAAATTAATTAGTACTAGATTAGTCAATTTATTGAACTCTTATTAGACTTTTGAGCTCGAAATCGTAGATCAGTACAACAATCCACGTTTTGATAGTTCTGCGGATAAAATTAGCGGAAAGTTTCAGGGATGGCCTTTAGGGTTAACCGTTTTCCATATATTTTAAATAAACCTTTAATAAATTAATTAAGATAATTTTTTAAATGAATTCAAGTCTTTGATAAATTATGCAACTCATTATTTTGTTTTTATGTTTCAGGAAAATCGTAGCTGCTACAACAATAAGTCTGAGTGAGTAGATTTACCAATCGCTGGTTTTTATATAACAAATAATTAGATTTTTAAAATTCGAAATATGCATTAAAAATTAAAAACCGATTTGGAAAAGGGCTGAATGCGAAGTTGAAACCCCTGCATAAGTAAATATTTATATATGAGGGTCCTTGTCCCAAAAATATTTGGGACAAGAATTTGTCAAAATTTTATTTAAATTTTCTCTATATTTTTAATTTAATTTTTTTAATTTCTAATATATTATTTTACAAGCAGCTGCAATTTAAATGTTCATACACTTTTGTGATTTACGGGCAAGCAGGGCTTTTGAAATAATAAGCAAAAAACAAGACTCTAGAAAACAGTTTCTTTCAGGTTCTAATTAAGTTGTTGATGCAGTTCGTTAATGCTAACAAACTGATTCTTAACTTGAAGTTGACAAAGAGATAATAAACATCCTCGTTGTTGTTGTTGTATTAACAAAACAAAGAATTGTATTTAATAAAAACCTTAACAATTAAATTTGTGACCTTCAATTTGATTGAACGGAACAAATACTCACACTTGTGCCAACTGCTGTGGATCTCTTTGAATTAAGTTGAAAACAGTCATGATATTCTCTGGCGTTTGGCTGTACAAACTGTTCAAGGCTTTTGTCTTTAAGGCTTCTGCCACATTATTTGTTAAAATGAACTCATAATGCTGCTGCACATGGAAGCGTGTACAACCCATGGCACGCAATATTTGCTCCTTTTCACTAAACAATTGTTGTGTTAAAAATATTGTCTTTAATTGTTCATAAGCAAGAGAATTGTCATTTCGCACAGCAGCACAATAGAGAGTTTCACGAAAATCACTGTTGGGTTGCGTGTTAGTTGTGACGTGTGTTTTGAATAAAGCCTGGACTTGGTGATTGCATTTCGCATGATGATATGTACAAAGCCAACTGACAATGTTATTGCGATTATAGACATCCAAGACGCCATCATCGTTAACATTAGCAAGTCCCAGTTTTTGAAATACCTTGTCCAGTATGTCGAACAAATATTCACCAAATAATCTATGCTGGGCCAAAGTCAGGCGTTGATAGATCGTTTCAAAACCTTTGAAAGCTGCCTTCCAGGGTAAATATTCGGTTTCCGTCGCCAAATATTCCAGGAATTCGAAAACTTCATCATAACCTCGCAGGCCAATGCAACCGTAAGTCAATAAATCATCCACAATGGCCGATCGGTCAGTGACGTGTATGCCCGAGTGATTTGTATGCATAAAAGCATATTTTAGCTTTTCCAAAAGCTGGGCATCATAAAACACCCTATAATAGTTGAACTGTTGATGATTAACTACAATCCACTGGTGATCGGAGGCATTTAAAAAGTATTTTCCATTTTCTTTCCTGTTCAAGTAGAAAATCGGTGTTGTCAAATTGGCTAAATTCATGGTTTTGTCGCTCACTAAAGTTATTGGTATCGTGTACTTTAAGTTAGCACTGCTACCGTCAGTGGGGTCCAGTAGAAAGCGCTGCTGTCTTACCAAGAAACGATTACAAGGGGTGAGTGATACATTAACCATCGGATAACCGACTTGTTCCGTCCAGTCTTTGAAAAATTCATCCAAGTTCACGATATGACTCGAGGGCCAATATGTTTTCAACTGTTTGAAAAGGTCCTGAGGTTCGGTGGTTTTTAAATGACTGGAAGGAGAAAATTTATGGAAAGTAAAATGCGTTAGTCAAAAGTTTTTTTTAATGAGTGGGGCCAGCATTCAGGGCACGATCCCTTCTTAAGCAGTGCATTGCGCTGGAACTGGGAAGGCAGGGGAGGGGATAGGGTTAAGAAGACAGTTGAAGACAGATTAAAAGATAGAGAATTTCGTTGAAGGTATTTTTATTTTTTACTTCTCCGGTGATTTTTTTTTTGCTATAGATATCGAAGAAGGAGGGCGCTGCTGTATTCCGCTCTTTTTAATACAAAACGGTGTTAATCACTGTCGGTAAGATTCAGCGACAAGTGCCGTGCCTTGGTCGTTGAGGCAGACTGACAACTGTGAACACAATCCTGCAGATCAGAAAAATTCGCTCCATATTCATGATCGAGTGCGGAGTCCTACTCGGGATCTAAGCCATCGTAGTCTTGTGTCTTACTACTTCAGCCAGCAGCACCCTCGGCCATCTAAAAGCTGCGGGACTTCTTTAAGAATAGTTCGATGAAAAGAGCATTCAGCTAAGCCGGTAGAGACCTGCTGTACCCTCTTATGAAAATTTAAGCGATTGTGAAAGAGATTATATGAGTGGGAGTGTGGGACAGCCTACTGTTAACGTTTTTAATTTGTCTAACATCTTCACTTACTTTTCTTTTAAATATGCTCTTATGGCCATATCAAAATTACCGGGGCCCATTAGATATTTAAACATGCGTATAACAGCTGCTCCTTTGGCATAGGCGATATTATTAAATTTTGAAGCGATTTGTGCAGGCGTGTTAATAGAGTGTTCAGGACTAGTCAGAGGTTGTGTGCCACTGGTGGCATCCAAGTCAAATATGACATGAAGCTCATTAATCAGGAACTGTTTATCAAATTCATATTCTGGATGCAGCTAAAATAAAATTTTATTTCCAAAAATTAACCATGTATTTTTTGATGATTTTTATAAAAAAAATTTAGAAAATAGTTGACCCTAAAGGCCATCCCTGCAACTTTCCGCTAATTTTATCCGCAAAACTATCAAAACCTGGATTGTTGTACTGCTCTATTGTTGTACGATCCTTTTCGGACTTTCTAATTTTTAGTAATAATTAATTTCAGTAAAATTTATCTTTAATTTAGAAAAGAAAATAAAGAAAATTGAATGTTTATTCCTTTCGACCAAAAAAATTCAATTTTCCTTTATAGAACTTTCGATTCGGTTTAATTTTTAATATTCAAAACGTTATAAATTTTGAATTAATAGCCCCATTTCACTTGATTAGTGTGGATTGATGTAGCTTTTCGAGTCCTATAAAAGGATCCATAAACGGACTAGATAAATAATGACTTTAAAAAGTTTTTTAAAAAATATAAGCTTTTCGAATATTTTTCGTTAACGATATCTCACGAACGGATTAACCGATTTTGACAAGATTTGCAGTGGCCAATGTGGTTTTTTAATCTTGAGAGCTGATTAGTTTCAGGAATCGATCGGTAGAGTCGTTTAAAAGCTATTATTTTAAGTTTTTTGTGTTTAATATTTTGAAGTCTACCGCTACGAATCGGTTGGAATTCACAGGCAATCAAAATTCAGTACAACCTTTTAGAACGCCATTAGGGTTTTCAGTATTAGTCAGGGAAAAAATTATTTTATTTTAAGTTTTTTTTTTAAATTTAATTTCTTGAAGTCTACCGCTTCGAATCGGTTCAAATTTACAGGAAATCTAAGTTTCTCTTAGAACGCTACCAGTTTGGTTGAAATCGGTCAAGCCGTTCCTAAGTTAAAAGCGGGCTACACACACACACACAAATACACACGCTCACACACTCACACAAATACACACACACACACACACACATAGACAGACGTAGTGACGGGTTCTTAGAATTAGTCACGGAACTTTCCTGGGGTCTGAAAATATCGAAATCTGATGAGAACTAGATTTTTTTTTTCAAAACGGGATAAAACCAATAACTTTTAGATTTTTGAAAATATTCAATTTTCGTAGCGGGAAGTTCAAAAAATATATCAGATTATTTGTTTATTGAAGCCTATTTTCTCTAGTAACTCACCTCTTGAGCCATGGCGTACTGATAATAATTCGCCAGTCCTTCGTTTAACCAAAAGTAGCTCCACCATTTATGCGTCACACTGTTGCCAAACCACATGTGTGCGGTTTCATGTACCACCAGGCTAACGGTGTTTTCTTTGTGCCGCCAACCGTCTGTATAATCTGGCTCCTGGGCCAAAGTTGCTTCTCTTCACAGGTGATTTGGAAAAGATCTTGATCAAATTCGATATCATTTAATTAGAGATATTTACTTGTAAAATACCAAGCCCCAGTTTTCCATGCCACTGTGGGGAAAGTAATCGGTGCCAACCATTTGCATAATGTCATTACCCAAAGACTTATAAGGCATCTGCGTATAGCGATCAAAAGCGCTTAACGCCCTCTGACCCACCTCGAGGGCAAAGTTAGTTTTATTATAGAATTTTGCATCCACGATGATTTTTAAGTCATCATTACCCCGATACTTAAAGTCACTTATCAGGAATGCCACCAAATATGTAGACATCAAAGGCGTCACCTCGAAATGATCAATGAAATAGTCGCTGTTGGAAAATGTAAAATTTCTGTGAAAACATTTTCAATTTACAGTGAAACACACACACAATCTTACCCCCTACTAGTCGTTTTTACTAGGCGTGTATTGAAGAAGGAAACGTAGCTATTTGCTCGTCTAATACGCATACGAAATTTCGCTTTGAATTCGGGCTCATCGAAGCAAGGAAACACGCTGCGGGCATCGATTCTGTGTAACTGAGTGATTCCATACCACCTGAAAGGTTTAAGGAAATTATTCATATAAAAATTTATTCATTTTATTGTTATACATCGCGTTGTTTTTTTTTTTGCACCACCCTCTCGGTAGTGACGTCACACCCTCTTACCATTCGGATTTAAAAGCAGGAAAAACTACTGACAACCAATTTAATTATGAATATGTTGCCGATATCAATTAACTCTTTTATAAAACTTTTTTAAAACGTTAAAAATTTTATTATATAAAGGGTGTTTTTTATAGAGTGATACAAGTTTAAATCATAATAAAACATAGTAATTTATTTTTGATATCAATGAAACGGTCTTTATGGAATAGAAAATTTTATGGCATTAATGTTTAAATATGACTTTGGCCATGTGGCTGGCGTGTACAAGGCGCAATCTGGAACACCCATTTTCAAAAACAGTAACATTCTGATCATCATCGTTCTTGGAGACGCCATGGGCTAATGACTCCGCCAGCCCATAAAGCAAGCGCACCAAACAGTATTTGGATATGGATGTCCTGGTGCTTCGACAAAAGCTTGTGGATTCTCCTCACTCCAAATGTGACAATTCTGTTTATTTACGTACCCATTCAACCAAAAATGGGCTTAATCGAAAAATAAAATTTTGAATGGACGAAGGGCACGATAAGTTTGACGAACAGAACCATTATTTTGATTACAAATTTCCACAACTTGCACGCGTTGCTCTGGTGTAAGTCGATTAAACAAAAAGCAACTATCAGCTGTTAAATGGGTGGTCAAATAAAGCAGTGATGCCAACTCAAAGTTGTATCACTCTATAAAAAACACCCTATATTATAATTTTAATTAATATTTAATAGTTGACTAGAAATTTATTTAATAATATGCAACTAACTTTAACTAAACTTTTAATTAATGCTATTAAGGGTTTAATTAAGTGTGAATATGTATTGTATAAAACTTTTATTTAACAACTGCCTATACCACGATTCAAAAAACTCCTAAATTATATATTTGATCTGTTAGTGTTCTTGATTCTTTTTTATTAATCGAAAACTATATCAATCACCCCTTATCACGTGGGAACCCGTTGGTTTGAAAATGAAAATGATCAGTATATATTTTGGGGGTTTTTTAAACTCTTTAATTTTAATTATGTGCTAGTTTTTTTTACCAAAATCTTATTAAAAATATTCAAAGTGATCAGTTGAGGGGTTTTAGAAAATAATTGTATTTTGTTCCGAAGAGCTTAAAGACATTGAATGGCACAGAAACTGGGTTGCGATACATTTCCGGTTAAAATCAGCGGGAAATTACAGGGATGGCTCAACCGTTTTCAATAATTTTTTTCTTAGAAGAAAGGGTGTTACTTATTTTGTGATAAAAAAAATTGCAAAAAGCTTTAAAATGTTGTCTACTCTATTTTTGGAAACTGTAGAGCTTTTTCCAAAATCCCTTGCCCTCTGGCGGAAGCTTCTCTTTTATTTAAATATTATATCAAAAGTTTTTAAAAATATAATATATAAACTATAATATATAAAAATATTAATATAGCAAAAATAAAATGTTCATAAAATAAAGAAATCACATACAATTTGAGCTTGGGCTTGAGCTGCCAATGAAAATTGGAAAAACGTTCACATATACTTAAGTATAAAATTCAAACCAAAAAAGTTTGACTTAATGTATAATGGAACAAAAAATTCAGAAAAATGGGACATGAAGAAAATAATCAAATGGTAACACAGGTATCATAACACACAAGTGTTAACATCAGGTTGATACAGTTCTCGGATTGTTTTTCACAATAAAATTTGTGTAAATAGAAAACTGTTATCACATTCAACTGAGCCACCTAAAAAGTGGTGATAAACACAATATACACATGAGCACTGAAGATGAAAGTGTAGCGACTTTCGAAAACAGCCGTTCTGCTCTGCTGTGTAAGTTGAATAAAACTGATGTTGACTTTCTTGTGTGTCTAGGAATATTTATCATCATGTCTTTCTGAGATTTTAACTAAGTTAGAACAATTAGCTTATAAAAATATTAATATAGCAAAAATAAAATGTTCATAAAATAAACAAATCACAGTTTTTAGTGAGTTTTGAAAATTTCGGAAACTTTTCGGCTTATTACGGCCCATTGATAGCTGTAGAGATATTTCAGGTTAATTTTTCAAACTTAAAATTGTGTGCCATGGATTTGGCGGTTACAACTGTCCTTTTCTTTTTGTTAAGCACGTGCTTAATTAAAAAGTTTACTCACTTATTATTATCCTTTGTAGCTCTGTAGAAGCCCTGCATGCCATTGCGTATCTGACCACTGTACTTGAAATGTAGCGTGTAGTTTCTTCCCACCTCCAAACA
Source organism: Linnaemya vulpina (assembly GCA_963675445.1). Taxonomy (NCBI): domain Eukaryota; kingdom Metazoa; phylum Arthropoda; class Insecta; order Diptera; family Tachinidae; genus Linnaemya; species Linnaemya vulpina. The sequence goes on from OY776277.1 coordinate 10,896,229, forward strand.
TGCTGTCAAATTTATCACCAGCTTCTCTGTATCGATGTCATAAAGAATAGATTCACTGTTAATATTTTGGACTTTTTGGTTTGCATATCCATCGTACAGGGTTGCATTTGTAATGTCCAGAAGACTCTTGTGCAGCGTTATCTCTTTTACGTTACTTACAACTGAGTGCAGCGTTATATTGACTTGGCCAGCGAAGGTAAACTGTTTCTCACCATCTTCCAGTTGCAGATAAGGTTGAATGTATATGTCATATAAATCGGGTATGATGGCTTTGCTTAAACGATAGTTTTGGGGCAAAACATTCCCACACCAAACAGCTGCTATCATGTAACTCAAGAGGGTTACATAAACGACTGCCATGGTTTCCACTAAATCAAAATTTTGATTGCAAGCGAATGCTGATCTTGTGTTCGATTAAACTGTATCAAGCCAACTAAACAGTGTTTCAGTAATTAAAGAACTAAAACTAAATAATTGTTTCGAATATACTTGAGCAACATTAACAACAGATTACAATATTGAGTGGCATCTAAATTGAGAGTCTTGCAGGGAAAATGTATATCGTTATCAATTTGAAGAGAGAATTTCTTTGTTATTTATTTATTAATAATTTAGCTCGTCCGCCACTCTATCCCGTTGATATTGTATTGGCCACAAGAGATTAGGGAGATTGATGGCTGCTTATTTATATTGTTCTTGTTGGCATGTTTACTATTTGATACGGCTCTTGTGATTATGATTTACGATTAGACCGCCGCCAGACTTATTGTCTTATACATAAACCACGAGATATTCATTTATTTGTGTGAAGTTCTTCACAGAAAAAACTATCATCACATTTCGAACAAATTCAATGATCTATTAAATCTAATCGCATACAACAAGACTGCTTTTTAACCTCTTTAATTTTAATTATGTGCCGATTCTTTTTTCCCAAAATCTTGCTAAAAAGTTCAAAGTGATCGATTGAGGGGTTTTAGCCAGTTCCTATGCGCATTACACTGGGGCTAATTAAGATCATCAGGGAACCTTTGCCCAATATTTTTTAGAATAACTAAAGATATTTATTTCGAACTTTCACTTCAATAAGTGAGCTTAGTAAGATTTTGGGAAAAAGAATCAGCACATAATTAAAATTAAAGAGGTTTAAAAAACGATAATTCCTAAAAATATGAAGTAAGTTGAAAACTATTTTTATTTCTCCGGAGGTAAATTAGGTAGTGAAATCTAGAGTGGCTCTGATGTTGCCTTTATGTTAACTGCAACGCGTTTTTTATTTTCCATTGTAAATAAAATAGCTCCACCAACCACAGTTATCGAAAAGAACCACGTACGTATGATAACTGTCCTCTGTGGCAGTGGTAAGACAGTGAAATATACCCGAGTTGAGTCGATGGTCCAGTGAGTCCATGACATTGGCGAACCTACTGTCAGCGATTAGTTTCTTCGCGCTCTCCTCAATGCGATCTAAAGGGTGTTTTTTATAGAGTGATACAACTTAAAATCACAATAAAATAAAGTAATATATTTTTGTTATCAATAAAACGGTTTTCATTGGATAGAGAATTTTATGACATTAATGTTTAAATAAGATTTCGGTCATGTGGCCGCCACGGTTGGCGCGCACAAGGCGCAATCTGTAACGCCGATTTTCGCAAACAGTAACATTCTGACTGTCATCGTTTTTGAAGACGCCATGGGCCAATGACTCCGCCACCCCATAAAGGGCACCAAACAATAATTTTCTGTCGATGTCATAGTGTTTCGACAAAAGCTTTTGGATTCTCCTCAACCAAAAATGGGCTTCATCGGAAAATAAAATTTTGAATGGACGAAGTGCACGATAAGTTTGACGAACAGAACCATTGTTTTGATTAAAAATGTCCACGATTGGCACGCTTTGCTTTGGTCTAAGGTGATCCATAATAAAATTTCAAAGCAAACTAAACAAAAAGCAGTTATCAGCTGTAAAATGGGTGGTCAAATAGAGCACTTATGCCAATTCAAAGTTGTATCACTCTATAAAAAACACACTATAGTAAACTAGACTTTGAAAGTATTAGGAACTTGAAGCCTTTTCTTCTCAGGAAAATACAATTTGTAATTATTAATCGAAAATCGTGAGTTTTTGTCGAAGTCATGATGGAGCACTGACGATCGAATGAGCGTGAAAGCAAGAAAGAACTCTGCTTTGCCTTTTAGCCTTATCAGTGATTGGGTCCAGTGGCCTAATTGCATATAACAATGCAAGGGTTTGGATCCGGTCCTGACTATTTCGATAATAGTGACTGCAGTAATCTGTCGAAAAGGAATCACCTACATTTTACATGAATGCCTGCGATGCGTGGATCTTCATGTTAAACAACATGCCGGACAAGTGTCAAGCAACAAATTTAGTTTCTTTCCCTTGAAAGGGGGTAAAATAAATGTTAAATACATAAATATTTATTTATTTATTATTATTTAATTATCAATAAACTATAAAACACTAAATAATAATGCACTCTCAGTCGACAATATAAAAAACAACAACAAACATCTAATGGAAGACCCAGGCTACCAGAGCTACAACAATTAGGGTTAGAGCGGATACGCTCTTCGCAGTTGCTCCGTTTCCATTGTGTGCTTTCAGCATACTCTTGATTGAGCCCAATTTGGCTTTCGACCATTCCAAATTGAGTTCGACTGACTTTACGGCGCTTTCCAGCGTAGAGATCGAGCTGAGCAGTTTATCTTGATGCTTTTTATTAAACGCTCTCAGGTTTTCTAGTTGAGCTTCTGTAGTAAAACGTTGGGCCATATTGGAGACGACAGAAGCAACAGCAGAATAACCACCCATTCTGCAATAGAAATTCATATTAAAACAAAATTAATAGCGGATTAAGATCAAACACTTACGCTTCGGCGAACTGGACAATATTTTCATCCACCAACTTAAACACGACATCAACATTTTCATTATTTGCGGAGTACAAAGTGGTCAGTGCACTAGACTTGTCCTGAAGACGTATTTCAGGCGACATTATTTTATGGAAATATTCAGAAACCAGTTGGGGTTTCTTGACGCAACCCAATGAGTTCAAGATCAAAGTTTCTTCAGTGGCAACACTTTCGGTCTTGTATTTCAGGTAAAGCTTGTTGAAATCCTTTTCACTGCCTTCGCGCATGGCAGTGCAATAGACAAACGAACGAATGTTAACGGGTACGGGTTTTGCTGTTAAGTTTTCATTAAAATACGATTTAGCTTTGGAAACACAATCAGATTTGCCGAATCTGCAGGACCAAGAATAAATTATATCTCGGGTGTAAATATTGAAGGGGCTGTCATCTGGTTTTTCTTCAATCCCTAATGCCTTGTAGGCCCTATCCGTAATGCTGAGTATGTAGCGGGCAAACTCCATCGTGTCGGTACCCAAACGAATGTTTAAGAAGTTGAAGGCGTTGAAAGCCGAATACCACGGCAGATATTCGATTTCATTTTCAAGATATTCAATGACATCAAATGTCAAAGAATAATTGACTAGACCGGCTCGGGCAAAATTGAAAAGATCATCTACAATTTGGGCGCGATTAAGCTCGTGAATGCCACTGAAGCCATCAACAAACAAGGCGTCTTTTATTTCCTTCCAAGTTTTATCATCATAATTAACACGATAGTAACCAGTCTCTTGGATATTGCCCATCACCCATTTCACACTTTTATTAACAGGGATAGTTTCGGGAGATTTGGTGAGGAAAAATCTGGGGGAGGCATTTGCGAAATTTCTTTCCGTACTGGTTGTGTAGGTGATGGGAACAGTGTAAGACAAAGTTGGATCAGCTTTGTCGAAGTCCTTTAACAAGAAACGTTTCTGACTGACCTCCACAGTGGTTTCGGAGGTGCGATTGAATGTGACCACAGGATAGCCCACCTGGGTTGTGAAGGAGGCAAAGTAGTTATCAGCGTACTGATCATATTGACTGGGCCAGTACTTCTTCCAAATGGTAAAGAGATCCGCGGGTACAGTGTTGGTGTATTGACTGATTTTAAAAATTCCTGTGTTAATATCAACTTTTTTGTATATATTTGATTGAAAGCCAAACTCACTGTGTTTTGAGATATTCAGTTAAAGATGTCTTAAAATTATCTTCACCCAAAACATGTTTGGTCATGCGAATAACGCTGCCGCCTTTGTTGTACGAGATGCTGTTAAACATACGTGCCAATTCATCTTCGGTGTTGGTATTTTCATCAGTCATGGGATTGGTAGCATTTGTTGCGTCCGTGACCATGACGCTTTGAAGGTAGTTGACCACAAATTGTTGATCCATATTGAACTCTCTCTCAACCTGTTGTTCGTTAAAAAATATATTTTTTTAAGACGAGTAGTAAGAATATATTTAATTGGTGTACTAAATCAAAAATTAAAATAAGTGTTAATTAATTTCATAATTGAATCAATAACTTGTGTGATCAATAAATTATTTTCTTGTTGCACACTTGATTAATTTTTGGGTCCTTCATACCATCCATCTTGTACTTCATTTAGAACGTTGTTAACAGAAATATTTGTTTATAATTAAATATAAAAAAATTGGTAAAACCAATGCGAGGGCTTGTTTTTAATTTTTTAATGTCGCTCGCAGTAACTTCGAATGCAACACTGCTGCTGTCGACTGAAGTCAGAATTTTAAAATCCATTAAAAGCCGTCAGCCTCGTCAACTTCCAGGCAAAAATCCGTAAATTGGTCTAGGAACTGATAACCCATCCAAAGTATTCTTCAGAAGTAGCCCGTTGAGACTATATTATTTTTGCCACCTAGATCAAATGGCTGCACGGTAAGAGATTTGGGTCGATTAAAAGATCATAACCGAAATAACGCCCATTTTGAGGGCCTTGATAAAACTGATTTATTAAAAGAAATAAAAGAATGGGATTAAATGAGGTTATGTTGAAATATAAAACTGTTATTCGGTCTAATATATTTTTTTATTCGAATTGTATAGAAATTTCGATAGATATTGAATGCTAAAATTCGGCCTTTGCTAACAGTAAAAAATATATCATAGGAAAGTTGGCAAAAGATCCTAAACTAAATAATATTAAAAAGTCTATTTTCACGTTTCGATTCACGTTAAGAAACGAGGTTCCAAATATAAGTCACTTCAGCTTTCTTGGCGTTTATGGCGGTCGCTATACTGAAAATAAATTGTGGATCAAATAAAACTTTGCAAAAACATTGTTGGGGGAAAACTTTGGTCAAAAGGCCTATTTCGGATATAGATGTTATAGCCTAAGCGTTCTACTTCTCCCTCAACACTAAAGATATTCACGAAAAAATCGCGGCAGAAGATCAACAAAGAAATCACTGGAAACTCAGACGACATTTTCCCCAAATTTCCTCTCTTTCGAGTCTTGACTTACCGAATGGGTGGCAAAATATTGGAAGTAACTGGCAAAGCCTTCGTTTAACCAGGTGTAGCCCCACCAGTCACAAGTTACCAAATCACCGAACCACATGTGAGCCTGCTCGTGAGCCACAATAGAGGCAATATATTGTTTTGAGCTCAAGCTGCTGTGTTGTTCATCGTAAAGTAGGGCTCGCTCTCTGTAAGTTAAGAGACCCCAGTTTTCCATAGCACCAGCTGAGAAATCTGGTATAGCGGCCATTTCCATTTTATCGTTGCCCATTGAATAATACTTCACTTGCAGGTAGTCATCTAAAGCGCCAAGGATTTTCTTTCCAACCTCGAAACTGTACTCGGTTTGTGAGTAGTACTCTGGTCGTGCCAGCACCCCAAATTCACCATCATAACGATCATTGAACTCGGAAACAATAAAAGCCAAGAGATAAGTCGACATTTTAGGGGTGGTTCTATAAACGTCGGTTACATATTCCCTGCAAGTAACGAATACGAAGGCTACAGACTGTTTTTTGTTTATTAGAAATATAAACTTTTACCCATCCGGTTTGATTTCGATGATACGAGTGGGTCCAGCAGATTTCAAGCTGCGATGGCGGGTCAAACTGAGATTGAAAGTGGCCTTGAATTTTGGCTCGTCAAAAGACGGAAAGACACGGCGGGCATGATTTCTTTGGAGTTGGGTAGAGCCAAGCCATCTTAACAAAATATTTCGTTATTTTGAAGTAAGATAATATAATTTTCTTCTCAGCCATTCTACTTACTTGGTAACATTTTTGGACGTTGTATAATTACTGCGATAGAAGCCGTGCATATCCTCGTCCATACTGCCCTCGTATTTATAATGCAAAATGTATGAAACATTTGCTTGTAAATCTTCATTTAGATTGTACACCACAATACTAGTCACACTGTTTGCTGTGGCATTGGGTAAGGGAGTTCTTAGCGTGGAATCTTTTCTGTAGTATTCACTGACGGAGATTTTTAAATTTTTTATATGCAGTTGAATTTCCCTAGTCCTTTGTGCGGCCTGTATCTCTATGTAACATTCGCCCTCGAAGGTAAACTTTTTGGCATCAGATTCTTGTAAATAGGGCTTGAGAGAAATGTTATAGCTGACAGGCTTAATATTTAGAGGCAAACGGTATTTGACATCCGCCTTTGTGGCGGGTGTCTGGTCTCCTTCCGCCAAAGGAGCAGCATTTGCTAAGCAACAGCAAACAGCCAATACAACGGCAAACGAAAAACTCATTATGTAATCGAAATCGATTTAGATTTTAAAATATTCTCAAGATATTTGATCTTACACTTTTCCTTATACTCTTAAGCACCACGAACACATTTGCACATGACCGAAATTTAATGGCCTACTAAAAGCTCTTTTGTACTTTGGGTTGTATTTATAAGCAAAGAGCCAACATATTAAAACGTGTGATTAAATATCGACTTATATTGCGACAGCAATAAAACTGATTATTAGAACGCACCTACGGACATACCGATCGTTTGCTAGAGAACTGCTATAAATACGTCTGGTTATACTCCGCACATATTCAACAAAATAACTAGTCAAGGAAAAAGGATCCTTTAAAAATATTCTATAGCACACGGAAGTGGACTAATTTCTACATTTTCTGATCTTGTTTGTGTAGGCATGTCATTTTGGGTTTCATTCGTGTTCTTTGGATTTGAAATCATTCTTCGAATTTTAGTAGAAGTGGTCCAAGTGTTGCACTGGTATTTGAAAATGATGCGAGTAAACAAAGTCTTTAACGTTATCCTTCAGAAAAGTCGAATGGTTTTCTATCGGCCGTTTTTTTATTTAATACTGGAACCAGCGGCAGTCAACGGATAAAATCTGCTCATGCAATGCATTATGGTGAAACTATCGGATGTTTTTTATAGAGTGATACAAGTTTGAACCATAATAAAACATAGTAATATATTTTTGATATCAAAGAAACGGTCTTCATTGGATAGAAAATTTTATGACATTAATGTTTAAATATGATTTCGGTCCTGTGGCCGCCACGGCTGGCGCGTACGAGGCGCAATCTGGAACACCTGTAACATTCTGACCGTCATCGTTTTTGAAGACATATGGGCCAATGACTCCGCCAACCCATACAGTGCACCAAAAAGTAATTTTCTGTGGATGTGGATGGTGTTTCGGCAATAGCTTGTGGATTCTCCTCACTCCAAATGCGACAATTCTGTTTATTTACGTACCCATTCAACAAAAAATGGGCTTCATCGGAAAATAAAATTTTGAATGGACCAAGTGCACGATAAGTTTGACGAACAGAACCATTATTTTGACTAAAACTTTCCACAATTTGCATGCGTTGCTCTGGTAATAAGCAAGAATCAGCTGTTAAATGGGTGCTCAAATAAAGCAGTGATGCCAACTCAAAGTTATATCACTCTATAAAGAACACCCCATATAAAGTGGAGCGACAGCATGAAGAGGATAGATGGAGAAAAAAAGAGAATTTGTTTCAACAATTTTTTCTTTACTTTATCGGGGAATTTCACAACAATTCCGATAAAGGAGGATACTACAATACACTTTTAGTACATGGTAAAGTCGATCCCTGTTAATTATGATCAGCAACTAGTGCTACCACTTCGTCATTGAAACAGGCCAATAAAAATCAACAGAATCCTGCAATAATGTAGAGCAGAGAATAAGTTGGACCGATAGAATAGGTGATCTCGGCCTTGAGGGCCAATGTGGTTTGTGACATATTTGCATACACCTACGACTTGAAAAGAACTCGACAAGAAAAAGTCTAAATTTAGAACCAAATCTTCGACTTAGGGATTTTCAGGGAACAGCACGCGTACTGGAAACTTTTAATGCAATAAAGCCAAAATCTGTTGAGTTGTATAGCTCGTGGCATCTCCAGATTATGGCACTCATCGTATGCGACAAGTTTAATGGCACCAAAACATGTGAGAAATTACCTTTATCGCTGAAGGAATTTTTTTCCAAAACTCTGTTTTGAAAGCCTGTTTTTGCAGCATCCAAATCTGCATCTGATCTTGTGAATGATCAGCCGGATGGAATTGCTGCGTGGGGTGGAGTTTATTTAGATCGTGGAGCCATATCAAATGAAAAACACCCAACAATGAGCCTAAAGATTGATGGATTTGACGGATATTTAACAGCTGATGGCCTTGCCAGACCGTCGTTATTTAAATCACTAAACAGAGATCCCATTATTTCTTAGTTTGTGTTTGGCTGAAGATGAGTTGCTAATAATGGATTTTTAGTTGAGTAGGGGTTTCTGAGAAAACATCGAATCGATAAATTATGATTATCCGCCACACTTTCAGTAACAGATACGATATTTTCACGGTGATGCTGAGATCTGATTTCATCTGTTATGTATCCAGTCTTTGTAATCATGCGATCATAATCTCCCCGTAATAATACAAAAGTGGCCACTTGTAGCCACTATTTTCATAAACTAAACGATCCATAGCCACTAGTGGCAAGCCTCCAGTTGGCAACAGTTGACAGCCTTGCCAGACCGGCTTTATTGAAATCATTAAACTGAGATCCCATTATTTGTTAGTTTTCGCTTGATTGAAGATAAATTGTTTGCAAACGATTTTTAATTGAGTTGTATTAGACAGCAGTCAGTGTGCTCACACTGAGCTTTTAAATCTGAAATTGCATTTTTGGAGTTATGGCGTCTTTGCCGTCAATGAACGACTAGTACTCATATTAATAAATTTTTTATAGTTAACGAAATCAAGTACAGATAAGCTTCAGCCAACCGACTATCTTTATAACATTTTTAAGTTAATATTTGATAATCTGCAACTATTCCCTAATACAAATATTAATTGCTTAAGCGATAACTAAATGAATATCATTGATATTTTATATAGGTATGGGTGCATGTAAGTGTGCATGTTTGTATATGCGTATAGATGAAATTTAAGTGGAGTATATATAATAATAGTATCGTTGCTTGTTTCCCAATTATTTGTTACAATTATTTGTAAGCAGATCGTATCTCACTGGTAATTAAATCAGTTATTTCTAATGATTTAATGCTCATGTGGTTGTTGCATAAGTTTTGTTCCACATTTTTAAACCATAATCTGACTTCGGGCCACTGTGCAGTATGACGTTAACGTTATACACTTAAAAATATTTTATCTCAAGAATAAAAAAAATCTTTATTGCACTTTTTTAATCAAAACGATAACATTTTAAAGCTGATTTATGGTATTTAGTTTTAACAGAATTTAAGGCTAATAGCCCCACTATACACACAGACAACAACTAAGTAAACTACATTTTAGTATTCGTAATTATATATATATATATATATATATATATATATATAAACATATATATATATATATATATATATATATATAAATATATATATATATATATATATATATATATATATTTGAATTTGTTTTAGCACCTGCTGCACAGTGTTTTTATATTCTAATTGTTTACCTGCACATAATGGGTAGCGACGTAAGCCATCATAGAGTTATGCAATTTTTAGTACTTCGAATTAACAGATAAACTATTAAAAGTTTTAGAAAAAATTAGAAATTTGAGAAAGTTCGATGCATTAAATTTGCTTTCTTTTTATTAAAAGTGCAATATTTATTACAATTCTCATTCTAGCAATTCCATATTATTTCCAGGTGGTCGAAGTGGCCACCGAAATCACTTTCACACCGTTAGACTTTTTCTTGTAGAGTTTCCTCAAGTCGCAGGTGTATGCAAATAAGCCACAAAACATATCGGCCGGCATAATCCATGCCATCGGTCCAACTTATTTAACTTCCGGCTGGAAAAATCAAAAATATAAAATAACCGAGAAGTTATTGATGTTATCCCGTTTGGAAAAAAGAGAGCTCTCATCAGATATCGAGATATTGCTTCCCTAACAAATGTTGCCGAGTGATTTGTCACAATGTGTGTATATAAGTGTGTGCATGTGACTCACATAAAATTTGTTACACCTGAACCACACTGGTAGCGTTCCTGAACTTGGTTTTCCTGCGAACTTGATGCCACTTGAACCAGTATGTTTGAAGATATTTAAAGAAATTCGAAAGAAAACATTTTTCTAAGTGGTTTTTCCTAAAACTTTCAAACACCCTTAACATTCGATTTAAAAACCACATCAATCACCGAAAGCCCAGGCAAAATAGGTTAGCCCGTTTGTGAGATATCGTGAACGAAAAAAGTAATGTTTTTAAAAGTTCCAAAAATTCTACATCAATCACCGCCTCTCACATGGGAATCCCTTGATTTGAAAATTAAAATAAATAATAAAATATCTATTGCCAGGATGATATATGTAAGACGAAGTTCATGGAAGCTTCTTAATTATGACGCGCCTTAAAAACTCTTAAAAAATTTGCAAATAATAGAAAAAAGTGAAGGAGTGCGTATATTAATTGCCTTACGAAGTAGTATCCTTTTGACATCCTTAAATTAATGTAAACATTTCGTGGTGTTTTTGTCAGATGAATTTTTTTCAGTGTAATTATTAGAGCAGGCTAAATAAGAATAAACGAATTTTGGAAATATTTTTCAAGGTGTTGGTGTCAACAACTAGATAACTTGACTGAATTCATAAAGGACTTTAATAAATTTTTCTCTTGTTTAATTAAAAAATGTAGATATAAAAAGTATTACAAAAACCCCATTTTCAGGCAGAAAATCTTCAAATATAATTTCAGTGATTATTGTTAAATCAATAAAATAAACTATTTTTGTTTTTATATAACGATAATAAAGAAAATTAACTATTTTGCCATTTCGGCAGTACAATAAACTTATTAATCAGTAACGATCTCAGCTCAAGACTTGCATATATTTTTTATATATCCTGCAATAAAATCTTAAGTATTGAAGATTTAAAGCAAAAAAACTTTGGCTCGAATAATAATGTAACAAAAATCCAGAAATCAGGACATGAAAAACCATACCCAAACGCAAACACCGGGATGTAAAGTGTACTACCGTCGATACACTTCCTGGATTATATTTCCTATGAAAATTTTTCTAAATAAGAAACGATCTCACATTCAACTAAACCACTTAAAAAGTGGTGATAGAAAATATGCCTGCTGATGAGTCAAGACGACACAACTATTATTTTAATTAAAGTTTTTATGATGGATGTCCTTTTAATATAAAGAGGAATGTCCAGTAGGTCTCTATTGCTTTCTTATCGGATTGAAGATTTTTGTATATAAAATTTTTATTCTTAATAATACAAAATACATTAGTTGAAGTGCAGAAAATTTTTGCTTGGTTTTATTGAGTCCGTTAGATCTTTTAACGGAAGATCAGGGCTATTAAAGCTACAACAATTAGGGATACAAAAGATATGCTGTTGACTGTTGCCCCGTTTCTACCGTGTCTATATAAAAAGCTCTTGACTGGTCCCAGTTTGGCTTTCGACCATTCCAAATTTTGTTCGACTGACCTTGTGGCGCTTTCCAGCGTAGAGATCGAGCTGAGCAGTTTATCTTGATGCTTTTTATTAAACGCTCTCATGTTTTCTAGTTGAGCTTCCGTAGTAAAACGTTGGGCCATATTGGAGACGACAGAAGCAACAGCAGAATAGCCACCCATTCTGCAATAGAAATTCATATTAAAACAAAATTAATATCGGATTAAGATCAAACACTTACGCTTCGGCGAACTGGACAATATTTTCATCCACCAACTTAAATACGACATCAACATTTTCATTATTTTCGGAGTACAAAGTGGTCAGTACACTCGACTTGTCTTGACGGCGTATTTCGGGTGACATTATTTTATTGAAGAGTTCAGTAACCAGTTTGTAGCCCCTGACACAACCCAGTGTGCTCAAGATCAAAGTTTCTTCAGTGGCAACACTTTCGGTCTTGTATTTCAGGTAAAGCTTGTTGAAATCCTTTTCACTGCCCTCGCGCATGGCAGTGCAGTAGACAACAGAACGAATATTGACGGGTACAGGATTTGCTTTCAAGTCTTTATTAAAATATGCTTTCGCTTTGGAAATGCAATCAGGTTTGCCGAACTTGCAGTCCCACGTAAGGACTTTAGTACGGGTGTAAATATCCAACGCTGTATCGTTTGCCTTTTCGTCAAAGCCTAACTTTTCGTAAACCAAGTTGGTCATTTGTCTTATGTAACGTGCAAAGTCCTGAGTATCTGTACCCAAACGAATGTTTAAAAAGTTGAAGGCGTTGAAAGCCGCACTCCAAACCGGGTAAGCGGTTTCGGTTTTCAAATATTCAATAACATCAAAAGCCAAAGTGTAATCGATTTCACCGGCACGGGCAAAGTTTAGGACATCGTCCACAATTTGTGCCCGATTCAATTCGTGAATGTTACCCCAGTTATTCGAATGTAACGCTTCTTTTATTTCCTTCCAAGTGTTGTTATCATAATTGACACGATAGTAACCAGTCTCTTGGATATTGCCCATCACCCATTTCACACTTTTATTAACAGGGATAGTTTCGGGAGATTTGGTGAGGAAAAATCTGGGGGAGGCATTTGCGAAATTTCTTTCCGTACTGGTTGTGTAGGTGATGGGAACAGTGTAAGACAAAGTTGGATCAGCTTTGTCGAAGTCCTTTAACAAGAAACGTTTCTGACTGACTTGCACAGTGGTTTCGGAGGTGCGATTGAATGTGACCACAGGATAGCCCACCTGGGTTGTGAAGGAATCAAAGTAGTTATCAGCGTACTGATTGTTTTGACTGGGCCAGTACTTCTTCCAAAAGGCAAAGAGATCCGCAGGTACAGTGTTGGTGAATTTGCTGAATTATAAAATATTAAAAACGTCTAGTTTCAAGAGCTCAAATCAGGTTAAGGCCGGACTTACTGTTTTTCAAGGTATTCATTAAGGGCTTTTTGGAAATTCTCTTCGCCCAAAATATGCTTAGTCATGCGAATAACAGCGGCACCCTTGTTATATGAAATACTATTGAACATGCGACTCAAATCGGCTGGGGTGTTGGTATTTTCGTCTGTCATGGGATTTGTATCGTTCGTGGCATCCATGCCCATAACGCTTTGGAGTTGATCGACAACAAACTGCTGGGGTAAATCGAAGTGACCTTCAACCTAAAAATACGCAATTGAGATGATTATGAATTGTAATAATTATAGGAATTGCTCAATGAAACAACTTTTATTATGGAAAATTCTATAAGACTCTTCTACCAGACTCACCATATGGGTGCCAAAATATTGGAAGTAACGAGCGAAGCCTTCATTTAACCAGGTGTAACTCCACCAGTCACAAGTGACCAAATCACCGAACCACATGTGCGCCTGTTCATGAGCCACAACCGCCGCAATACTTTGTTGCGAGCTCAAGGTGCTGTGGTCTTCGTCGTAAAGCACAGCGCGCTCTCTAAATGTTAAAAGGCCCCAGTTTTCCATAGCACCGGCCGAGAAATCTGGTATAGCAGCCAATTGCATTTTCTTGTTGCCCAACGAATAATAGGACAAATTGAAAAGGTTGTCAAAAGTTTGCAGCATCTTCCTGCCGACTTCGAAGCTGTACTCAGTTTGGGAATAGTACTCAGGTCGGGCCAGAACACCAAACTGACCATCAGAACGATCATTTAATTCAGAAACAATAAAAGCCAATACATAAGGTGACATTATGGGCGTCGTGTCATAGACATCAGTAACGTACTCTCTAAAAGCATAACAACGATTGAGTATGTTCTATCTCGTGTACAATAACAACAAACAACAAAAATTAATTGAACTCACCCGTCAACGTGGACAGCAATTAGAGGAGTAGGACCGGCTGATTTAAAGCTGCGATGGTGGATCAAGGACAAATCAAATGTGGCCTTGAATTTGGGTTCATCAAATGATGGGAAGGCACGTCGTGCATGATTCGTTTGGAATTGTGTAGAGCCAAGCCATCTAATAAAACCAAAATAAATATTAATTTCATGCCATTTTCACTCTCGAGCGCAAAGAATCCTTGCAAATCTCTCTTATGTAACACTGTTTAATCTATGTGGTCGATTAACTTGAGTAAAGCTTTCCCATTAATTGATCGCGTAATGAAAATAGTTGGTTTCCACTAAAGAAATAACTCGAAAATGTTATGTCAATCAATCGAGTACAATGAATTTCTCCTATTTATTTATTTAAGATTGAATTCCTAAAACTAAATCACATACTAATGCCTTCCGCATTTATTTCCATTATTCTAGAAGAATTTTGCTTTATAAGTCCAACATGTTTTATTCGATATTTTTCACAAGTCCAAATACAATTTTACGATTTTTGTAGAAGCGGTATTTTGTATCTTTTTACAAACCATTTCAAGTATCAAAAAATATATTCAGGTCGTGCCTAAAGATTCGATATGGAAATATCAATTTCAATTGCGGTAGTTCTTCGCAATCAAATTTTTAAATTCTTTAAAACTGAAAATATTAATGAAAAAAATTTGAATATCATACTTTTTCAATAAATAATTCGTTGCAACCATGAAAGTCGGATATAATAAATGCCCAAATATTTTCTAATTTATTTAACCGATTGTTAACCAAAATTTGTTTTGTATAACCATTTCATTGTATCAGCGAAGTTATTTCATTGTATTTACAATCCGGCTTAATTAAATCGATTGTTTAATATTATCGATGAATTAATATCAATGGAGTTATTATAGGGAATGAATTCAATTATTTCATTCTATTGAAAAAATTACTTCCCTTCATCTTTAAAACTGTGTCGTTGTATTAATTAAATAATTTCGTAGTATCAGCGAAAATATGTAACTTATTCGACAAAGTTTTCATTAAACTAAGAGCGTTTTCTTTTCTGGAAAACATGCAACATTTTTTCACTTGCTATATTAATATTTTTATAGGCTAATTGTTCTAACTTAGTTAAAATCTCAGAAAGACATGATGATAAATATTCCTAGGCACAAAGGAAGTCAACATCAGTTTTATTCAACTTACACAGCAGAGCAGAACAGCTGTTTTGTGTGTAGGATAAAGTCGCTACACTTTCATCTTCAGTGCTCATGTGTATATTGTGTTTATCTCCACTGTTTCACTTGTTTTGTAAATAGTGGAAGTTTGGAGGAGTCTTAAAACAGAAATTACTTTTCGTAAGTGATGTTGGAATAATTTCTAATAAATTCCTTAATTTGAAATATCGGAATGGTGCCATTTTCTGCTAAAAAGTGTAAAAAATGTTGCACTCTTTTCTAGAAAAGAAATCAGCTTAAGTTTAACGCAATTTGTTTCATCAGTCCAAGGAAGCGTTACGTTGCTTAAATTTTAATGTTAAAAGAAAACTCTTTCCGAGTCCACTTACTTTTGAATATATATTATTCCCATTTTAGATGTGTGTGTGTGTGTTAAAAGACGTAAATCATGGTGAACGTTAGATTCCATGCACAATAAATACATTAATAAACTAGCGGCTGTTGGACGTGGCCATTAAAGAGTTTAGTAAAGAGTCCATAAAATTACTTGGGTTGCATGCAAAAAATCATGATCTCAATCAACAGTTTGTAAAAGATGATCCCCATTCTGCAGGGGTCTCCAATAGTGATAACTTTTTAAAATGCGGCTCGAAAACTGAAACACAAGACTTTACAATCGAATTGTGTAATCCGTTGTTTGTCATTGAACTCATGTTCATGTTCAGACGATGATTTTTTTTTGTTGAAATATTTCAAAAATACACTGAACTATCAATAACAACTTTTATAACACACACGCACACATTTATATATCTTTTCCTAAATCATTTTTTTGATTTATTCGAACAACTTAAAAATCCCAAAATTGATAAACTCTTCACTCGAACAAACTCGAATTCCAAATAAATGGAAACTCTACTGTAAACAATAACGCAGCATGAAAATGTACTGCATTTTGATTTAAAAAATTCCGGCCAAAATATATAAATTTGCTACAACAAATGACTGACGGAGAGCAAAAACAGCCGCATCTCTATTTAATTAGGAAAAAGATGTCGCGCCTGTTATCGCTAACCCGCATCATGTACGTGTGATGGCCTTGAAAATGTTGGCTGTTTAACTTACTTGGTGACATTTCTGGAGGTTGTGTAGTTGCTGCGATAGAAACCGTGCATGTCTTCGTCCATCCTGCCAACGTATTTGTAATGCAAAATATAGGATGTATTTGCTTGCAGCCACTCGCTGAGATTGTAAACCACAATATCGGTTAAGTTGTCGGGTGTGGCATTCGGGAGATTAGTTTTCACTGTGGATCCCTTCATGTAGTATTCTCCGAGGGAAACTTTTAAATTCTTCATGTGCAATCGGATTTCTTTGGCTCTCTGTTCGGCTTTTATCTCAATGAAACATTCGCCATCGAAGGTGAACTTTCTGGAATCGGTTTCATTTAAATAAGGCTGGAGGATTATTTGGTAGTTGACGGGCTTGATGGTTAGAGGTAGACGATAGTTGACCTCAGCCTTCGCTGCGGGTACCGGAACGGGCCCATCCAAAGGGACAGCAAATGCCAAGCACAAGTGTGCTACCAAAATGGTAGCAATTGGCAACAGCGACATACCGCAAAATATCTGTCGTATAAGAAATTATTTTTATATATAAAATTATATTTTGTTACTTTGAAATTGATCTTGTAACCGCGTTTATTATCACGCACACAATGCGCTTTAGCAAGTGGCCAAAATGTGTGGACCTACTAAACAGTTGGTAGCCAGAGAACTTCTATTTATAAAATTTCAACTCTTTTTACAACAACGCGTACGTACGTATCTTAGAATTTGTAGAAAAGTTATCACAACACAATCGTGTTTATTGTTGTTGCAGTTTATGATGTGCGATAACGCTTTTTGTTGATTTGAAGTTGTGAAATTAAGTTAACTTTTTGTTGGTATTTGTATTAATTATGTATTGCTAATTGTTGTTGTTGTTTGTCTCAATTTGCCCGTTTTGCTTAACGTTGTTATCAGCACTGTTATTATTTTATGATCAGTCGCACAGTGGTTTGATCAATTCGTTGCGGTTTTGAAAATATTTTAGTTGTTTATGAACAGGAAAGTTTTCTAAAAAAACATTTTTAGTGGATTAAACTTTAGATGTAATCAAAATTTGTAAGGATAATTATATTGTGAATGATATTCAGTTGTGATGACTGATAATAATGTGATGTGCAGAGATGTGATCTAGAATCAAAGAATTTCGGAAAACGGTTGACCCTAAAGGCCAACTCTGCAATTCAAAAACGCGGTTAGTTGTGCTGCTCTACGATTTTAAAGAATTTGAGTTCAAAAGTCTCATGAGAGTTTAATAAATTGATTATTTTTCAAACTGAAAAACTGTGAATTATTCAAGCGATTCTCACGTGAGTGGCAGAGGTTGATGAGTTTTTCGCGTCCTATAAAAGGATCAAGATCATTAACTAAGTGGATGTTTGATTTCGGAGTTTAAAAAATAAATCACTTTTTTCGAATTTTTTCGTTCACGATATCTTACGAAGGGATCAAGTGATTTTGACCCGATTGGCAGTGGGGTTTTTTAATCTTGAGAGCTGATTAGTTTGTGGAACCGATCGGCAAAGCCGATTAGAAGTTATTAAAAAAAAAATTTTAAATATGTTTTCTCAAAGTTTTCTTTTTAATATCTTAAAATCGACTGGTTCCAATCGGTTCGGTCAAGTCGCTCCAAAGTTATTAGCGGTTCACATTCTCACAGAACACAGACACTCACTCACCCAGATACACACATACACACACACACACACATACTACAGAAATGGTGATGAACTCTCAGAATAAGTTAGGGAATACCTTAAAACACCGAGATCTGATGAGAACTCGATTTTTTCAAAACGGAATAAAACCAATAACTTCCCGATTTATTAAGATTTTCAACTTTTAGAGCGGGAAGATAAGAATTTTAAATTCAAACTCAACTATAATTTAAACTTTACTTTTTCATAATAAAAAGCTGAAGTGAAAGTAGAATTTAGAGTTATTTTGAGAGGTTAGTTGTTGTACTTCAGAAAGATATGATAAAGTCAGTTTTCGAATGTCTTACAAAGCAGAGGTAATTCAATACTTTTCTTATATACTATTTCATAATAAAATTGGTAAAAATAGCGGCTGTTATTCACATTCAACTAATCCACCCAACACATGAATCCTGTGCCTCGTTTCTGTAACTGTAACTGAAGTGAGAACTTCTCGCATCGAAAGAATTGTCGTCACTCTGTAAAACACAGGCTGAGTCAAAATATATTTCTTAAAGCATTTATAATTTTGTTAGGTTTTTATAATATTCAGCATAATATCCTATGGATAACCGTGCAATAAAGAGCATGACAACTATAATTATTAAGTTTTTCGATGCGAAAATATCTCACTTCAGTTACAGAAACGAGGCAGGCACTGCTGCCGGACCTGTAGGAGCTTTTGAAAACTGTTGTTTCGCTCTGTTGCATAAGATGAATATATAAAAACAAATTCTGACTTTCCCTTGAGCTTTAGAAAGTTGATCAAGTCTTTAGGAATTAAAAAGGCACAACTTTATTACTCAATTCAAAAGGTTCCTGAAACGTTCTTCCATAAACTGAAGATCGTCTTCATGTATTTAAATTCGTGTTATTAATTTTTCTGATTGCGCGCTAAAAACAAAAACAAATCTGCTTAATTGCATTCATAACAAAATAAATTAACTTAAAATCTGGAACACAAAAATTATATTGAAAACTTTTGCTTAAAGGTAAGACTTTAGCGAACGTATTTCTAAATCTTAAGAGAGAAAAATAATATATTCAAATACTTTAAATTTTAAATTAGTGGATGAATAATAACAGTTGAGTTAAAATAAAAAAAAGCAATTTAGTTTGTGGTTCAGCGATCGCGAAATAAATTGCTTAGACTCTGTTCAAGTTATCAGTTTTCGTATTTTCGGCTAAAATGTGTCTGATAAACAGTTTATCGATGAACGTTTCCAATAAGTTCTTGGTGCACTATTAGTAAACCACTTTATCAGTTTTATGATCACAATAAATAAAGCCGAATTACTTCAGAACGACTGACTGACTCATTGAATTCACTTGAATTTAATAAATTAAATTAGTTTAATAAAATAAATAGAAGTTTTCAATTCACTGACAACCGAATGAAAAACAATACGATATTATTATTATTTTTTAACTTCCCACTAGGAAAACTGAAGGTTTTAAAAAATCGGGAAGTTATTGGCTTTACCACGTTTTGAAAAAATCCAGTTCTCATGAGATCTCGACGTTCTGAGGTCTTAGAAAGCTTTCTATATATATATATATATATATATATATATATATATATATATACGTGTGTGTGTGTGTGTGTATGTAACTATGTGACCCACTTATAACTTTGGAACGGCTTGAGCGATTCTAAAGGGTCCTACTGATCTTAAATTTCCAGTGAACAGATTCGAACTGGTAGATTTCGAGAATGATTTAGAAAAACATTTTTTATAGTGGCTTCTTTCAAATAATTTTTAAATGGGCTCACCGATCGGTTCCGGAAAGTGAAAATCCTTTCATGTTTTGCTGGAGGGATGTCAAAAGCTTATAATTATTACAGATTGTATGGAAGCAAACGCAACCTCTTACCCATTGAAATTTGTTTGATCACAAAAAGTATTTATTCAATTACTATAGAAGAGTTAAGTAATTCAAAACAGTTGGGGGAATCACACTGTAATCTTAAAGTCTGAAATCATAAAATATAAGCCTGACAGCACATAAGACTTAGTTGAACAGCCTGTCATATTTTATTGTGCTATTTTTAAGCTCGATCAGTTGATAAGAAAACAAACTAAATTGCTCTGTCGTATTTTATTGTGCTATTCTTAAGCTCGATCAGTTGATAAGAAAATAAAATATATTTGACTTGTATGTTTTTATATCTAGTGGTTTAATTCTTTTCGATTTATTTTAGTGTTATAAAAATGTACTGCAACGTGCCGATACAAAAGATTAAATATTTTTCAAATAGTTTTTTATTCACTTGTAAAGTACAAGGAACGGCGGCTATAAACATATCGACTAAAAAGTTTCAGTCTTTCGAGTCAGATTTCTACAGCTATTTTATGACAAAACATTATGCATTTTGTATGCAGCACAGCAACAGCAACTTTTTAAGGCTTTTCTAAATTAAAATGTTTTAATAACAATATGACTAAATACCACACAGTGTGAATACTCCAAGTGCAGTAGTTCAAAATAATGTTTAAGCGAAATCTACTTTAATATATTGGTCTGGTTATGGACCGATAAATAAAATAAAAATAATTACACCCACACTTTCTGAAAGGGTTGTGAAATATTTTTTTAGAAAAAAAAAATATTGATTTATTTTATACCCCCGTGTAGAAAAGCAATAAAGTTGTCAACATAAATCAAAATAATTATCAAAATTATATTGTTGCTAAAATGCACAGCCCAGTGTATTTGTACGGTGTTTGATAATTTCATGAAATGAGTAGAATATTAAAAAATAAACAGAAAACAGTATTCATATTTATTATTGTTATTTTAGAGAAAATAACATTTGCAACTTTGGTGAGAAAAACAACAGCTCTGGCTGAAACAGTTTTCTATTTCTGTTACTAATTAATAAACGAGTGAACGAAGGCATTATTAAAAGAATTAGTTTCACTTCTATATATATATTCGTTATATCGTTTATAACTTTTACTCTAGATCTCTCTCAGTGTTCACACAATTGATATTAAAGCTTCTCTCTCATAAAGACATAATTAAAATATTTCACAAGCTTTTTTATAGAATGTATGTGTGCGTGTAAATTTGTTTGTGTTTGTTGACACCGACGATGCTTGATGGAATCATATCACGTACAGGTACACGTGCTTGACAGCTAGAATTTTGCCTGTCTGCGCCGCCTTTCATTGTCCAATTAACGTTTTATAAGTCTTTTATTTGAGTTAAATTAAAAATCAAAGAATTATTTAGATTATGTACAACAAATATTTCATTTACCACTACTAATCAATGTTATCTATGTGTGTACGTATGGTATGTCGGTACTTTTTTTAAACCCTTCACAAAGAAGTGAAAGTGTTTATGTAGGTTTGTCATTCCGTGTGTAACTTCTTCGATATTAATATGGGACTCCATAAAGTGTATATATTCTGGATTCTGGATGAACAGCGATGACGATTGAGCGATGTCCGTCTGTCTGTACTTGAAGGTCAGCTCTGTCACTGGTTTGTTTAAATGTGTCATTTCACACTCTGCAATGAGAACGTTTTGTAAAATTTAAATTATTTCTCAGATAAAGTTACGCAACTAGAACCGTTTGCTAATTATTGGCAACCAGTCACTTGACGTGTCCTCTAACAGTTCCTATAAGGACATTATAAAATGCCAATTGTTGCTACAAGTTTATGAATATTTTTTGCTGCAATAAATCATTCGATTCTTTAGCTGTTCATGAAAGCGGTATGTCAATTTTTCTAATCAGTTTGATTATCTTTTTCAAAGAAAATTTGCTTCTTATCGCCGATTATGTACGAGTAGTTGCTATTGATAAGTTGCTGTTATAGATTTGAAACCACTTATAAAATATATGTATATATGCCTGCAAATAAATAGTTCTTGGGCTATACGATGTCGTGCAAACAAAACTGGCGTCGAGCTCATTTAGTTGTTTGTTTTACATAAAATCGAATATAATTGAAAAGGCTTAAATGGCTACAATGTACACAGCTGAAGGACTTGGCTGCAAAAGGCTGTTATGTTTCTCTTATCCTTTGGAATGTTGGGCGCATTCATAAGACGTACATAGTTGGACAACTGCTTTGAAACTGTTGGCAACTATTTAGCTTAACGTATAAATAGAATAACTCCATTCGATCACCAGTTCAGGCTTAGCTCAACATCTAGAAGTAGTGAAAAAATTGTATGAAGAAAAAATAACAGCAGATGCTGATAAACTCATGAGCTCAACGAAGCTACTTCACCCTGCTTTGCTAAGACAAACACTCCACAGCTACGAATCATGAAGGCGCTTGTTGCGTCATGCGCTATCCTGTCCAAATAATATTTTAAAAGCTATTTCAATTATTTATGATAGTATATTTTTTCAAAATGATAACATGAAATTAAATAGAAAAAGTGATCGAAGTCGCCTTCCTTTTGAAATAAATGGAAATATCGAAGCCATTTAAAAGTCTCTAGATTTACACGAAAAACATCGTGAAAAGCAAACTGAAATTATATAAATAATAAAGTTTTTATCTCTTTAATTTTAACTTCGTGCTGAATCTTTTTTCCCAAAATCTTATTAAAAATATTCAAACTGATCAATTGAGGAGTTTTTAAATTAAACATATTTTGTTATATAAAATTTGGTGCGTCTATTCTGTTGAATATTATCTTCTGTTTTATTACTATTTTAAAATTTACAGCCTTAAAAATACGAACAATTTTAATGCAATCACAAGATAGCAAATTGAATGTAAATATCGGGTGTTTTCTTTTTTGAAAGGGTGATAATCTTGTATTTGCGTTGTGTAATAAATTTGAACTATCAGATCACAAGCAAAAATTTTGATAAACAAAATCGGAATTGAGAAATTGGAAGAAGGACTTGGTGGTGAAGGAATGATCCTGAAAGAACATGGATAAGAAAAGACACCTAAAGAATTGGCATGACTGAGACATGGTTGTCACAAATAAGTCATGATTTTTGAAGTAAAAATTAATTTTGATAGAAAATTATTTATTACTTTTTATTTTAATTACTTTAATAACATTAAAAATTACTGTGCAAGAAGTTGGAAAAAATTATTAAAAAGTTTAAAGACACCGAAACCAATTTTTTAATATTATTTGTTAAAAAGTAATTTGTTAATATCGAATAACGACAATAAAATAAAAGAAAAGTCAAATAGCAACCCATAAAATAGGTCTGCCCATTACCAAAAGTTATAAAAGACCGTTCAAGTCTCGTTGTATAACTCCAAGTCACTGATCTGATTTTAATAATCTCTCGACTTTATGTACAAAAATAATAACAAAATATTAGCACTTATTTTTCTCTGCTGCGTACTGATCTCCCAAACTTAAATTAGCAACTGAAACAAAACGTAAACTTAGAAGAGATGAAACAGGCTCGTAATAGCAGCAAATGCCGTCAGCATGACCGAAACTGTAAGAGTTGGACTACCGCCGGGCATATTGTCAACACGATATTGTGTAGTCCACGACATAAGAGGATCCCGATGCTTTTCTAGCCATGCGAAATTACGTCTAATAGACTTCTTCACGTTGCTTTCCAAGGTATTCGAAACATGAGTACTGTTCTTTACCAGCGCTACCAAAGCCAAAAGCTTTTCTTCCTGTTCTTTAGTGACCACGTTCAGGGCCATGCGATTTATATCATTATTCAGAGCATTAGTTTTAGTCTTTAAACTGCCATATGCATTCCAGTTTTCATTTAAGAAATCAATGCACATCAAAAGACCCATCGCACTTCTAGAGTAGATTGGGAAGAGTAGGGTGCCGCGTTCCTCATCCTGCAGTTTGTTTGTTTCATCAATAGAACTCGGCATGACCCTTGCAATATGATTTGCATTTTGCAAGCAACCGAAAGATGAGATTAGACGACGGCGCATCACTGGATCGGCAGAGTCCATAAGCTGCTCGTAGACAAATTCAAATTCCTCAGTTTCAGCCTGTCGAAGCGCGTTGCAATATATTGAGTCCTTTAGGTTAGGCTCTATGGGCGTATTATCCTTAATTAAAGCCTTCAATTTATTATTGGTTTCCTTCAAACACTCCTTGAGCCCAGCCAAACAAGCTAAATTGATTATTAGCTCACGGGTGTTTTTGTGATTATGTTCTTCGCCAGGGATTTCGTTTACACCCAATTTCTCATAAATTGGCCCAGCCTGGTCAGCTATAAAGAACTTGAGGTCATTATATTTGTTATCGCCTCTCAAATATTGTTCGAATGTTGTTAAGATGCTGCTGGCCGTTGCCCACGGAGCGTATTGATCTTCCTTTTTCAAATAACGCATTATATTCAAAAGAGTGGCATGATCTAAGCGATTTGAAAAACTCAAGCGATACGCATCATTCATCAATTGAGCACGATTACGGACATGAATTTGGGATGGCCTTTTTATCAGGCCCTCTGTGATACGTTTGTAGTTCTCCAGGTCATATTTGATGCGATAATAATAAGCCGACTGTTTGTTGACGATCAGCCAATCTTCTTTACCAATCTTGACATCAATTTTCATTTTAGTTACATTCAGCAAATAGTGGGTCGCTTCTGTATTCCGAAAATCGGGCTGGGAAGCAACAGCATAGTTGATGGGCACATACCACGTTTTGTTATCTTTCAAGGTCTCATTTCTGTGGAAGTATTCCTGTTCAACGGTGAAGGTACCATCTTTATAGTCGCGTGTAACAGTTAATATGGGATAGCCACCCTGGTGTGACCAAGTGCTCATCATTTCGTTAATTGTGGCGGGAATTTTATAGTTTTCCTCTTTTGCTGCATTTTGTATAGCCGTGAAAAGTTGCTCTTCTTCGACCGCACTATACTGACTGTGAATGGAATTATTTTCAATTGCTAATTATGTGATCGTAAATATGGTTCGTAGAACTTACTTTTGCGTCAAGTAGTTGTGCAAGCCCTGCTGGAAGACTTTGTCGGTTAAAGCACTGCACCACATATATAAAACAGCGGCTCCCTTCTTGTACGAAATCGAATCGTATAGACTGGAAATTTCATTGGGCTTCTGTACATAATGCGTCAAGGGTCTGGGATTATAAGTGGCATCTTCACTTAAGGCCGAGTAGTAGTCCGAAGCATGAAATTGCTGCCATACACCCCATTCCGGATAGGCCTGTCCATTTGAAAATAGTCCAGTAAAATTTGTATTCAAATAATATTTGCAATTATACTTACATCATCGAAAGCTTTGTACTGCAAAAAGCTGGCAAAGCCTTCCTTGAGCCACAAGTAAGTCCACCATACAATTCCAACAAAATCACCAAAATATTGATGAGCGGTTTCATGTGCCACAGTCTGGCCAATATTTCTTTGCTGACGTTCGGTAGAGCGATCCTTATTGTAAAGCAAACTCTCTTCACGATAAGTTATCAAGCCCCAGTTTTCCATAGCGCCAGCACTAAAGTCGGGCACAGCTACATGATCTAGTTTGGGTAACAACACCGTTATGTTACCCAAATAATCGGACAAACTTTTTGTAATCAACATGCCAGACAATAAAGCCCATTCCTGATCGTGCTTTGCATTAGGCCGGGAGTATACATGCTGAGGTAAATTGTTTAGTGTACCGCCGGTACTTTCAAAGTCGAATACAATAAAGGCCACTATGTACGTGGGTATACGAGCAGTCGTTAGAAACACAGTTTTGCCAGCACTATAAAAAAGGCAGCAACATTTAATCAAAAGACAAGTAGTTTTTATGAATCGGTTTACCTGGAAAGAGCAACGTTAACCGGCATATTCGATATGGCTGTATAGGTCGGACTGTGCATTATTGTAATCGTAAAATTAGCTCGCTTATTTGGTTCATCATAGCAGGGAAAGGCAAAGCGTGCACTTGTGCTTTCGAAGTGTGTGGTAGCCAAGTAACTGAAATTAATAAATTTAATTAAATATTTTTTAAATTTTTTGCCAATCTGGCACTATTGCAGTTAATTATCTAAGATAATTAGTGCATTTGAGCCAATTTTTTAAATTCTCGCAACCATATTTTTAATGGTTGCTGAGGTTAGAAATTTAGTGATTAAAATAAATACTTATCGATATCGTTATCTGAATAACTTGAGGAGTACCAAAATTTAATATTATAATTAAAACGAATATATGAGAATTATATAGTCAAGCTTTGCTATATTAATTTAAGACAGAGATTCTTCACAATCCATGTAAAATATTTCTAAGCTGAAGTTTTTATTCTTAAGCGTTTGTTCAACCAGGATCGATAAATGGCTTGATGCCTTATGCGACAACTAAATAAAGGACAGCATTATGCTGTGGGGAGAGACTACAGATAATAGGGAGTGTCCATTTGTTTGTTTATTATGTTATTTCAGTTGGTTGCGAACCAGTGCTATGCAATCCTCTTTCAAACAGGCACAAGCATGCACCATTACAGATCAGAATATTTTAAGTCCCTGACCCATTTGGTCATGCTCTTATAAGAGTGTTAATTTGAAGCAAAAAGTTGTTTAAATACATATTTTGAAATATGGGAACCTTTATTAATCGGGTTTTTTGAAACAATAAATTTCGACACAATTTCGAACAAGGCAACTTCGGCGGCATAAGACGGTTTCCCTTACAACAATTTGGTTCAAACTTAAGCTTAAAGATGAGTTGAAGGCAGATTCCTTATATCTGGCATGTTAAAGAAACTTTTTAATAAAGACCAACTATTCAAACTTCCCTTAAAATCCTACTTTTCACTATTATAAAGTTTTAATAATTTCCCTTAATATATAAAAACATATCAGCTGGGTACTTTCTCGAAATAATTATTACTAATGACGCTTTCTTTTCTGGAAAACTGTAAAATGTTTCCAATTCTTTTCTAAAAAGTGGCAGAAGTTTTAAAACGGAAATTACTTTTTGTAAGAGATGTTGGTTTAATTTCTAATAAATTCCTTAATTTAATATATCGAGATGTTGCCATTTTCTGCTAAAAAGTGTAAAAAATGTTGCACTTTTTTCTAGAAAAGAAATCAGCAAAAAGAAAAAAAATGAACGATTTGGGAACAAATCTCCTAACCTGATAACACTGCTTGTGAAGTATGCAAGTAGAGTTACCAGATTAAAATCTTCAATACTCTTGACGATTGGCGACAAAAATTTTTATTGTAACTGATTTGTATCGAACTATTTCTTTCTGTATTAAACTTAATTTTCTCAACTTCCCGCTACGAACTTTTAAGATTTAAAAAAAATCGGGAAGTTATTGCTCTTATGCTGTTTTGAAAAAAATCGAGTTCTCATTAGATCTCAACGTTTTGGGGCCTTAAAAAGCTTCCCTGGGTAATTCTGAGAACCCGTCACTATGTCTGTATGTATGTGTGTGTGTATGAGTGTGTGTGTGTTTGTGAGTGTGTGTGTGTGTAAGTATATGGCCCGCTTATAACTTAGGAACTGCTTGACTGATTTCAACCAAAGAGATGGCGTTCTCATTAAATTTAACCGATTCGAACGGGTAGATTTCAAGAAATTAAGAAAAAAAAAAAATTTTAATAATTTTTTAAAGTGGCTTTTTTCAAATACTTTTTAAAGGACCTTAAAGGACCTAAGATCGATTCTAGAGACTAAGGAGCTCTCACGATTGACCCTCACATCAATCAAATTTACACTGCCTGTTTCTGCAATTAATATATAAAACTTCGTTTCGTTATTCATATTGAAAACAAACGAAATTATAATTTCTTAATTATTTATATTATTGGGATATTATAACCAAGATAATTTTTTTTTTCAGAACAGCAATTTCTCATCTAAATTGATTGTTGAAAATTTCAGTTTAATATATCATATCCAGTTGCTACTAAGTTGCTACTTTTATAGCTGTTGTTTTAATTCTTGTAATCACTGTACTTACAACTGATGAGGAATAATTTAGCACAACCGATTTTGCATAAGGAAATCTCGTCTTTGTCCTAATTATATTGCCAACTTACCGATTACTGCCCGTATCATCGATGTATTTGGACAAATAGAAACCTCGATAGTCATGACGCAATTTTCCACTATAAATAATTGTTAATTTCCATTTCGTATCAGCAGCAAATTGTTTTTTATTTTTGCGTGACAAACTTAAGAACTCACGTTCCTTTTCGTAATCACTGAACAATTCTTCTGATTCACCAGTGGCTGGATTTGTAATAGTCATTTTGGAAATCTCTAGTTCACGAGCATGTAAAATAATACTGCTGGTATCCTTGGCCGCCACAATATCAATTGTCACTTCACCTTGAAAGAGTAGTTCACCCAAATGAACTGTCGTGCTAATCTTTAGGTCATAGTGTTCCGGATAGGTTTCATTTGGCAGGCGATAGTTTAGGACAACTTCATCAACTTCTTCGGCAACAGTTGGTCGGTCAGATTCACTAACTTGATCCCTAATTAAAGTGGGAAAACTGCGCGTTGCTGATTCGACCGCGCCGTTCAACAGTACCGTGGCAAAAGCCCAAAGCGAAAGAGAGAAAAATAATTGCATGTTGCTGACGGTTCGACAAGCAATCTGCGTTTGATTTCGATATGTAACTTGAAGAGCTTTTATCACCTCTTTTCGGCTATTAAAATGTCTATATATAAGCCATTATATTTGCTTTGGCATCGCGATAGGACTTTTATTGCCCAGCACTTTAATCTACAACGTTTTAATTATAGTCGAGCTAATTAAATCAAAACACTGATCGACAAAGCTTCGCAATAAATGAGCTGCTTTCTACTTCTGAAATATACACGGAACGCCCTTAACTTTTAAAAAAGAGTAACTCTTTTAATAAAACAATTATAAATAAATTATTTTTCTTGAGCGAATTTATTTATAGACATTTCGATCAATAGTTTTATGAACATTTTTAAGAAACGAAATTCATATCCGCACTTTTTTGGTCTTCTAATTTAATTCAAATATATCAAATATGTTTAATTTATAAAAAAAAGAAATAAATTTAATTGTTTACTGTTCTGGACCAAAGAATGCTAATTGGCCAGTATGGAATTTTCGATTATAATAACCGATTTTCACCCGATTTGCAAAGATGCTTAAAAGTTATTTGAAACAAGAACCAATTAAAATTTTTTTTAATTTCGAATCGAACCGTTTCAAGTTCTCAGGAAATCTTAGTTGTTTACCCTTTTGGACCAAAAAAATTTCAATGGTCCAGCATCGATTTTTCCATTTTATTTAATGTTTAATATTAATTTAATTTTAAAAATTTATAATGTTACGTGATTAGTGTGGATTGATGTAGTTATTTGAGTCCTAGTAAATGACCGAGAACCCTAATTGATTGGATTTATAACTTCAGAGTTTTAAAAAAAAACCCTTCCTTGGAAGTTTTTGTTTTTGTTTCCGATATCTCGCGAACGGCCGACGTATTTATTTAGTCTTGGGAGCTGATTGGTGTCTGGAATCGATCGGTAAAGCCGTTTAAGATTTAGTTTTGAAAAAGCTCTTTCAAAAATGTTTTTTTCTAAGTTTTTTTTTAATATCCTAAGATCTAGCTGTTCGAATCGTTCACAAGAAACCGAAGTTCAGTATAACGCCATCAGTTTGTTTGAAATCTGTCGAGCCGTTCCAAAGTTATAAGTGGGTCACTTACTTACATACAGACACACGCACGCACACATAAATACATATAGACATAGTGACGGGTTCTCACTATTATTCAGGGAAACTTTCTAAGACGTTCAAAACGTTGAGATCTGATGAGAACCTGATTTTTTCAACGCGGGGTAAGACTAATAACATTCCGATTTTTGAAAATTTTCAATTTTAGTAGCAGAAAATCAAAAATTTATTTTAAAAACCAGTTTTAGCATAAAGATTTTTATATTGAATTTCTAATTGCAGCTGTTTTTAATCTCATTAAAAAAGTTTTTCGAACGAAAATGAATTCAGCATTTTTTTTTTAATAAATCGAATAAAATATATTTATATTTGAAAATTGTATCGTATATAACCTCTATAAACAAGTAATTTACGCGATATTATTTATTATTATGTGTTTGTGTGTGTGTGTTTGTTTTTTTATTGAGGGTGTATGATTATGAACTCCGCGCACTGCAGGCATGTATGTACACTGAACCAAAAACGTGCATAGAAACAATGATTAAATTAAAGTTTTTTTTCAAGGAATGTTTTCCCCTAATTTTGACCAAAGCCTCGTATACATGTATTCAATTTATTACAGTTCATAAGCACTTTTAAGTTCATATTGAATTTCAAAGAATAACTTTTATCAAAACAACGTACTGATACATTGAATCGACGATTATTTGGAAATATATCAAATAACTGATTTTTTGAAAATACAATTTATTCCGTGTATTTATCAATTCCAAAGATCTTTCGTTAAGTATTTGTTGATATTTTTAAATTCAATTAACAAGAATTTGATATGATATAATCGAAATATTTTATTCGTTTTACAGTCCTGCCGGACTTGTTATAAATAGCTTATAACATCGATCGAATGTGCGCCACTGCGCACATCCCATATGTCCAATTTTCCATGAATGAGCAAAAAATTTCAAGTATAAAATAGTGATTGTAACTAAAATGTTGGATTATGTCTTAAAATCCCAGCAAAATTTCAAAAAATCGAGAAGTTATTGGCTCTACCCCGCTTTGAAAAAATTGCTGGGTGCTTTCTCGGAAGAAAAATCCTCGATTTGAGAACAAATCTTCTAATCTGATAACGATGCTTGTAACGTATATAGATAGAGTTACCAGATTAAAATCTTCAATACTCTTGGCGATTGACAACAAAAGCTTTTATTGTAAGTAATTTGTAGCGAACTATTTATTTCTATATTAAACTTAATTTTTTAACTTCCCGCTACGAACTTTTAAGATTTTCGAAAATCAGGAAGTTATTGGTTTTATACCGTTTTGAAAAAATCTAGTTGTCATTAGATATCGACGTTTTGGGGTCTTAAGAACCTTCCCTGACGAATTCTGAGAACCCGTCACTTTGTCTGTATCTCTGTGTGTGTAAGTAGGTGACCCGCTTATAACTTTAGAACGGCTTAACCAATTTCAACTGATGGCGTTCTGCTGAACTTTGATTTTCTGTGAATTCGAAGCGATCCGGTAGATTTCAAAATACTTAAAAAATATAAAATATTTTTTTAAGTGGTTTTTTAATAACTTTTAAACGATTTTACCGATCGACTACAGAAGTTTACAAGATCTTTAGATTACAAAACCATGCCTGTTATTGCCAATATCGGTTAAACCGTTCGTAAGATATTGCGAACGAGATATAAATCGAAAAAAGTAATTGTTTTTTAAAAACTCCGAAATCATATATCTGATCTATTAGTATTCATAATTCTTTTATAGTCAACGAAAACTACACTCCTATTCCCGATGGCACTGGATATAATGTCGATTTCTTTTCTAGAAAATAATGCAACATTTTTCACACTTTTTAACAGAAAATGTCAACATTTTGCCATTTCAAAATAAGGAATTTATTAGAAATTAATTCAGCATCCAGCACGAAAAATCATTTATGTTTTAAAACTTTTCCGAACCGCCAGATTTTAGAAAATAAGTGAAAAAATGTTACATATTTTCTAGAAAAGAAAACGCCATATAACAGTTTGTGTATTACAGTATAGTACAGTACAGAAGACTAAAAGCACATTTTTATAACCCATTTTTTTTAAAAGCGGATCCTAGACCATTTCCATTTTGAAATTTTGATACTACGTTACAAATAGAATGAAAAGTTTAGCTACACTTTTAGGAATATAAATTTATTATTAATAGGACACTAATCTATTAGATTGTCAGATAGATAAAAAATATCATGTTGGTGGGTGGGAGCTCGTTCCATTTTCCTCTCAAACGGTGAGTGGCAAACGATGTTTGTGTGTACTTATTTTGCACCACTCCAGATGGAGCCACATGTGACAGTTGAGTTCACGTTATTAACATAAAAATTGTGTGATGTTTTCGCTGATGACAGTCTTGGAAGGTGTGAGCAATTTTCATAATATTTTGTTTGTTTAAATATTACAACTAAAATAAACTACTATATAATTGTCTAAATAGATTTCCCGCTGAACG
This sequence comes from Linnaemya vulpina, assembly GCA_963675445.1. Lineage (NCBI taxonomy): Eukaryota > Metazoa > Arthropoda > Insecta > Diptera > Tachinidae > Linnaemya > Linnaemya vulpina. Next base: position 10,928,503 of record OY776277.1, read on the forward strand.
AAAATATTCTCCATAACGCTGAGCTCCACCACTGTGTTGTTGTTGTTCTTGAACAGCCATCACAGCAACGTCATATTTTGTCCGTGTTGACATTTGATTTTCCAACAACCAGTCGTGTATATCATCACCAAATTTGTCCAGAAATTGTTCGCTCATTTTAATACGTTTGCCAATTTTTGGTGAATTAGTTTCAATAAGACCGCTGCTGTATTCGTCACCCAGCAACTTGAGTTCGTTCTTGATTTTATAATGCAATTCGTAGAACTGAAAATGAAAGGAAAAAATTTTTGTGATGAGAAATAAAAGTTGAGTTATTCATCTGTAAGAACATTTTATAAATCGGTCGTAGGAAGATCTTATTTTGCGATATTCAGGTTTTCAGTGCTTCCACTACATATCACGCAATTTGACCACGTCAGAAAAGTTTGGCGCAAAATACAATAAAGTAACGATACGACCATTAAACAGTTAACGCTGGTCACTGAGAGGACGACCCCTACATATGCAATTTATTGCGCTGGAACTGGGAAATGAGGGGAAGGTGTTAAGAGGAAAGATGAAGACAGATCAGAGAATAGAGAATTTTTTACTTCGCCGGCGGATATTTTCGGCTGCAGGCGCCGACAAATTATTTGAAAGTGCTTAAACGCACTGCAAGGAACCTACTGAAAGCTTGAGCAAATGCTTACCTGGCTAAGTCCCTGCTTTGGTACGAATTCGGCGATTCTATTGAAAATGTCCACAAACGATAGCGAATAGACCAGAGTCTCGTAATGCTCCGATATGTACTGCCATATGACGCTGCGTGCCATCATATTCGTGCGGAACAAATAGACAACATAAACTAAAGTTTCACTTTCGTTTGGCACATATTTTGTGGAGTTGGCCCCAAAAACCATATCCAAGTACTGGCGTATTTGCGTTTCATTTTGGGTGCAGCGCAAACTGTACAAAATGTCTTCATACTGTTTCGTTGCGCAATCAATTGTCGTTAGAATGCGGATGATGGCATTGAACTCTTCGCTGGACAAATACTTGCAGGCTGAACAGAGAACCGTATCTTTTGTGGCAAAGAAGTCGTTTTTGTCCGTTTGAATCTCGATGTTTTGGAAGATGTAGTCAAAGCCCAATTGGCGCGTATAATCCAAGCATTCGGGTATGTCTACTTTGCAGGCCATGCGCAACAGAGCCATGTGGAATTTGTTAGTGATCACTCTTCCCGGACTATAAGAATTCGACACAGTCTTGTGGTAAATAGGTCCGACAATTTGCTTGAGGAATTCCTTAAACAGTTTGTGGGAGTCGGTGCCATATAAGTTACTGCACAGCAGTTCCACCGTGGGTGAAACGAAATTCCATACCAGCAAATTATCTTCGTGGACTAAATACTTCAGGAGTTGGAATATCACATCGATTGAGTATTCGTTGTGTTCTGTTAGAAGATTTTGAAATAGATCCGCTCGATTGAATTCGTGTATGGCCAAGTGATTCTGTTGCAGGGCCAGAGCGATCTTGCGTAGATTTGCATTATCATAAAGCACATGATAGAAGCTTGTCTGTTGCTTATTCACCACCAGCCAATCATCCGGTCTCAATTCGATGCCAAAATCTGAGAGATTCAATTTGATTTCTTGTATGGGCGGCATGAAAAAGTCCACAGACGTGCGATTGAAATTGTTGCTGGATGCAGTGGCAAAGTTTATGGGAATCCACCAGTGCTCTTGGCAATTGGAGTTCTTAGATCGTTGCCTTATCGTAACGCTGTTGTCTTCATAGTTGCGCACGATATTGACTATCGGTATCCATTTGCTATGCGTCCATGATGTCATTATATTGCGCACCGATGTTACCCACGACACGTTCTGATGTTTTGGATCTTCTTCCAGTGCCTTTTGCAAGCTATCGAACAAATTGATTTCATTGGCCACCGAATACTGACTTGACAGGGTAAAAACTTTTTTAAATTAATTGTTATACACCACTCTTTTTCAAAGTCTTACATTTCAAAAGCAAAACTTACTATTTTTCCAAAAACAAGTGAATGCCACGCATGAAGACTTTCTCGTTGAAGGCATGATGAAACATGCGCAAAACGCAGGCAGCTAAAACAAGACGAAATTAAAAAAAAAAAAACAATTAGAATTTGCAGCTAAAGGGCATAAAGTAGATTGGAAATATATTTCTAAAGGATAGCAAAATGCACTTCAGCCATAATATAAAATCAAAAGTTTAGTAGTTTGGTAGGGTTGAGAGCCTGGTTTAAAGTCGTTAAGATATTCTGTATGTGGCATGATTTCAGAATTGAATATTTGGCTCCTGATTTTGACTGAAGGCAGGATAGTGGCTCAAGTGGTTCCTGGCGGACTCTCTCTGCATTCTCGTCTGGTGGTTTCTTATCTCTGTGTGTCCTGTTTTTAAAACGGGTTATCCAACCCTAATGCACGATTTTACTTGCGATCGACACCTTAATATTCCGCTTTCCCCCCCTATTTTATTTGTTACCTCATTGTTTCAGTGTTTGACACAAATTCAACCCGAGAAACGTACACAATTGAGCAACGCGTTAAGATTGTTGAAGCCTTTAAGAAAAATAGGTGTCAAATTAAATTTTATATCGGCTACTTCGTGATCTTTTTGATCATGACAATCGACTAAATGTATGATTCTTTAACAAGCAGAGTTAGCGCGCTCGCACTCTTGAGAATCCACGAGTGATTCTTGAAAAACCGATGAGATCACAAAGAGTAACCGCTTGGTGCGATTAATGAGCTGCCGAAGTCATAGTCCCGAAAATGAGGTCGGTCAAGCAGTTTCCGTGACTTTTTAAGGCCAGAATATGAGAATATGAAGTTTGTCGATGTGAAAATGTTTCCACTACCCTTATCCAACGAAAAAATTGTTGTTTTGTAGAAGAGATTCAATGATCGTGTTATCTCATCTCTCTGGTGATGTTTATTGGCCAACACGATCATATGACATGATGCCATTGTTTTTCTTTCTTTTGGATGATAATTTAAACAACAATTTAAGAGTTAAAAGAACAGACATAGATTCTGAATTTTGTGGACCATCGGGAAAAAATCTCTCCAGCGTTAACAGATTATCTCCTTCTTCGTTTCCAGGTATAATCCTGATGTTCCAGAATCCTTTTTATCCCAAAACTTAGACAATTTCGGTATGAGGCGCTCCAGGATTGGACTTAAGGCTTTAATGACTTTTTCTATCCGTATATACACGGACCGGTAGTCTGTTATAACTTTCTTTCAACCAATTTATCCTTTCTGCAAGAGCCGCGATTTTAACCTAAAAGCCTCTGATCCGGAAGCCGTACTTCTTCGAGAAAGAGGTCGGCCAAGTAGATACCGTGATGCTGTTTGCTGTCGCATGATCATAAAAGACTTTCTTATAACCAGAATTTAAGAATATGGACTTCCCACACAGCCGACGAAAAAATTGTTCTTTTGCGAGAGACTAATTGAGCATTTAAAAAATCGCCAAGCGGAATATAAAAATATTTAGTAGAGAAAAACTTTTTTATAAAGTTTGAAATTTTTTTATAAAATATTTAGCTGCTCGTTTGTCGTTTTAGAAATAATTTTTTCTCTTTAAAAACACAACCCATTCAGTTTAATAGATTCACTGAAATCGAGCCTGACTAAAAAGGTCCTTTAAATTTGAATATTTTACTGTTACCAAAAATCCTGACACATTGGATACAATTGAAATTCCTACATTATTCATTGTCCGATATATTTTCTCTAAGTGTAGTGATTAAATGTTTATTTGCAATTGAAGAGGAAATGCTTAACTGCCTACGAAAACTAAAAAGGTGCTCTAAACCACTATTCGTTTGGGAAACATTCAACTGCCAACGCTTTTAATCGCTTACCTTTCGAATAAGTTATGATGTCGAAAGTCATTGTGATATCGCTTTCCGTTTCCACGTAGTGCGTTATTGGATGAGGATTCATGGTGAATTCGTTATAAGTGTAGGCTCTCTCGGCAGTTTCGATTAAAAAGTATTCCATACTCTTGTACTCGGGATGCAGCTTAAATGAAAAGTTTAATTATTAACAAATTTCCCACAGTCATCCAGTTGACAGACAACCTACCAAATCTATGATAATATGAGCGAAATATGTAGCGAAGCCTTCATTTAACCAGGCATATGACCACCATTCTGGCGACACTAAATCGCCAAACCACTGATGCGACACCTCATGGACAATTGTCATGATTTCCTTGGCCCCCTGATGCACATCGTTGTTGTCTCGGCAGAATAAATACTCCTCCTTGTACGTTATCAGACCCCAGTTTTCCATGCCTGCACCATAATTCTTATTCAACGCAATATGATCCAGTTTATCTAACGGATAAGAAATGCCTAAATAATCCTCAATAACAGCCAGAGTGCGTGTGGCAAATTTCAGTTCCTTCCATCCCTTGTATTTGCTAGTGGGTGGCGTGTACAAGCGATGCGTAACATTGCGATACTCTTCCGAAATGAAATCGAAATTCGAAACAACAAATGCCACCAGATAAGTGGAAATGAGGGGGGTGGTGTGAAATGTTGTCGTTGATAAATCGCTATCGCTGCAAAGTGAACAAAACAAATTGCAATATTCTGCTTGTTGTTGTTTTTTATAATATTTCTTGTTGTTGTTGTTGTTGCCTACCTGTGCTCATGGATATATTGTGCTTTCATGTTAGAGATGACATTGTAAATTTTGCCATGAGTTACGCGTATTGTAAAATTTGCTTTGAAGGCTGGTTCATCATAACAAGGCAGGGCTAAACGTGCGCTAGTTGGCTCAAATTGCGTTGCGGCGTGGTAACTGTTACGAAAACATTAAATAATGAGAGAATAGAAAACATGGAAACTAATAGGATTTATTGTGAAAATTTTGTAACGAGATTGTTTGAATTATTGAGAAACGATTAGTTTTGTGTCAAATACAGGGAAATGGGATAAACATTTTCTTATTGAAAATGCAAAAATATATTATGAATAAAGGGTGTTTTTATAGAGTGATACAAGTTTAAGTCATAATAAATCATAGTAATATATTTTTAATATCAATGAAACGGCCTTGATTGGATAGAAAATTTCATGACATTAATGTTTAAATATGATTTTGGCCATGTGGCCGCAACGGCTGGCGCGTACAAGACGCAATCCAATTTTCACAAATATATGGGCCAATGACTCCGCCAGCCCATAAAGCGCACCAAACAGAAATTTTCTGTGGATGTCGTGGTGTTTCGACAAAAACTTGTGGATTCTTCTCACTCCAAATGTGAAAATTCTGTTTATTTACGTACCCATTCAACTAAAAATGGGCTTCATCGGAAAATAAAAATTCGAATGGACGAAGTGCACGATAAGTTTGACGAACAGAACCAGTATTTTGATTAAAAATTTCCACAATTTGGACGCGTTGCTCTGAAGTAAATCGATTTATAATAAAATGACAAAGCAAACCAAACAAAAAGCAACTATCAGCTGGTAAATGGGTGGTCAAACAAAGCAATGATGCCAACTCAAAGTTGTATCACTCTATAAAAAACACCCTATAATAATTATTTCTAATTAAGCAAATAATTATTGCGACTTAATTTATATCTCTTTCGGGGGGTTTTCTTAAACAAGTCTTTCAATATTAAAATTCTTATTAAATTTATATTAAGCAAAATTTCTTATTTCAATTGTAAATAGTTTTTATGGAATTATTTATAGAAACATTAAAATAAATAGCCATAAAATAATTGCACAATCAATTAATTATCCTGTCAAAATTGCATAAAAATAGTTCGACCCAAAATACTTTCCAGCAAACACACGATTGTGTGCTGTCATTTTGGTGTTAGCACAAATGCCATGTCCCAAAATGCCATAGAATATATTTGGCTTTAGTCAAAAGAGGCATACAAAATTTCAAGGACACAAGGAAAGGATATTTTAGTTCATGAAACAGTATTATCGACTTGGTATATGAATTAACTAAACACGTAATTAATTGCGTTTAAATCACAATGATTAAATGCTGCTTTCGCAGGAGCAGATATCCAATGTAGTAATTTTGCAAAAAGTTAATGTATATCGTAGGTGTTACGTAGAAGTGCCCTAATATTATATCAAGTTTCCAGAAGAAATTAAGAGCATAAAAAAGCTGTATTTACTACAATATAAAATATAATTAGTATTGATATTAAACAATTTGTGTTGATTTTGAAAAGTTTGAAAAAAGGTTGACCCTAAAGACCATACCTGAAATTTGACCCTAACGTTATCCGCAGAGCTATTAAAATATAGTTTGTTGTGCTGCTCTACGACTTCGAGGTCTTTCAGCTCAAAACTTCAATAAGAGTTTAATAAATTGATACGTTTTTGAACTGTTAAAAATTGAAAATTATTCAAGCGATTCTCACGTGAGTAGCAGAGATTGACGTAGTTTTTCGAGTCCTTTAAAAGGATCGAGAACATTAACTGTTTCAATATTTGATATCGGAGTTAAATATACAAATGACTTTTTGAGAATTTTTTATTTCGTTCATGATATCTCACAAACCGATTTACCGATTTTAAGCCAATTCACAGTGGCCGACGTGAAGATTAAAAATAGAGATTAAAAAAACTAAACCATGACTAGTTTTGAAAATCGACGGGTTTCTGGAAATGGAACGGCTTCCAAGGTTACAAGCAAGTCATATACTTACGCACACACGCAGACACACACACACACACACACACACACACACACACATACATACGGACAGACTTAGTGGCGGGTTCTCAGAATTAGTGAGGAAAGCTTTCTGGGATCTGAAAACGTCGAGATCTAATGAGAACTAGATTTTTTTTCAAAACGGGATAAAACCAATAAACTCTAGATTTTTGAAAATTTCAAATATTCTTAAAGGCAAGTTAAAAAACAACAAGCCTTGAATAACTCTACCCAAAATAATAAGATTTCCTGTATTAATTGTGTCATGGTAGAAGACACTTTTGAGTCAGTCAAGTCTTGCAAGTGTAAAAAATGGCACGTAATAATCTCTCCATAGAATTAAATCACCCAATTCTGAGAACTGGCCGATACACAAGTACATTAACAACAAGAAAAATAAATAATAATTGACTGCGTCATAAAGTTTGTTTATTTTGATTCTCTAATTAAATAAACAATTACCGTTTTGTTTACATGAATTTAATCACCTTAAAACAGTCACACGCATACGAAGACACACATGCACACTGTGACCCACATGTGCCACATACGATACGTACTTGCAAACAATAAACTTCCCACAATTTCCTACGGGTTTTGGGACTTTTATCTCTTTTGGTGGAGAATTTTAGGCGTTAAATATTAATAAGCGGGGTATTTTTAGAGGATTATAATTTGGATAACTGTCACTTATTGAAAAATGTCTTGTTATATGGAACCATAACCGCCAGAGAAGCTTAAGAGACATGCTCTTTAAGATTTTTTTGTTTGTTTTTTAAAAGAGAATCGATTAATTACCTAATTGTTGGTTAATTATAATATCAATCAAGCTTGTGGTAGTTTTTTATTAAATTTTATTTAGTCTAATTTTTATACGAAATTTCGTGAACAGTTTGTTAACATCCTGAAGAAGTTTGATTAATATTATAATAAACTATTAAAGTCAATAAAGATAAATCAACAAGTGTTAAAATTCTCTGTTTCAAATAGAGCAAATTTGCTGTCAAAAACTGCAAGGCTATGAGTGAAACAGTTAAAGAACAACTTGGTAAAGACTGTAATTAAAAATTTATTTTATTAAATTAACTGACTGATTTCTCATGACTTTAACAATAACGCAAATTATCTTATCCCGATTGGCATTTTTTCTTTTAAATGTTCTTATTTACACACCGATTGCGCCAAAATCAATTGGTGAGTGTGTTCCTGTGAATGCTTTAAAACAGATTAGATAAGTCGGCGTACTGATACGGCTGACTTGATGCGAATGCAAATATTAGCTTGACGACTCTATATATATATTTTTTATTTGTATACTATGACATTGAAAACTATGCAATAAATCAATATTGCGGGTTAGTAGACATCAATTTGCAATATTTCTTAACAGTAAAACAACTCAATGAAAATTACTAGACTACAACCGATTTTAGCCATTAAATGCATGTGCTCGCGCTTAACTGTGTGACAGTGATTTGTTGTGTGTCATGACGACACTGTTAGAGTTACTGTTTGATTTGAAATATTTGGTTTGTTATCACAAATATAAATTGTTTTTTTTTCTATGTTTCAGTGTCTGCTTTTTTTAACGAGTGGTGGTGATTATAATTGTATTCATTTCTTTTTTTTTCTAAACCAACTGCAATTTTTTCGTTGAAACACATTTCGCTGTGGGGCTTTCCGAAGATATGCAAATAATAAGAAATAGAAAATACGTTGCTTTTGCACAGTGGGACGATGCTAACTAGAATTGCGACACATGCTATTACAAACATATCAACGCAGACGCTTTTAAAAAAAATGCAATTATTGATAATCCTGCTTCCTCAATGTTGACCATTTCGTAAATTGAAACTCTTTTATGACTTAAAATATATTTTTATAAAAAAGTGAAATTATTTTTTAACTGAAACGTCTTTTAAAGAAATATTTAATAAATTTTTTTTCGCATAGCACTAGTCGCTGGACTTTACCCACATCTATTAACAACGTCATGTATAGGCTGTTTTTTATAGGGTGATACAACTTTGAGTTGGCATCACTGCTTTATTTGACTACTCATTTAACAGCTGATAGTTGCTTTTTATTTATTTTGACATTTTATAATTACACCAGAGGAACACTTGCAAATTGTGAACATTTTTAATCAAAATAATGGTTCTGTTCGTCACACTTATCGCGCACTTCGTCAATTGAAAATTTTATTTTCCGATGAAGCAAATTTTTGGTTGAATGGGTACGTAAATAAACACTATTGTCGCATTTGGAGTGAGGAGAGTCCACAAGCTTTTGTCGAAACACCATTTTATCCACAGAAAACTACTGTTTGGTGCGCTTTATGGCGGAGTCATTGACCCAGTCATTGTCTTCAAAAACGATGATGGTCAAAATGTTACTGTTTGTGAAAATTGGTGTTCCAGATTGCGCCTTGTACGCGCCAGCCGTGTTGGCCACATGGCCGAAATCATATTTAAACGTTAATGTCATAAAATTTTCTATCCAAAAAAGACCGTTTCATTGATATCGAAAATATTTTACTATGTTTTATCATAATTTAAACTTGTATCACTGTATAAAAAACACCCTTTACTAAAGTATACAGCGCCGAGGTAAATAAGTAAAAGTAGGCACGAAAATTTCTCTAAATTCTAATCTGTCGTTTGCTGTCCTCTTAACATTATCTGCTTCTTGATACTTCTGACATAAGGCCCTGAATATGTAGAGATCATCCCCTGAGTACTAGTCCAAGACAAAAAAAAAAGAATAAAATAAAAATTAAGCCGATATTTTGTTTGATCCAACACTTGCCCCAGACATTTTGAAATTATATCAATTTATTTTCAATGTTTTGCTCTGCGTCGTTGTAAAATTAAAGTTTCCCCGTTTGCCATTTTCAAAGTCAATGTAATTATTTGTGGCGAGAACCAAAGCGATTAAGTGCAACAAAATCTGAAACTATTTTTCTGACAATTCACTTCTTTTCACAGCCCACTTTGCCACTCCATGTATTTAACAGTTTCAACGAAAGTCTATCAATTAACACATAAACAATTCAACAGCCGTCCCTGCCGTAAATCAGCAAATTATGTCAAGCACTTTTCTATCACAATCAAAAAGCACCCATAAAAATTATAATAAATATTTTTGTTGTACAGCAGCCCAGACTTTATTATCGATAGATCTTGACTTCTACACTTCCTTCCCGCATAAAATGGAAATGGCAAAAATATGTTTATATTTGTGTTCTATATTGAGCGTTACAACTCATTAATAAGTTGTTTATTTGAGAAACATGCCATCAGCTTTTGTATCAACAATTTCCTTTCACTAACGAGTATTCGATTAAACACAATTCCTAGTCTCTACTTACAGCGTTTGATTATCTTGATCCGCGTAGGCCAGCCAATACAGTCCAGCGTACTTTTCATTCATTGTCCCCTCGTAGAGTATTTGCAGGCGATACTTCTTTGTTACCTCAAACACTTGATAATGTTCCACCGCCTGGATGATAAGAAAATTTGTGCGATTATCGTGTGCATGGATGAGGTCAGGCAGCCGAGTACCTGTTGCCAAATCGATGCAACTGATGGTAAAGTTTTTCAGCTTCTTGGCATGTAAAATGATTTCATCGGTAGACTCCCGAACAGCGATATCAATTGTTACATTTGCCTTGAAATCCAAATCGCCCTGATGGATGTTGGTGGTCACATGCCAATAATAGTGCAGGGGAAATGTTGAATTTGGCAAACGCAGCGATCGCGTTTTATGAGATCCAATAGCGGAGGTGTTTGAGCTTGAAGATGTTTGTACGGCCGTAATATTTTGTAAACAAGTCGCTTGATTTATGAATAGCATAAAGCCCAACAGCAACAACAACAATTTGGTGAAGCTTCTAATCATTTTTTTAATTATGCGGTTGTAACATTTCCCAAAGTGTCGAATAATTGTATTTATTTCTGATCGCTGTTTGAACTGTTTGCTTCTGAATTATAACCGCAACTAAACTTAATATTTCCAATTATTTCTCTACCGAAATGATAGAAAATACTTGGATTTCATGGCGATAAGATAAGAATGTTTGGAATTTTTGTAGACTTTTTATAAGAGATGAGTCAAAATCAATTTGTGAGAGCGTTCAAATAAAAATTTCATTAATAATTGATTAGACTGTAAATACAAAATCAGCTCGTTACGAAATATTTTCTCACTGCTTTAGCGTTATTTTTTGGTTTTTTAATTTGTTTTGTTGTTATTTAAATTCTTGACTGAGCGATTATTTAAGCCAGTCCTTGGATACATATTTTTCGGGAAATCTTTAAGTGTAGAAATATATTATAATAGAAGGTCTTATAGGAGTTCATCAAATCCGGTTAAACACTGCAGCTGTTGCTGTTGTATGTCCGAACTTTAAAATGTGTATGAATGAAGTATTTTCCTCAAATGCAAAAAAAAAACAAAAGCAGCGAATAGATTTAATTGACTTATTTTCAATTGTTTTCATTTCAATTGTTATATTTTTTCTTATGAAATTCTGGAATTGTTCTCGATAATTTTTAGCAAAAAAAATATATTTATAACAAAAAAAAACTTTAATAAGATTAAAGTTATAATAACATTTTTAATGCAAAGTTTCTTCTAAGTTACTGAACTATCTCTATCGTATTTTTAGCGCAAAAGTTTTACATCGAAATATCTTCTTATCAGACACTATTTTCAAAGAAATATAATTTTTAAAGGACATGCAACTCCATTCTTTAATTTTAAATATCGTTTTTATGAATTAAGTTAATAGGGACATTATAATTAAGAGATGAAATAAAAATAACTTAAAAGGAAGTCACTTTCAAAAATTCATTTATATAACAAAAATTTATTTGTTTAAAAAAAGTACCCAGAAAAAAGTATCGGGTGTTTTTTATAGAGTGATACAAGTTTAAATCATAATAAAACATAGTAATAAATAAATAAATAAATATATATATATATATATATATATATATATATATATATATATCAATGAAACGGTCTTTATGGATAGAAAATTTTATGACATTAATGTTTCGGTCATGTGGCCGCCACGGCTGGCGCGTACAAGGCGCAATCTGGAACACCATCATCGTTTTTGAAGACACGGGCCAATGACTCCGCCAGCCCATAAAGCGCACCACACAGCAATTTCCTGTGGTTGTAATGGTGTTTCGACAAAAGCTTGTGGATTCTCCTCACTCCAAATGCGACAATTCTATTTATTTACGTACCAAAATGGTAACCAAAAATGGGCTTCATCGCAAAATAAAATTTTGAATGGACGAAGTGCACGATAAGTTTGACGAACAGAAGCATTATTTAGAAATAAAAATTTCCACAATGTGCAGGCGTTTCTCTGGTGTAAGTCAATTTATAATAAATTGTCAAAACAAACTAAACAAACAGCAACGATCAGCTGTTAAATGGGTGGTCAAATAAAGCAGTGATGCGTTTTCAAAGTTGTATCACTCTATAAAAAACACTCTATATGTAGTCATACCAATGGTCGTCTACTCTTTTTGCCTTGCGCTGTTTAAATTTGCGTCGAACCTTTTGACTAACTACGCTGCCTCTTTTTATGTGAAGGCTTGATTGCATTGTTATGTTAATTGTTGTTGGCCTGTCTCAATGACGAAGGCATAGAACTGATCGCTATTGACAGCATCAGAGCAGAGCGCAACAACCTGCTTCGTCAGTGGAAAAATTCAACGGCAAAGAAAAAATGAGTGCAACAAATTTCTCTATCTCTTAATCTCTGGTCATCTGTCCTTTTAACACTAACCAGCCCTCTCTCGTTCTGTCAAAATGCTTTGCATATGTCAGGGTTATCTCCTGAGGGCTGGTGCAAAACAAACAAAAACAAAAAACAAAAAAAAAAGGCAAAACAAAATAACAAAAAAGATGTCTTAATAGCATCACCGATATATGGGCAAGATTCATCCAGTCGGCACCTGTGCACCCACACTTTGTAAATCTTTTTTGCAAAGTATTTTTGCTCAGATACAAACATCTTTAAGACTAGTCTGATCATTTGATTATGGCCCTTTTGATAACCGGTACAAATATATGAGTGTTGGTAAGATGACAACGAAATATACGAGTACATTAAATGCGGCCACATGTTTCAGTGTTTTTTTTTTACGTTTTGAGAAATAAAATTGAGTTACTGCTGATAATTACGTTTGTATGGAATGACTTGCAGCCGTGTTAGAAAACAACAACAACAACTAAATAAAACCTAATGATCGCAAGATGTTCATAGTTTTTTCTCTGTCAATGATTCTAAAGCCGGTTGGTTTGATGTGTTATTTTTTTTGAATCTTTATAATAACGGGTTTTCCGATAAGGACTTGACTTAGCTTCTCTACAGCCCAATCGGAGAACTCACGTGGCATCAAATTGTTCAGTTCTTGAGTTAATTTGATCTTGTGGGGGTGTAAACAAAAATCTTTATCCAAAATTCACCATAAAGTGATCTTGGCGAACGCCAGGGAATCTACTGATTGAGATCGCTTGCTAGGGATGCGATATTTTCGTCACTTTCACCAACCCGCTGGTCTCACTAGCACGACAACATCACACAACGAATATATTATAAGCATTAAACACAATAAGGACAGCAGACTACAGACTACAACTTGTCAAAAATAGAATACATGTGCGTATATGAGAATGATTATTTTTACTACCACAGGTAACACGGCTACGGGTTGTTGTCCCTGCTGTTTTTGTGGTTGTAGCCAAATTAAATTAATTTATATTTTGGTTAGCGACAATGAGCAGATGCAGTGTTGCCAGCATAATATAAATAAATTCAATTATTGTAAACTTGAAAACAGATTGATTTATTATACAAAAAGAAACAACTAATGAAATGATTTCTTGTCATATACTGTGGACTTTAAATATATTTTATTGGAATAACTCTATTTGAGAGTATTACATGCATGAAAGCGGCTACACTGGCGTTTGAAGAGAATTGTACTACAAACAACAACTCATGGTTACTGATTTGGTGGTATCTTTCCAAAAATAATTAAGTAGCTGGCTACGAGGCGACGATTGTAGCCAACGACTTTTGTAGTCAGTGTTCGTGTAGCCTGCTGTCGTTATTGTGTTTAATGCCATAGACTTAAATTTTTGCTTTAAACTTCTTATTGCTTGTCTACTAAAGCGAGAGTAAAGTTGCGCTCACCGACTCCGAATTTCGGTTCGGTAGTACATATTTATAATTTGCTTACGTCGTTCGTTCTCTTACTTTGTCATGCTGAAAATATTAATTTTAATGGCAAAAAAAAGGAAAGTTCGGAGATCACAAATTAAATTCAAAGTTGCCAAGTACCTATTGGAAAACCCTTTACACGAATGTATTCTCTGTGATTATTCAGTAAATCCGTCATAATCAATAAAACTTTTTTAGAGCTGCTACCCAACAAAAAAAAGGTATTAAAAAATTTAAATATAAATTGTTGAAATATTATGAATTTATTAAAAGTTGTGGAAGCTTTTAATTAATTGCAAAATGGGTTTCTACTCGAACGACTTTATTCTGTTTCCCAATAAATTTTTATATGAATTAATTTTATTACAAATTAGTTTCAGTTGCAGAGCATGTGTAAGCAAATAAAAAAGTACTAAAAAGTGATGAAAACAATTTTAACTGCGACAATAGTTTTAGAGTTGATCAGTTTCCAATAATAAGGGATTTTAGTTAGGCAAGAAACTGTTTTCTTAGAATCAAAATATATATCTTTAGTGGTTGCGCTTGTTTAGGCAAATATTTGGCAAGTGTGACCGCACCTTAACATTTTCAATTCGCTGCGTTTTATGTGACAGCTATTGTGATGTTAAGATTTCTTTAACATACCTGCACTTTCCAACCCTGCTACGTTGAGATCGATCGTGCTGCTTTTGTTCTAGCTGTTGCTGTTAAGTGTTTTCTTGATTCTCGCTGGAATGTATCTTCATCAGTTGCTGAAACCAGTTGCAAACGGAAAGATGTTTACATTCCGCTTAAACGCTTATCAATTTGTTAAATATTTATTGATATTTTCTGTGTCAAGTGTGGTGATTGGCGAACAAACGCCAAAAAAATGTGCAGAATTCAATGAATATGTAAGTAAATCGATTGTGTGTGAATAAATAAATAAATAAGAATATTTTCACGTACTGCATGTTAAATATAATACGCCAAATTCAAATTGTGTAAACTTGTGGTGTTGCAAAATGTTTTTGGTATTTGTTTTTGCGTAATTGTTTAAATTTCAAGAATTACTGGTTTCTGAGATACATCTGAGGCAAGTGTTTGTAGGAATGGTTGTGCATTAAGAAGACTCGCAAATATGTATTTGAGCATGTTTGTGCAAGTTCTGGACTATCTATTGAGGCATCATGAAGAGAGAGAACTATAAAGTGTTTTTTGTTGTTGTTGTGCAAAAACTATTAAGTGGATTTGTTTATAAAAAAGTTTGTTTTTTAGCTTTGGGCTTGAACTTTGTGTACACAGAATTTAGAATTATATGAAGTACTTCATATATCTGGAGAATATCTCGATAATATTTCCGATGTTTGTTTATAAGTTTTATAAATTTAAAGAATTCCTTGAGTGATTTGAGATAATGGGCTACTTTGATGACTTAAAATTCTCCATAATTTTGGAGCTTATTTTCAAATAATTGAATTCTCAATTATTTCATAAGTAGTCTGAGGTTTCAACTAAAAATGAATTAAGACCAACAATTAAATAAAAATAATAATAATAAAGGAATATTAAAGTAAGAAATTAACTAGGAAAATCGGCCAATGTGTTCTTGTTATGTGTTCAATATATTATCAAACTTCTTATTCACTTAAATAGATATTGGAATTAATCGTTCTCTTTCACTAACGATCGCTAAAGTTAGTGAATGTTTTCAAGACGTTTTTTCTATACAGAACTCATACAACTTTAAATTTAATAATGTTTTATGAATAACACCGTATATCTCTAATTATTCTAACCACTTCGGGTAAAGGCTCCCTAATGATCTGCTTTGCCGCCAGTGAAATGTGCATAGGAACTGGTTAAAATGATCAATTTGAATTCTTTGTAACATATGGAAAGAGAAGATCAGCAGGATTGAATTAAAATTGAAGAGATAAAATAAAGATCGTTGTTTGCAGCTAAAAGCCATCATGCCAAAACCATTTAATAGTTGTTCTTAGCACAACTGTTGCCCTTAAGATAATCAGATAAATATCTTTGGCTTTATTTTTTATAGCATTAAATATCTTATTAGACTTGAACTAAAAGATAATGCAACTCGATGAAATCCTTAGGGAAACAGTGTACTCATTCACACCAGACATAACCGTAACTATAGAAATCAAGTACATTTTGGTTTAAGGTGATGTTATGAACAAGTTACGTTTAATTGAAGATTCAGCGATCTGCACAAATATTTCTGCGGAAGATCACATGCAACATATTTTAGCTGGATATCTAACTGACCGTTTGCTAATTTCAGTTATTTTTATAACTCCCTCTTTTGCTAATTTCCGGTTATTTTTATAACTCCCTCTTGATCTTTTGAACTGTTGTTAATATGAACTCTCTTATTTGAATTTAAGTATTCCCTGGTCTCTTGTTCCCCTTTTTCCGTAGTCTATTGTAGCACCCATTTTCCCATTATATTTTGAGCTCCCCTACTTTACATGCGCGTGCATGATCTTTTAATGTATTAATTGCAAGAGTTTATCATTTTCATTTCCTTCAAAAATTGTTATACATGCTACAAATATTTGAATTAAATTATTTATAATTCCTATTTTATTGCTTTTATAATTTCTGTATTGAAATAAAAATATTCAAGTGCCTCAATCATTGGGACTGCTGCTCTAACAGCTGCATGAGCTACATGTATCGATGTACCCGCGGATACGGTGTCTATCCCTATCCCTTCTTGGACATCAGCTATAAGCCTTCTGTTACTTTAGAGGATATACTGAACCAAAACTTTGGCCGCCTTAATGCCATACCAGTTTATCAACCTAAACAAAATTTGGAAGATGTTGTTGCGGCAGACTATAAAGTTGCTGAACAAGAACCACAGAAAACTAACAGCGAAACTGAGACTTTAAAAGATCCAGTGATTTTGGAAGAGAATTATTTGGATGTGACTACTTTAAGAGATGCAGTTGATAAGAAGGAAATTCCAGCAGAACCCAGTTATCAGTTGGGTGAAAAAACAACTGACACTTCTAAAACTGCAGCAACGGAAACAACACAAGCCACAGTTAAGAGATCAACGGAAAGGATATCGTGTTTGGATATCGGAAATAAGGTATAATCGGCTTATTGATAACACTTTCACATTTCTGAAGCTTTACAAAAACAGGTCAAAGTCTATTCAAAATAAGAAACTTATTATCACCAGCATCAAAATTAACTCTGTTTCCATTTAATACTTCAGCCGCTTTTAATTTTATAGAGTATTCGACAGGTCTGGGACACCACAAAATTTTAAGCAAACTTTGGCCTATTAAACAAATACAAACACAACAAAACATTTTTCTTTTACAAATACATTCTCATGAACTAAAATTTTTCTATCAACTTTAATCGAAATGCTGCGGCCACAATCAAAACTTGTAAAAATTTCAAAAGCTAACACTCTGTTTTTTATATTTTACTTATGGATTTCGAAATCTCAACCTGAATTTCTTTTCGCAAAATAAATGAATTTGTACAACAAATAAATACCCGACATATTCAATTACTAATTCTTTAAATATTTTTTATATCTCAATTCCAATTTTAAGTGCTTCAATAATGATGAGTGTTGCACCAAACGTTGCCATGGATATTTACATCAGTGTGTTACATAAGCAATGGAGAGGTGTACGCCCCACAATTCAAAGAACCATAACGACTGCAAATTGCGGAAAGAATAATAATAAATTTTCATTGTAAAATTAAGAATAAGACAAGTCCTGGAAAGTAAAAACAACTAATAAATCATTGTCTTTAATAACAATTAACCATGATCTTTTTTATTAAATAATCTTAAGTAATTAAAAAAGCGTTATTATTCAATCTTAAGTAAAGAAAATATTTTGTTCGTTAGCACAAAAAAAATAAATATATAAGATACACGAAGCCATTGTTAAGTCACGTCCAAAGTGTTTGATTAATTGAATCAAAACAGCTTTCGTGTATTCACTTGAAAAATACGTTGATTTAACTTATTTGAATTATGAATTTTAATTGTTAGAATAACGGGGCGCTTTTGTTAGACAAAAAATAATAATAAACAAAAAACAGATGCTAATTTATTGCAAAAAACAAAACAAAAAAAGAACTGGAATTTTTATTATCACAACAGAAAAAACAAACATATTCCAAACTGTCATTGTGTGCAGCCATATTCCCTAATATTTATTCTTTAGAATCAACACTCGATTGACAAGCCACTATATTTTCATATCGAAATTGGAAAAATCAAAATAAAACTCTTAAGTATTAAACACAATAACGGCAGCAGACTACAGACTACAACTTGTCAAAAATAGCATACCTGTAGCATCTGGTTCTAATTCTGCGAGCAGTGACATGATTTCTCTAGCAAATCATGTTTCATCAAATAACGTTTTAAGCACTGCAGTAGCCCTAGAGACTCCTGTAATCTCTGTGCCAATGGAAAATAATTCCACGCAAACATCCAAAAACCGTGCCTCTCCATTTGATTTACCTGTAGCATCTGGTTCTAATTCTGCGAGCAGTGACATGAATTCTCCAGCAAATCATGTTTCATCAAATAACGTTTTAAGCAATGCAGTAGCCCTAGGGACTCCTGTTAGTGCTGCAGTAACAAATAATTTGCCAGATGAGTGTACTAGTAATGCTCAAACTTTAGCATCGTCAAGTAACGTTAACTCTATTGTGAATCGTCCCAATACACTTAGAGTTATACCGCCAAATAAAACAATTTTCGTGTCTCGACTAGCGTCCGATACTACTGTCGAAGAACTCCAATCGTACATAAATTTGAATTGTGGTACCAACTTAGGTGTATCAGTGTATAAATTTTGCTACACAGAACCAAGAATAGTAGCATCTTTTAAAATTACAGTACCGGATGAGTTATTCAACAATATTATTTCTCCTGGATTTTGGCCTGATGGTATATACGTTCGTGAGTTTATGTTTAAAACAAGAGAAAAGAATACTGTTCGATTGCCGTCATCAGTAAAATCTACTTCAAAAAACTAAATGGTTATACTGAAAATTTTACTCTTTTATATCAAAATGTTCGTGGCATTAATACAAAGTTATCATCTTTATTTAACCAAAGTTATGCGTTTGATTTTCAAGTTATCGCTTTCACTGAAACTTGGCTTAATAATAATGTATTGGATACTGAAATAATGGGTGCAAGTTACTTAATATATAGACGTGATCGTGGCAATAACATGAAAGGAGGAGGTGTATTAATTGCAGTGTCAAGCATGCTTTCTTCTGAAAAGTTATCGTTTACTTCTTCACTGGATATTGAGTTTATGGGTGTTTTGGTAAAAATAAATCATAAAAAAATTTTCATAACCTGTTCGTATATTCCCCCAAATTCTCCTGAAATAATTTATAGAAAGCATTCGGATGCTATTTCAACTGTTGTGCATATGTCTCATCATAATGATAGCATCATCGCAGTTGGTGACTTCAATATGCCAACGATATTTTGGGATTTTTCGGCTGATAATGGTTGCTTTACACCATATAATTCTACTTTTAGTCTGAAATATAACGAGTTTATTGATTGCTTATTGGATATGAATCTTTATCAGATAAATGGCATATATAATGATAACCACAAGCTTTTAGATTTGGTTTTTGTAAATGATTGTGTTGACACGTCTGTCCTTCGCACTATTCCTCTAACCTTACCGGAGGACTGTTATCATCCCACAATCTTAATATCTACAGGTTTTCCATCTGTTTATATATCTCGTTCTGCGTACAACTCAAAAGTCAAGAGTTTGTGTTTTAAAAGGGCAAATTATAACAAAATAATCGAACTTCTACACAATACAGACTGGCACAATTTACTCGTAGCTTCGAACTTAGAAAACAATCCCGATGTTATTGATCACATAACCATAAAATTCTACGATAGGATTTATTGGATCTTGACCCAATGTGTTCCTAAACAAGTCGCTTCTCAAGTATCTGGACCTCCATGGAATTCAAAGTTTCTTTCCAAACTTAAAAATAGCAAAAACAAATATTATAAGATATACAAAAAATCAGGATCATCCTCAGATTTTGCAAAATACTCTGTTGCCCGTGCCGACTATAACAAGTTAAATCTTAAATGTTATAAATGTTACTTACAAAAAATTAAAAACAACTTGAAGAAAAATCCAAGGTCTTTCTACAATTTCGTGAACTTAAAAAGAAAATCAGTTTTCTTTTCGCCCACTATGAAGCTAAATGAAAAAGAATCAGATAACGAGGCTGAAATTAGTAACTTGTTTGCGGATTTCTTTTCATCTACTTATTCTGCTGATCAAACTATTACTACTGGGTTGCAATCAAATTTTTGTCCTGGAAGTCAATCTATTTTAATTCCATTTCTGGATGAAATTTCTGTTCTCAATGGATTGAAAAAATTGAAATTCTCGTACAAGAGTGGACCTGATAATGTTCCTAGCTGTGTTCTAATTAAGTGTGCTGATGCCTTAGTGTTTCCTCTTACATTATTGTACAATCTTTCAATTAAAGTCGGAAAATTCCCTGAAATGTGGAAGAATTCTTATATTATTCCGTTGTTTAAATCTGGTACCAAATCTGACATTAAAAATTACAGAGGAATCGCTAAACTGAGTATTATACCGAAACTCTTTGAAAAATTAATTACAAGTAGCTTGTGCCACCAGGTGTCATCAACATTATGTTCTAGTCAACATGGTTTTCGTAAAGGCTGCTCAACTATAACCAACCTCATACAATTTACAACTTTGGTAAATCGTGGTTTTGTCAATAAAAAACAAACTGATGTAGTCTACACAGATTTCAGTAAAGCATTTGATAAAGTTAACCACAAACTTCTATTGAGTAAACTGCATTATATGGGATTCACACGTGGCTGTTTGAATTGGATTAGTTCCTACCTTACTAATAGGAAACAAAATGTTTTATTCAAAAGTACTATATCTAAACCGATCCCCGTTACGTCTGGTGTTCCCCAGGGAAGTCATCTGGGACCCCTATTATTTTCACTATTTATCAATGACTTACCTGCAGTTATCAAAAACTCGTTCATTCTTATGTATGCTGATGACGTAAAAATATTTTTTACCTACAATATCTTTGATGATCATAAGTTTCTTCAAGCAGATTTAAACTCTTTGTACTCTTGGTGTGAAATGAATTTAATGACATTGAATCTAAAAAAATGCAAGCATATGTGTTTCTTTCGGAGGAGCCATTTCAACGTAAAATATTTTTTGGGTGGTTATGAGCTGGAAAATGTTTGCACTTTCACAGATCTTGGAATTTTACTAGATCCAAAACTGAATTTTATTCAACATATATCTCTAACTGTTAGAAAAGCCAGAAGTCAACTGGGGTTCATCAAACGCTGGGCAAAGGAATTTGAAGATCCTTATGTTACTAAGCAGCTTTTCACATCGCTTGTTCGTCCCATTTTGGAATATGGATCAATAATATGGGATCCAACATATAAGGTTTACATCAACACAATTGAATCTGTACAAAAACAATTTTTAATATTTTGTCTTCGAAGTTTGCAATGGAACCCATTTTGTTTGCCTTCTTATAAAGCTAGACTAGCTCTTATTAAGTTACCATCCCTAAGTAGTCGAAGATCTATGTTAAACACTTTATTTATTTTAAATATAATTAATGGTAAAACCTGCTCTGAATTCTTAATTGAAAATTTATCATTTTGTGTTCCTCAACGTCCTACTCGTTTCTTCTGTCTACTTAATATTAAATTTCTAAGAACAAATTACGCTAATTCTGATCCTTTTATTAGATGCTGTAAGGACTTTAACAAGATATATTATTATGTTGATTTCTCTTTCAGTGAAAATTTGATTAAACGAAATATTTTGTTTGCATTAAATAACAGCCAATAATTGATATTTCTTTGTATTTTAATCTGTATATGTATGTAAATAGTCTGTAAGAATTGTAAATTCATAGACTGTAAAATAAGTAAAATAAATAAAATAAAAATAAATAAATGTGCGTATATGAGAATGATTATTTTTACTACCACAGGCAACAAGGCTACGGGTTGTTGTCCCTGCTGTTTTTGTGCTTGTAGCCAAATTAAACTAATTTCTATTTTAGTGAGCGACAATAAGTAGATGCAGTGTTGCCAGTATAATATAAATACATTATTGTAAACTTGAAAATATATTGTTTTATTATACAAAAAGCAGCAAGAAACTATATTTCCAAGCTAATGAATTGATTTCATGTCATATATTGTTGACTTGAAATATATTTTATTGAAAGAACACTATTTAAGAGTATTAAATATATAAAAGCGGCTACAGTGCCGCTTGAAGAAAATTCTACTACAAACAACAACACAAGGTTATTTATTTGGTGGTGTCTTTCCAAAAATAATTAAGTAGCTGACTACGAGGCGACGATTGTAGCCAACGGCTTTTGTAGTCGGTGTTCGTGTAGCCTGCTGTTGCTATTGTGTTTAACGCTTAAGTAAAGAACTTCTTAAGTAAAAATTAACGTTTTTGTAAAACAAACAATTTTTTTTAGAATAAATTCTTGTTTCCAATTCAAGAAACAATTTTTAAAATCTCTTTTTCATTTTAATACAAATTTATTTATTTGTTTAATAAATATTAAAATTTTTCATCTCTGCAGCTGTTGTTTTGGCTTTTTTGATTTCTAATAAAAATTAATTTCTTTCAATTTCAAATTTATTTAATTTATAAAGTAAAAGAACAACATATTTATTTTATTTGTTTACTCTACAGTGCCAAAGGAAACTCAATTGACTTTGTTTAATTTGCAAAATAAACAAAATTCATTTACTTTTGTATACCACAAATAAGTTTAAGTTTGCCAGCTCTGAAATCGTATTATAGATGTTGCTGATTTTTAATATATATATATATATATATATATATATATATATATAGTTTTTTCAATATATTTTGGACTATATCCAGTACATCAATCCAAGAAGTAGAACCCTTTAGAACGCCATCAGTTTGGTTGAAATCGGTCAAGACGTACCAAAGTTACAAGCGGGACACATACTTACAACCACACACACACACATAGTCATACAACCATAGAAACGGGTTCTCAGAATTAACCAGGAATTCGCGGAACTCTGATGAGAAATCTTTTTTTTCAAAACGGTATAAAACCAATAAGTTTCCAATTGTTGAGAATTTCAAAGTTTCTCAGTGGGAAGTTAAAGAAATTAAACAGGTCCAAACTGAATCAACATTTTCCGTTCAGCGTATATATCTGAATACGGAATCGGGGATGCAGGTTTTTTAGCAACAATTCCACCTCACCTGGGCTCTAGAGGGTCCCTTTTTGTTATCTTAAAACGATGCAGTCAACTGGAGAAACGCGTCGTTGCAATTCTCCAGATAAAATGTTGATGGGTGGTGTTTTGCCCGTTAGCAACCGTTAAGTGTTTGCAGATAAAATAATGAAAACTACAAGTTCTTTTAGAGACTATTTTTGTTAAAATGTCATTACAAATTTTGACAAAATGTTTGAAAAGTTTCCCATCTTGTGAATTAAAGTTATTGCATATAAAACTTCATAAAGCCAACTGTTGCGTATCACAACACAACTGGATTAAAGTGCTTTTCAAGTCCTTCTGAACTTATTAAATACATATTCAAATCCTTTTACACCAACACACACACACATACACACATATAAGTCTGTACATAATTTTAATTAAAGGACGTGGTTTTTCAGTTTTTATTTCTAAGCCACGCCAAACATGTATTTAACACTTTTTGTACCGCAATTAGTGGCAAAATCAGAAAAATAATCAAACGTCTATGGGCGAATGCAGGCAACACTCACATACACATTCGAACAAGATTTTAATAGTTTTTACTGCAGTTTAAATGGATGGCGTGCAGTGTTGCCAATTCGGACTTCTAATTAGTAGAGTTCATTATTTTCTATTAGCAGCCACTTGATGTTAATTTTGGGTTATGTTTTTTTTATATATTCCAGAAAGACTTATTGAGTGTTTCTCGGGAGTATATCAAAATTTTATCAGATTGAACATTTTATCAATACCCTTTACATTCCCATGAAATTTTATAGCTTCTGTTTATGACAAACAGCCAGCAGTTTTATTAAGTCCTAATAGAGCATTCAGTATTATAAGAGGTCTGCTCAAAATATAAGGTTACATATCAGATTCTCGGTCTACAGGCCTTTCAAAGATGTTCCTGGAGTTGTAAATTATTGCGGTCATCTTTTATGAACTCAGAGCATCAACAATCAAGGATCAATATTAAGAAATTTGATATGAACGCTCGTCGAATCACTATTTAAGAAATTGCCACAGATATCGGCATATCGGTTAGCTCATGCCATGCAATTTATTTCAAACCTTTTTTACCCGAAAACACATCCCTAATCATGACTTAGACAAACGTACTCACCAGATTTGGCCCCTGGCAACTTATTCTTGTTCCTAAGATCAGAGAAACCCATGAAAGGACGTCATTTTGAAAACAGTGAAGAGATAAAAAGCGAAATAAAGGTCTTGGATCCACAGTCCTTATCAGAATTGCTTCGAGCATAAGTATAAGCCCCGGTGCTTATAAACTGTTGAGAAAAGTGGAAATTCGCTCCATTTTTTTAGAGATAGTCCAGTCACTCCAGTGGCATGTTTCTCAAAACTACGAGTTAAAAACCTGCAAGAAAAAACATCTACACAACAACACCTTTATAAAACTTATTTTTATTTTGTGTGTATTTTACTTGCAGATCCTTAACGGGCCCCAAGAATCGGTTGCCAGCTAGATTTAAGTCCAAGCATGCCCCTGCAAGACTGTAAACGATATTAACAAGCCGCAACTGCAATTGAATTAACTCTTCAATATGGCCGCGCAATTGAAATGAGGCCCCAATTACAATCACACTGTTCTCAAAACGCATGTACAGTTTTGATTACTGGGAAGGACTTCCCAATACAATTCGCAGCATATGTTACGCTGCTATTTATATATCCCATATTTCAGAATCAGATTGTCATTATATGGTATATGTTCTGTTATGAAGTTCTGGCAACACTTTTTGTACTTAAACTGGGAACAATGATATTTATACACTCACTTACACACGCACCCACAATTATGTAAGTGTGTGTGGTCTGTGTGCCGACATTGTGCTGCGTCAACACTGTCATCACGATGCCGAAAAGTTTGGATGAAAACCTCTAAAGACTTTAAATAATCACATTTTGGTTTGTGGTTGTCAATATTGTTTTTCTGAGCATTATTCTGGCTCTTCTTAGTTTGTAAAGAGTGATTTCTTAAGGCTAATATTTCTGTATGAATAAAAATATTTTTGAGATCCTGCAGAAAAACAATTGTTGCATATATTATATATAAGAGTATGTGTTCCTTCACGGGGTAATAGTGCTCGCGTTGATTTTTTATATAGTGCTTACTACCGATTTTCATAGATAATGTTTATGATATTTATTTTTATGGCTGCAGCGCCAGACATCTATTCAATATTACCACCGATGCAGTATTACCATCGACCAAGCGATTAAGCCAAGTGGTGGTAGGAATAAAATACTAAAATCCATGACTATAAAAAAGTTGTTAATATAATTAATTTATAATAAATTTAGTATTTGACGTATTGTCATTATACTGTTATAATATAGAATATTATAATGTGATTTTTTAAAATCTTCAGTGAGCTTTCATTTAAATTCTATAAATTCTCAAATGGTTTATAAAAGTCTTTTGATAATTTCAAAACTTTTGAAACTTTTCAAAACTGTGGTTGAAGTCTACTGACGATTTGGACAATGCTTAACCACCCAACAAATAAATTTCATATTATAATTAATTTATTTAAATCCTGGGAACCATAAAAATTGCACCCGTTAGTTTGTGGTTTAAATGATGTTGCTGCTGTTGTCGTTTTAATTATATTGTTTCACCAAAGGCTTACAAAGCAAATAAATGCTGGTACTATGCATTTACAAACACAATATACGATATGCATGAGTGTGTGTTTATGAAACGTATCAATATATGCACCACCCCATTGGAAATTTTCATGATTGGGCATGAATATTCATGCCCAGTCATGCCACAGAGTTCTTTAGAGAATGAGAAAGTTTTCGGATTTTATAATTTAACTTCCGTTAAGTGATTTTAAAACTATTTTATTTCAAAGAATTTCAGCGTTTTTAATTCTCTGGGCGACTAAAATTCTACATGAATTCCATATTTGGACCGAATTGAACTCTGTGACATGGCTGATATGGGTTTATTTATTAGACTTTTCTTATGTATTAAACTTAGGAGCTTAAAACTGTTGGACGTGACTGGAAAATACCTGATTATAGATTATCTACTCTAATTTAGGCGAAAGGAGTTATTATAAATTTAATTAATATCCGTAATTTGATAAAAACTTGTAATTCAACTCAAAATCTGAAGATTATCTTCGTTAAGGGATCTTTAACCATACAAAATCCATACTTTAAAGCCATTTTAACTTTAATAATCGTTTATGAATTAGGGGGATAGAGTTTAGTGCCGCGCCACTGGAAAAATAAAATTGAACTTCAAAGATTCGAAACTGTAACTCTTAATTTTGAAAAAGTTTTCAATATTCTATTAGTTTCTGTCTTTGATATTAAATGACTGATTTATTTTTGATTCCTTTAACAAAATTTTTTAAATTAGAAATTTCATCAAACTGCCTGTCCCACGATGTCACTCGATATGAATCTGTTAACACATTCAATAAAGACACCAAATAAGTGATGATATACACACGAGTACCGATGCTGGAAATGTTGCGGTTTACGAGAATAGCTGTTGGTTATATAAATGGGAATGTTTCTAACATCTTTCTGAATATGACGAATTACGAATCTTGGCGTGTTAATCTGAATTAAATTCAATGTTTTGAGCCCCTGTCGTTACTCAAGAGTTGCAAAGCTAAAAAATAAGTTTTTCTTTCGGAGTACAGCTGTTACGATGAAATATAAGAATCGTTTAATAGATCTTTCCATGGAGTTTTTCAAAAAACTGAATATTTCAATGCATTTAATTAAATCTTAAATAAATTTTCGTTTTTCTCTTCAAGTATCAGTTCTTGAAATACTGTGCAAGATCAGAAACTAAGGAATTTGGAAAGAAATAAATATATTTTGCAGAGTATTAAATGTTGAACTTTATCAGGATGAGTCTGATGATGACAATAAAAATCTCGTTTTTACCGAAACAATTAAGTTGCGGTCACACTTGGCGAAAATTTTACTAAAAAAGCGTGACCACTTAAGTAAAAAATATATTGATTCAGATACGTGACTAGAATTAAATGTCACAATGGAATTTTATTATTTAAAGACAACCTGAAGCAGGACAGAGAAAGTGGATACCGTCTTAAAGTTAGAATTGTTATGAATACAGTTTTCATTATGGTTTTGCCCTTTACTGTAAAATTTCAATTATGGATTGGTCACTTTTTACTTAAGGCCAAAAATTGTGCAATATCCTGACTGTGCCATTCGATTAAAATTTAACCTCTTAATCGAATATAAATTAAACTAGCATTTGAGCAAAAATTAATCAAATAAAACTTAACCCTGGATGGTTACTTTTAGTTAAACCGACAAACAATTTTTAAAAATAATTTTCAGCGTAACAGTTTTTAAAGTAGAAAAATAGACAAAAATATTTTTAGTATAACATAAAAATATTTTCTCTCTTAAAATAAATTTCCCCGACTCGACGAACAGCTACCATCCAGGGTTAAATACATCTTCTACAATCCTATTGCATTTATACCATGACTTTTACTGTGCCGAGACAATTTTTGCCGAGTAAATTTTTTCTCGTATGATTGTTTAATATTTTTGAGAGCAGAAAGCGAATAAAACTCAATAGTGAAGCTCAAATTAGACGTAACTGTAATCCTAAAAACATAACCTTAAATGGCAATACAACTCGAATCAATGTTAAGAACAAAATTGATTCTGAAAACTTCATCAATATTTTAAAACATTCTAGGAATTTTATATTTGCAATTAGAAATATTTAAAAATATTTCATAATCAAAGAGCAACAAGTAAATTTGAGCCACACATCGGGAGTGAGAAGTTACATGGCAGGAAAATTTCCAACCGTCTTATCGAGCACATAAAATTGCAAATATTCACTTCTACATAATTACACATTTATATACAAACAATAACCCAAATACCCTTAATAAAATTTAGTTAAAATGTTCCGCATGAAAGACACACACGCGGCATCACATACTCCTGCAATTGTTTTAAATTTTAAAGTCACTGACAGACCTGGAATTTCATAGCAACAGAGTATCTGCAGTTGAGTGGCACTATGAGAAAAAGAGACTGTAATTAAATTAACACATAAATTGGCATGCACTCAATATGTGTCATCATTTTCCACAGAAAATATTTAAAAAAAAAACGAAGAAAAATATACAGATAAAATGAACGAATCGTATTCAGTGGAAAGTCTGCACAAACTTAAGGAGGTGCTGATTTGTAGGACACCGACAGTCGTTGATAAAAAATGTTATAAAGATTTTATATTGTTTTCGTAAAAGTTATAGAAGAATTTTGTAGATTAAAAAAACATAAAAATTAATTTACTAAAATTTAATATTTATAATTTTTAAAAAATATTATTGGAGCCTTCCTACAGAAACTGTAACATATCGTACGGTGACCAAAATTTTACTAGAACAATAGCGGGCCATAATACAAAGCTTTTTGAGCTATTCCCCAATTTATCCTCGTCTGTGACCTATTGAACTCCACAAATAATTATTTATTTTTGATTACGGTGACAGCAAATGCATTAAAATATTCAGTTTTTTGAAAAACTCCATGTAAAGATCTACTAAACGATTCTTATATTACATCGTACCAGCTGTACTCCGAAACAAGAATTTATTTTCAACTTTTTAACTCTTGAGTAACGACAGGGGCTCAAAACATGTCACATGCTCGGAAGTTCACATTAAAAACATGGACATTTCATGCCTCTCCAAACTTGTGGAAAAGTATTGAATGTAATTCAGATTAACATGCCAAGAATCGTATCTTGTCATATTCAGAAAGACATAGAAAACATGCCCATTTATTTAACCAACTAACACAGCAGAGTAGAACGAACTGCTATTCTCGGAAACCGCTACATTTCCAGCATCGGTACTCGTGTGTACATCATCACTTATCAGGTGTCTTTATTGATTCAAATCTAGTGACATCGTGGGACAGGCAGTAAATATGTTTCGTTTACAGAACGATATTTAAAGACAACGTGGGACAGGCAGTTTGATGTAGTTTTCATTTAAAAAAAATTTATGTAAGT
Organism: Linnaemya vulpina; assembly: GCA_963675445.1. Lineage (NCBI taxonomy): Eukaryota > Metazoa > Arthropoda > Insecta > Diptera > Tachinidae > Linnaemya > Linnaemya vulpina. The sequence goes on from OY776277.1 coordinate 10,957,878, forward strand.
TATCAAAAATATATAAGTTGTTTAATATCAATGACAGAATCTAATAAAATATTGAAAACTTTTTAAAAATTAAGAGTTACATATTTCAATCTTTGAAGTCCAATTTTATTTTTTCAGTGTCGCGGCACTAAACTTTATGAGTTTAAAACTTATTCTTTAAATTATAGCAATTGTATTTATAATTTTGTGGCTCTATAATTATTTTTTAAATATTTTTAATTGCAAATATCAAATTTATAGAATGTTTTAAGATATTGATAAAGTTTTCAGAATCAATTTTGCCCTTAAGGTTGATTTGAGTTGTATTGCCATTTAAGGTTATGTTTTTAGGGTTATAGTTACGTCTAATTTGAGCTTCACTATTGAGTTTTATTCGCTTTCTGCTCTCAAAAATATTAAACAATCATACGAGAAGAAATTTACTCGGCAAAAAGAAACACATTAAAAATTATAATACAAATGCAACAGGATCTTAGAAGATGTTTTTAACCCTGGATGGTAACTGTTCTTCGAATCGAGTAAATTGTAAATATTTTATTGGGTTTTGCAATCTTGCCGTTCACGTACTCTTCTATGCCAAAGTTTTTATTGAAAGTAATTAACTTTTTTAATTCCTCATGATGTGATCAGTCAATAAATTTTCCTGCAAAAGTACTCGAATGGGGCTTATATAAGCTCTGTATGATAATAAGCCTAGAAAAAGGAAAATAATATTTTTGATATACAAATAAATGCATCAACTAATTTTTGGTGATATTGATGGTCACCGTATTGGCATCGTACACCTATTCAAACCCAGCAAAACTTTTATGAACGGTTCCAATAAAATATATCTGTTGGTATATATTTTTAATAGCATCCTAAACTAAACTAAAATTGCAACCTTTAAACTCCTGGAAATTACTTCAACTTTACAAAAACTGAATTTAACAAATACAAAATACCCACGAAAAAACAATTTAAAACCAACTGTTTTTCTTGTTGTTGTTTTTTTTTCATATAGAGTGTATATTAAAGACTCATTTGAACGCATGACCGCGCATCAACGACAGAGGCTGTTGTTAAAATTGTGTGTTTTCATCTGAATTAAAATTATTACGTTTTATTAGAGCCGGCGCTTTAATTCGTTTATTCTTGCATGTCCTTTTTCTTTGCTGGGATCTGACGTATTGTATGCTGCAAAGTCAAAATATTGTTGTCAATATTCCGACAACTAGTTAACAAAATGAACAACAGCAACGATGAAGAAAAAAGAGAAACAACAGCAGCAGCATATACTCGCATGTACGTGTTGTTTATTTCCTGTGGTATGATCTGGAAAATAACGTCATACAATAGACTGGTGCAAAAATCAATGAAATTTATGAATGTTACAAACACAAGCACACACATGTGTGTGTGTGTGTGTGTGTATATGTGCCGAAAATATTTCTCTGAATTATCGGAGGATAATATCCGACTTTTATAAGAAATTTCTATTAATTATAAATAATTTTGTGCGATAAATGACGCGCATTAATTAGCGCACCGCCCTAAAGTTTTATATACAGGATTTATTTAAAATTTATATTAATTATGACCATAAATTTTTTTAATTTAATCATGGGCAGTTTTAAGTCAGCAACGATTTTATAAACTCGCAATAGCTTGACTCTCTCATTCGTTTAAAATTTTGTTTTTTATTGTAGCACAAATTAAACGAGCATTCGAATAAAAATTAATTAAATGAAATTCAACATTCTTATATATCGTTGTGTCGACTAAATATATTTACTGCCTGTCCTACGATGGCACTCGATATGAATCTGTTAACACATTCAATAAGGACACCAAATAAGTGATGACATACGAACGAGTACCGATGCTGGAAATGTAGCGGTTTCCCAGAATAGCTGTTGGTTATATAAATGGGAATGTTTCTTGCGCCTTTCTGAATATGGCGGATTACGAATCTTGGCATGTTAATCTGAATTAAATTCAATGTTTTGAGCCCCTGTCGTTACTCAAGAGTTAAAAAGTTGAAAATAAATTTTTGTTTCGCAGTACAGCTGTTACGATGAAATTCGAATAAATCGACAAACAATTTTTAAAAATAATTCTAGCGTAACAATTTTTAAGGTAAAAAATAAACAAATTATTAGTTAAGTATGTTATTTAAAAGATAATAAAAACAAATAAAATAAAACACAAACATTTTTTTCTCTCTCTCTCAAAATTCGATAGGAATTTAAGCCAACTTAAAAGAGTTATATGATAAAGAGTAAATGAGCTTCGTCGATTCCACGGACAGTAACAACCATCCAGGGTTAAAAACATCTTTAAAAACCTATTGAACTTATACCATGATTTTAAATGTGTTTCTTTTCGCCGAGTCAATTCTTTCTCGTGTGGTTGGTTAATACTCTTTGAGAGTAAAAAAAGAGAATAAAACTCAATAGTATAGCTCAAATTAGACGTAACCATAATTCTAAAACGATAAACTTTAATGGCAAGACAACTCGAATTAATGTTAAGAACAACTCCGTATTCAATTGTAATTGACATAACCTTAACCCTAGGAACCAAATTCATATGATGTTATGAATAAGTCGCGCTTAATTTAAGCTTAAGAACGGAAATGAATCCTAAAGCGAAATTCAAGAAACATCAAGGAAAACAGAAATGTTTTTCTAGTCCACTTTCTTTTTAACATTTTTCGTCTACAGAAAACAAAGAAGTCAGATGTTTGCTCATGTTTTTAAATCATGGTGTGAGTCAGGCGTTATACCGTGTTCAGACGTGCCCCTAAATTGCGCAATTAGGGAATTTTTTCCAATTAAGGTCGTAATTGAGCACAATTTATCATACAATAAGTCAATTAATAAACTGTAAACTTGTAAAGTTTTCCTTTTTGTTTTTTTTTTTTATGAAAAAAATCGATCGCAATGACTCCTAGAGCTCCATATTTCTATTACATGTAAGTAAAATTTTTTCTAAACCAAAATTTGCATAAATTTTTTTTAATTTACAAACGCGAATACTCACGAAACAAATAAAACCAATGTTTTTTCAGCTGTCGAATGATAACTGAGTCAGCTAAATTGAGTATGTGTGAACACTAGATTTAATTGCGCAATTAAAATTAAATTGACTCTATTAAAAATGCATGTCTGAGCACGGTATTACTCGTAAAACAGAAGAGACTGAATCAGAGAATTTTAGCGTCGTGGTAGCAGCATGTTCAGGTTTTATTTTTGCTTCGGAGTTACCATAAATCCGTACCCTGCTACCACGATGAAGCTGTAATTTAGGCTCCTCTACATCTGATCTTTTCTGAGTATTTCTTAATGAATTCCAAATTCTAAGTTTTATTGCAGTCGTAAGTGTGTGGGCGCATATTTTTGTGTTCCACTGTTAAGTACCCGTGGGTAAGCTGCCCTAGAACGGAGTTACTATAATAATAATAATTATTTATAATTTTTTTTTTTTATATTTCATTAGTTTCAATTCAACTAGGGATGTAATAGAATCTTGTAATAAATTTTGTCCTGTTTAAAGACGCCCGACCGCTAACTGTGAATGTGTGTGTGTGTGTGTGTGTGTCTGTATACAGTATTATTAGTGTAGTAGTGAGCATTTTAGGTTTAAAATATGTCATGATATAAAAAAACAAACATTTAATTTAATAAGAATGTAGTTCATATCCCAGCAAACAAAAATTCAATGAACTTCTGTGACAAAAGCTGCCCGAAACATATGCGTTGTTTTGGAATTTACGATCTTAACAACGCCCGACTTATTAATAAAAATATTATTAAACTTTAGCAAAACGTTTCTTTGTAATCGTGTAATCTTTCAATGACATTGAATGTTATTTGAAATTGAATGTTATTTGAATATTGAATGTTATGGACTTTGGAACATGACATGAAACTCGCCTAAAGTTCAATAAAATATGTGCAAGTTTTTCAACAAAAACTAAAGCTTTTTATGAATTAAGCTGAATCAAAAATGTAATTTCCAGCACTTTTGAAATCCCAATGAATAGAAATAAAATATATAAAATATTGCAACAGTCACCTCATGTACAAACCATTAGAAATAACTCCAGTCGACATATTTATAGTACTTTTCAATCCTTTAAAAGCTCCTTATTCACTGGGCATAGTTGGTTGCTAACATTTTCACCAACTAGTGCAGTTGTCCTTTAAAGAAAATTATACCACAAAATGGTGTATGACGGAAAGCAAAGAAATACCAGCACTCACAACACTACCCCCTGGGATAACAACTGCAAATATGGCATAAATTAAATGTTTGTAATAATAAAACAAAAAGGTTTATTATTTTGTTTTATCACTTGTTCGTGCATATCTCTGGGTCTTTTTGAAGGACAACAAATCTCGTCAAATTTATCACGAAACATTAAACGACTTACAACATGTTGATGTTTGCATTCACATTTTTCTTTTTTATTTTATTTTTCACTTGAAATTTTCTCATAGTTTTCATTTGACTGTACAGCATGATTAAATGGCTTAAAGTTGTAAAATTATAAGACATAAACTTTTGATTGTAACATATGTTGTGTGTTTAATACACATGCAAATACATATTCATATATAAATGTCTATATGTTTGTATATACGAGATCTGATGACAACTTCCTGATTTTTGAAAATTTTCAATTTTCATTACGGAAAGTTTAAGAAAAATATGATTTGATTAATAAAAAAGTTGAGAATTCGATGACATCGAATGTCCCACTAGTCATGCCCGCATATACTCGTCTACATGAGTGTGTATGTGTGGCTGTGCCGCACAGGCTACTTGACAAAAATTCATAAATTCTTTGTATCAGCACTTCTTCCGTTTGTGGCCTTTATTTTTATCACAAAGTTTTTTAGTGTCTTTTAATATGGATACAAGTAAGTGTGTGTTCACTGGGCAACAACGACTGCTGGACATCCCTCATTAATATTTTTTTAGGAAGAGCAACATTTTATTTTTCATCACGTACAAAAGTCTTTCCTTCAGCATTAAAATGTGTTTTAACACTTTTGTAGAAAACTGCTGCAATATTTATTGCAAGAATATTTCTTCTATATTTTATATATATTTTCGCATATAAATGAAAAGTAAATATTTAGAAAGTACATGAATTTTAATCATCAGAAAAGAGGAATTTTCTACTCCAAATTTCCTCTCTTCATAATAATTTTAATTTAGCGTACAGATTTTTGTATCAAATTCAATCAGGCTCAATAGGATAATTCAAAAGGACCTGATATATATTTCAAGCCTAATCAATTTAATTAACTCAAACAGCAGAGCAGATCAGCTGTTATCGAAAGCGGCCGCACTTTCATCATCTGTTCTCATGTTTATGTTTGATTCTCACTTCTCGTTAGGTGACGCGGTGGAACAGTGGTTTTCACTTTTATTTAAATAGATATAGGGTGTTCTTTATAGAGTGATACATCTTTGAGTTGGCATCACTGCTTTATTTGACCACCCATTTAACAAGTGATACTTGCTTTTTGTTTAATTTCCTTTGACATTTCATTATGGATCGACTTACAACAGAGCAACGCATGCAAATTGTGGAAATTTTCAATCAAAATAATGGTTCTGTTCGTGATACTTATGGTGCACTTCGTCCATTCAAAATTTTGTTTTCCGATGAAGCCCATTTTTGTTGAATGGGTACGTAAATAAACAGAATTGTCGCATTTGGAGTGAGGAGAATCCACAAGCTTTTGTCGAAACACCATCCACATCCACAGAAAATTACTGTTTGGTGTGCTTTATGGGCTGGCAGAGTCATTGGCCCAGTCATTGTCTTCAAAAACGATGATGGCTACAATGTTACTATTTATGAAAATTGGTGTTCCAGATTGCGCCTTGTACGCGCCAACCGTGGCGGCCACCCGGCCGAAATAATTTTTAACATTAATGACATAAAATTGTCTATCCATTAAAGACCGTTTCATTGATATCAAAAATAAATTACTATGTTTTATTATGATTTAAGCTTGTATCACTCTATAAAAAACACCCTTTATTTTATTGTGAAATAGAATCCGAGAATAGTGTCGACCCAAATCCATCCGGCTTAAATCCATGTGTTGCAGTTTCAATACTTTCTTCGTTTCCTAATTTGGAGAATTTTTGTTCTATTTTCACTTGTTTTTTTACGAGTAGGACCAGCACTCAGGGGACGGCCCCTTCTGATGCAGTGCTTTCGAAAAAGGCCATTCTATTCGACAGCGTAAATTGGTTCGGACTAAGAATGTGCTTAAATTATTGGTGTGCATGGAAAGATTAACGATCTTGTCAAATTAAACAGCCTGAAGTTGGCTAAAAGAGTGCACATATTTTGAATAATATAATTCCGCAATTCGGTAATAAAAAAATCTTAATATGTAACAGATCTTTTAATTTTTTTTTCTACGCTTTGCTCTGGTACTGGGAAAGAAGGGCCTAGTGTTAAGAGGACAGAATAGAAGATGGACAATATTTTTTTTCAGCTATTTTTACTTTTAACCTCGCCGGTGAATTTTTTCACAGATACCGACGAAGGAGGGCGATGTATTCCACTCCCTAAGAACATCACGGTGTCATTCACTGTTGGTAAGATTCAGCGACAAGTGCCATGCCTTGTTAATGACCAAGGCATGGCAACAGATTGACAATAATTAACACAATCCTGCACTGATGCAGATCAGAAAAACTCCATCCATATTCATGACTGAGGAGTCGATCTGAAGATCTGAAGCATCGGAGTCTTGTGTCTTACTACTTCAGCCAACAGCACAATTACAAACTTTTTTGGTTTGAATTTTTTTATACTGAAATATGATACGCTTCTCGTATTCAATTTTATAACAAAATAAAAAAATCTGTGTATAGATGAATTGAGTCATTCCCTACTAACGCGCCTAATTAGCGGTGGCAAACGAAAATACATATCGTACATTTACTTTAACAACGTCATAACTCAAAAAGTGAATTTTTGGAGCTAAAAATAATCCACATGTCGTTTTTATTATTGAGTAAAAATTTTATTAAAATATTTTATATACTTGATTGATTTCTAAATGATTTCTAAACTCATACGAGCAGTGAATAATTTTATGAAAACTATTTAAACTGACTTTCACACCGAACGTTATAGAATGAATTAAGAGACAACAAAACGTTATGAATTATGTCCAATTGTGTGTAAAATAATAAATAAATAAATCATTTCCCTGTTTGGTGTAGGGTGTAGAAGTTCTCATCAATTTTGTGTAGCAAATTTCCTTGATTTTTTTTTTCTCTATTGTTAATTTAAAAGTCGATTTACCCAGTTTGTAGAGACAAAATTTTTACATACGCACACACACTCACTCTGCCGTAAATACATTTCCTCCAACAAATTCAATCAGAGATAATCGGATTCAACAAAATCCCTTTCAAAGGAGACAAAAATAAAGGAGCAAAATTTGTGGCATAAGCAAATCCTTTTTGTTTGATTTTGGTTTTGTTGCGGTTACTTTGAAGAGGCTGCAACTGCTACAGATTTTATAGAAAAACAAAAAAAGTATTTAAATTTTGAAATAATTTACTTGGCTCTATTTCCCATTCTTCATGTAACTTGACCTGAACGCTGTTGTACTTTATTAAATGGCTGTTGGAAATTTGGGACTGCAAACGAGAGTAAATACGTCCTCATTTCACTAATTCCGTTAAATAGGCGATTTATTACTGGAACAAAAATGAAAGAAAGAAGGAAAGAGAAGAGGAGGGTCTTGTTTAAATAGGGCTTAAGAGATTTTTTCTTGTACAAATAAAGTTAAGCAACTGCAGGCATAAATCTTTATGGCTCATATTTGCCCATGTAAAACATTTGCTGTGTGCCTGCACCACTAAAAGGGGCACAAACACACTTAACCACTGGTTCTTATCGAGTGTATTTGGTTTCGGAAATTTTAAATAATTCAAAACCCACAGACAAACAAAAAGTTGTTGAACTTCTCACAAATTCCTTACAAATTATTTTTATTTGAATTTATTTTATTTTTTCTAAACAAACAGAAAGTCAATCTTCCTGCTGCAATCAGTTCAATTGTTGAGTCAAGATTTCAAATTAAAATTTCAATCGTTTGATTTGATTAGATATTTTTAAAACACTATAGAGTTGTTATCAAATTGGTTGCTTCACATTTTCATGTAGATGACTTCGGTCCTCTTTTGTTGTGTCTTTACTGCAGCTGTTGGCGACAGATTTCATTAATTGAAAAATTTCATCTTATCCGCAGTTTGATTGTGTTTTTGTTGGAGTTTTCTTCCAAACAAAAGCGGTCAGAGAAATGGATCACATGAAAGAAAGAGAACTCAAAACTAATTAGCAAAACAACTAAAAAGTTGTTGTCACAACACTCACGTACACCACATCACATCACATCACATCCGTCGAGGGTGCAAATGCAGGGAAAGTGTAAGTGTTTTGCTTTCAAACGGAATATGGAAAACTTGCAAAAAGTGTTTGAAAATTGATTATTGAGACTAATTGATGAATAAGTTTTTTATTATCTTATTGACGCTTAATCTGCTCCAGTTTCTTAGAAAACAAATTATTGGCCATATAATAAAAATGTTATTTTTAAAATGAATTATTTTATATTCATATTTAGAAAAGAAGAATATCCTACTTAGAATGTGTTTAAATATACAATTTGAAATTTTTATTGAACTGCATGTTAGATAAATTGCACAGAAATTGTCTCAAGTTTTAAGGCAAATTAATGGCGTGTTCTTTTCTAGAAAACATGCAACATTTTTTCAGTTATTTTCTAAAAGTGGCGAAATTATTTTTCGTGCGGTATATTGTATTCATTTCTAATAAATTCCTTATTTTAACATGGAAAAATCTTGCCGTTTTGTGTTAAAAAGTGTAAAAAATGTTGCATTATTTTTTAGAAAAGAAAACACCATTAATTTACCTTAAAACTTGAGACATTTTTTGTGCAATTTATCCAACGTGGAATAATCAGCATATATTTTAGGGGTTTTTTAAAACTGAAATGTTTTTTTTCCAAAATGAGGGTGCTGTTGGCTGAAGTAGTAAAAAAACTAAGACTACGATGCCTTAAGTCTCGAATTGGACTCCACAGTCATAAATTTGCATCAGAGCAGGATTGTGTTAATTGTTGTCGCGTTGTCTCAATGATGAAGGAATAGCACTGGTCGCTGAACATTACGGACAGTGATTAACAACGTCATATACTAAAAGAGCAGAATACAGAATCCTGCTTCGTCGGTATCTGTAGCAACAAATAAAAAATCACCGGCGAAGCTAAAAGTAAAAACAGTTACAACAAATTTTCTTATCTTCTTTTGAGATACAATTTGACAGAAGCCATAACGCTTTCTCAGCTCTTAATTCATTCTGTAGCATTCGTAGTGAAAGTCAGTTCAAATAGTTTTCATAAAAAGAATCACTGCTCGTATGATCTTTGCCGAGTTTAGAAAGCACGATAATTAACGCACTCCCCCATTCTAAAAACCTAAAAACTATTTTTGCTCTTTTTACTCAACTATATAAAATATTTCAATAAATTTTTTATACAATCATAAGAACGACAAAAATAAATTTTTTGAGTTATGACGTTGTTAAGTAAATGAAAACGATATGTATTTTTGTTTGCCACCGCTAATTAGGCGGTTTAGTAGAGGGTGACTCAATTCATCTATACACAGATTTTTTTTTTTTTATTACAAAATTGAATACGAGAATTGTATTATATTTAATTATGAAAAAAAATTCAAATCAAAAAAGTTTGTAATTGTGCTGTTGGCTGAAGGAAGAAGACACAAGACTACGATGCCTCAGATCCCGAGTTCGACTCCGCGTTGGGTCATGAAAATGGGTCGAATTTTTCTGATCTGCATCAGTGCCGGATTGTGTTAATAGTTGTCAGTCTATCTCAATGACCAAGGCTTTTCGCTGAATGTTACCAACAGTGATTAACACCGTGATGTTCTAAAGGAGCGGAATACATCACCCTCCTTCGTCTGTGTTTGTGAAAAAAATTCACCTGCGAAGTTAAAAGTAAAAATAGCTACAAAAAATAATTTCTATGTTCTAATCTGTCTTCATTTGTCCTCTTAACAATATCCCCTTTTTCCCAATTCCAGCGCAAGGCACTGCATATTTAGGGGTCGTCTCTTGAGTGCTGGTCCTACTCATAAATAAAAACAATAACAAATAAGAACAAAAACTCCAGCCAGAATAAAAAGTAAAATGTGTAGAGCAGATTAAGTATTTTCTCATATATCTGGTTCTACCCTCGTTACAACATCCTGTCCATTCATAGTTCCGGCACATGAGTAGAGCTCAACTAAGCCAACTAACTAATAAGTGGTAGTGCTGATAATGAAAGTTTAGGGGCTTTCGAAAAGGGCCGTTGTATTCGACCGCGTAAATGGGTTCAAGATAAAAATGTGCTTAAATTATTTCCGTGCATGGAAAGATTAACGATGTTGTTAAATTAAAAATCCTGAAGTTGGCTGAAAGCGTAACACATATTTTGAATAATATAGTTCCGTAATTCGGTAATAAAAAAAGCTTTAATATATAACAGATCTTTTAATATTTTTCTACGATCGCAAAAAGGCGGCCAATTGCTTTGATTTAAATATTTAATTATTGAACAAAAATTTAAAATAATTTTACTACGTTGCGATAGTAAAATAACGTTAAAAGTTTGCATTAGAACTTATATAATTTGCATTCAATTAAAGCTTTTATGATTTCTAGTTAAATTAGAATTATTTGCACAATTAAACTCAAACGCCCATCACGATTTCATTTCGCTTAATTAACAATTAATATCTTTGCAAAAGAATTACATTTCCATGTAACTGCATAAATTATATTGACGCGTGCTGCTGCTTAAACATGTTCACTGAAATTCATTTCACAAATTGATAAATTTCTTTAGAATATTATCAACAAGTTTCCCTAAAAGTTAGCAGCTAATCAAAAAGCTATTAATTTTTTTTTTTCTTTTTGCTTTATTTGCAGGTCTTTATTTAAATCATCCGCTGAAACATCGTGCAAAACGTTTTCCTTTCCTCTTTTATAATCATCAACTTGCATTTGTCAATTTGGATGATGGTGGAGCAAACGAAAAGTAAGAAGTACAAAAAATATCTGTTATTTTCGTTATAAGAAAATAAATGCCCGCCATTTTTCTGCATTCGTATCATTTAAATGAAAGAGAACGAAACGGGAAGAATATACCGCGCATAGAAAAAAATTAGAAGTAAAATTTATATCTCAGAAGGTCAGATTACAAAACAGTTCTGCAACTTTTAGTTCCACGTGTTAGAAAAAAAACAACAACAAACGCACAAGTCTTCTCCAAACACCTTTACGATATTAAAACGTGCAGACAACAATCAGCGTTGCCATATGGACAACAAAGTTGTTTAGCATCACAGGAGAAACAATTATTTCCAGGAATAATAAAATAAAAGTTATTAGAAAGTAAATAATTATAAACATATTAACAAACGATATTTATCAAAGAAAACGTTCTCAAGTCAGCCAGAAAACAGTTATTTTTATAAAATAAATATAAATTAAAAACCAGCTGAAACAGTGTTACTCCCAAGAATTTATATTTGAAAATTCAATATCTAACACCCACTTTAAGAAACATAATCGCATATGCAAACGTCAGCATTGCACTATGGGCATCAACGGCTCACAATACCTCTGCTATTTCGAAAAATCGAATGAGAATATTCGAGATATCTGAAGATCTATGAAATAAATTTCTTTTTTGAAATAAGAAGAAAGCAAACTCCACCACTCTTATAATAACATACAAACAGTTCTTAATATGTGGATTAAAACTCAAAAATTTATTTTTTCAACGCACATTCGAAGATGCACCAAAACATATTTTATCCAGCCAACGTTTTACTAAATAAATCAAAAACTCGCAAAATATTTAACATAAGTTGTTACGAAGAGTTATAAAATTCTCCTTTATTTTATTATTTTTGATTTGTCGAAACTTAAAACAGTAGTTTTCCTTAAAGCATTAGACACAATAACGACGGCAGACTACAGACTACAACTTGTCAAAAATACAACACATGTGCGTATATGAGAATGATTATTTCTACTACTACAAACAACACGGGTACTGGTTGTTGTCCCTGCTGTTTTTGTGTTTGTGATCAAATTAAATTAATTTCTATTTTGGTGAGCGACAATGAGTAGATGCAGTGTTGCCAGTATAATATAAATACATTTAATTATTTTAAACTTGAAAATATATTGTTTTATTATACAAAAAGAAACAACTAATTAAATGATTTCTTGTCACATACTGTGGACATTAAATATATTTTATTGGAATAACACTATTTGAGAGTATTACATGCATGAAAGCGGCTACACTGGCGTGTGAAGAGAATTCTACTACAAGCAACAACACATGGTTATTGATTTGGTGGTGTCGTTCTAAAAATAATTATGTAGCTGACTACGAGGCGACGATTGTAGTCAACGACTTTTGTAGTCGGTGTTCGTGTAGCCTGCTGTCGTTATTGTGTTTAATGTCTAAGACTCAACTTTTAAAAATTATTATTTATTTATTTGAAATAAAGAAAGGAAAGTTGAGTTAGTCCAAGTTTGTTACCTCGAAAATAATGCACTCATACCGTCAAATTACTTTGAAACTTCTCATAACTCCATGTGCCGTCTAAACGTCACTCATCTTCTTCTAATTCTGAATATGTTCTACAGCATTTCCCCTAGACTTTTTCTTTGATTTATGTAAAATTAGATAAACTAAACTAGAATATCTGTTAGAAGTGCAAATCTCTCTCTCTCTCTCTCGCTCTCTCTCTCTCTCTCTGTTGGCTATAACTGCATTAGAAGCGATATTTATTTATCATCAATAGTTTGACAATCTCCTCGATATATAATTAGAAATTTATTTCCGCCAAGTCTATATTTATACATAATTGACAGCCGCACGATAACACCAAATATCGCTCGTTGATGTTAATATTCTTATTAAACAAAAACATATTCCAAAACAACAATTTCTGGTGACATCAATGACCAGACAGTTGAATTAAATGAATTACGAGTGCATACTTGAATTAATAACGTTAAATTCCGTACTGGCAACACTGTTCGCTTTGTAAAAACCTGCTCTCTTTTATTGTGTAAACAAAGTATTTTCTTTGTATGTGTGCATGTGAGTAAAATGAGCTCCCAAAACGATATTAAAGGTAAAATGACAATTTACGTTATTTGTTACGAAAAAAAAAATACAAGAGCTGGATACGACATTCCAACAGTTGTTTTAACATCGACTTACATACACAACAAGCCCGAGAAGCACACGCACACGCATGCACACGCACCCATACATACGCAAGATTTTCCATGTCCTTGCAGACACAAGCAACGAATATTTTTATTTTGAATCAACATTCAAAACAAAAACAGTTTGGAGCAACAGTCCTTATTTGTCTGTCTAGCTGTTTAAACGTGTCTTATTGGGAATCCTGCGTTTCTAGATGTTAACTTTTGTAACACTAGTGTTCACAAAGGCTTGTTAAAGAGTGTTTGCTATGCCATAGCAGCGACTCTAGGAAACCATCATATTTAAGTTTAATAATCATTTGTGAATACGGCTGTTACTAATTTACACAATTTCGTTAGCTGATTGCATACAAACGCCGAGAAGGCAAATAAAAGCAGCTAAAAATACATGATATTTTTTTTATTAATTTATTTGAAAATTGTTAACTAAAAATAGAAATGGAATAATTTAGTTTCTTATGTAAAACTACAAGAAAATCGAAATCGCAAGTAAAGAAAATGTGTTGAATTATATTTTGTATCTTGTGGCAGTTGTTAAGTCTTGTTGTTCGTTGCCGCAGTCGTTGTGTTATCGTTGTCGGAAATTGTGCCTGATTTTTTTAACGGAAACGGAAATCGAAACATTTTTTTCAAATTATTTGCCAAAGGAAACATACAACATTTCTATTTTACCTGAGAAATCAAAAGGTGAAATCGAAAAGGCAAACATACACACTATATGCGACGTACCCCAAGGGCCTCTGTTGTAAATTCAAGTTAAATTTCTTTTTTATATAGACTTTATATGTACATAAATGCTTTTTATAAATATGTATGTGTGATAAATGTTGGTCGGAATAATCAATTTTGCGTAGCAGTTAATAAAAATAGAAACAAGTGATTTGTATCGATTATCGGACATGCTACACCAACAGCAATAAACGAATTAACTAACACCAGCAGAAGCAGCAGCAGCAGTGGCAGTTATCGCTGCCGCAGCAGCAGCAGCCTGAGCAGCAGTTACAGCAGCAGCAGCAGCTTTTACAACAGGTAAATAACAAATATTAGCAAATTAAAAAACACCTGTTCCATAACCTCATCATTCAATTAGACCATTCATTAATTGATCAATGCCTGCGTATTAACGCACACAAAGATAATAATTACACACATGCGTAGGCATGTACATGTACACTTGATTGATGTATGCGTGCATGAACTTGAGTGTAAGTCAATATAATACTTTGAGGGAATTGATTGCAATCATTTATAATTAATTGTCCTCTACTTAACGTGTGTATTTAGCAAAACGTATTATTCTCCAAATTGCTTTTGAAAATTGCATGAAATTTAATTATTAATAGTTGACAGGAGACCTGAAATTATTTAAAGTTGGCTTAAATTTTTAATTTCAGTAGATAACTCTTTTAACTTCCCACTGGGAAAATTTTAAATTTCCAAAAATCGGGAAGTTATTTTCTTACCCATTTAACAAACAAAAAAATCATGTTCGCGTCCGATCTCAACGTTTTGAGATTGTAGAAAACGTCTCTCACTAATTCTAAGACCCCGTCACTATGTCTGTGTGTATGTGTGTGTGTGTAAGTCTGTGACTCGCTTGGAACTGTGAACCAAACTGGAAGCGTTCGAAAGTTTTCTTCCAAACTTACGAATCCTGTGAATTTGAACCGATACGAACCAGTAGACATCAAGGAAGAAATATTTGAAAATATCGAAAGTTTTCTCCCAAACTTAGAAATCCTGTGAACTTGAACCCATACGAAGCGATAGATTTCAAGAAAAAATATATATATTACTTTTTTGGAATTGCTTCTAAATGGCCTTAACGATCGGTTGTAAAAACTAATCAAAAACAGCACGTTGACCACTGAAAACCGGATCAAAATACGTTAATCCTTTTGTGAGACATCATGAAAGAAAAAATTCGGAAAAATTTTATCTCCTTAAAAGCTCCCGAAATTTATATATTCGATCAGTTAGTGCTCTCGTAATTGAAAACAACATCAGGCATTAAACAAACACAATAACGACAGCAGACTACACGAACACCAACTACAAAAGTCGTTGGCCAAATCAATAACCATGTGTTGTTGTTTGTAGTAGAATTCTCTTCAAACACCAGTGTAGCCGCTTTCATATATTTAATAATACTCTTAAATAGTGTTAATCCAATAAAATATATTTCGATTTCACAATATATGAAAAGAAATCATTTCATTAGCTTGGAAATATAGTTTGTTGTTGCTTTTTGTATAATAAATCAATATATTTTCAAGTTTACAATAATGTATTTATTTTATACTGGCAGCACTGCATCTACTCATTGTCGCTCACCAAAATAGAAATTAGTTTAATTTGACTACAACCACAAAAACAGCACGGACAACAACCCGTAGCCGTGTTGTCTGTAACAGTAAAAATAATCATTCGTATATACGCACATGTATTCTATTTTTGACAAGTTGTAGTTTGTAGTCTGCTGTCGTTATTGTGTTTAATGCTTCAATCATTGCTTATCTCGCGAGAGTCAGTTGATTTGCTTAAGAGTTATAGCGGTTTGAAAATTAGTATCACAGTGTTTTACTCGAAAACCTCAAGAGCTTTTGCTATTAATATCAGAGAGAAGTTACAGGGATGGTCTCTAGGGTCTTCCATATTTTGTTATTATATTTCTTTTTTCATAAAAAGAAAGCAGTTTGGCTAAGATGAGTAGGAAAATCATAGACTTTGTTGTTATGTCAACTCAAAATTGCTCTGTTTTAGGTAAGAACGCAGAGTTAATTTCCTTATCAGATTTCAAATTGTAAATAAGTCACGTCTTTTCATATAATAAAAAAATATAAATAATTTTGTCTCTGAATTATTGAAGAATTTTAAATTTTAAGCAACCTCTTTGAGTTAATACTCTCTTCTAGGAAAAACTCAATATGAGGGCTGATGAGTAGGTCCAGGAACCTTCGAAGAGAGAGGTTCTCATTTATTGGCAGAGGTTGAAAAATCTGTTACAATCTCATTTAGACCCTCCATTATTGTTTCTTTTGTATATTTCGAAGTTTTACAGACACACAAATTTTTAAATTAAATTAATTAATATGTTAATTAAATACAATGAAAATCATTTCACTTCAGATGGTATTCAAAACAACTACGGTTTTGTAAAACCAATTCTTCGCTCCCTAATCTTTCGCTATTAACGTTTTAAGGCCAAATACAAAAATTTCTTAAGCTCAACAACAAAACCAACAACTGAATTTTACTTATTTCATTACGTGCACAATTAATTGTCTTAATTTCAAGAATAATTAAAAAATGTACAGCTCAAATAACATTTTCGGCAACATGGTTGCTACAGACACGGTTACTACAGCTGCTGATATTGATGGTGATGTTGTTGTTGTTGTTGCCGCCTTGAAAGTGGTTTGTTTTCCTTTTCGTTGTGTGTGTAAAACTTTTCATCAATCATTTGTCGCATAAACAAAATGAATGAACAAACAATTTCACTGCAGACACGTTACTGTGACCTTTAGCACACGGTTGGAAAGATAATTTGAAAAATAATGAAATTAAATAAATAAAAATAAATAAATAAAATAAGTAGAAACCGTGTAAAATCTAAAAGCGTTTTCAGAGAAGAGAGAAGAGCACCAATTTGTGGATGCAAGTAAAACCAACTGGCAAGATAACTTCGAAATGCCAGGTTTATTAGACGACGACAATTAGTAACTTTTATTTCAGCGTTTAAATTAATTATGCACTCCTTAAAAGACGAAAAGTAAAATGACTTTCATTTGTTACAAGGAAAAGTGTAACACCAAACCCACAATAAGTTTATGAATATGATTTTATTATTTGATTGTTGCAAACATTTAAAATTTGTATGTATGTAACTACTGATTATTAACGAAAAATTTTTGTACTGAGAGATATTTCCCAACTCTCACTTTATTAATCGCTGATAAACTTCAGGGCTTTCCAAAGGACCTGCAAAATTAAAAATTTCTCAAAAATTACCATTCGCCTTCTTATCGTCATTTGGAACCAGCAAAAAGTTAAAGGTGAGTGCTCAGGACTTTGCTATTTGAAAGTTATCAAAATCGAAATAACATTTTCAAATTAAAAATTCACAAATTAAATATTACACTGGAATTCTTCGTTCTACGGATTCAAGAGAATTTTGCAAAAGCTTTAAAAGATATATTTTCAACTTGTACCATCCAGATCAAACTATCAAGAGTAGTTACGATCATATAAAAACAAAAACAGCATGTGATGTGTGGCCTTGAAACCCCATTTGTAAACTACTCGTAGGAATTTGTTTAATTTCCCTTCTCAAATTTAAAACTATAATTTATTATTTAAAATCGCCTCCCAAAGGATCTACCATCTACCCATAGCGTTGTGCCGTGACAATTAGTTTTGAAAAATAATGTGGCCTTCAAACCACATCGGTAAACTACTCATAGGAATTTATATACTTTTCCTTATAAAATTATTTTATACTAAAACTAGAATTTACTATCTAAAAGCACCTCCCAGGGTATGGGATCTACCCATAAAATGCATTATACCGGATGAATGTAAAAAGGTGATTGTTTTCACCAGTGAAATCTTGCTACAGTACCGACGAAAGAGAGTGCTCTCTCTTATGTTGATTTCTTTTCTAGAAAATAGTGCAACATTGTGTACACTTTTTCAAAGAAAATCTCAACATTCTGTCATTTAAAAATAAAAAACTTATTAGAAATTAATTCAACATTCTTTACGAAAAATTCTTTTAATTTAAAACTGCCTTTAAATTTGAAAATATGTGGAAAAATGTTACACATTTTCCAGAAAAGAAAACGCCTTTAGTAAATGATGTTGTCTAGCAATGTCGGTATTGTTCAGAGACCGGTGTTGTGGTTTCGTTTTGAGACAAGCCGAAGACAATTAACACGGCCGCGCCCGAAGGCAGATCAGAAAAATTTGCCATCATATTCACGACTGAATGAGAAAAAAGCAAAACTAGTGATTTAAAAACCCATTATGGCTTTTCAACGCTTCAGCAATTACAGACAACTTTGGCACTCTCCGAGAATAATTTTCTTTTTACTCTCCCGACTGTTTCCCCAGCATAGAAAATTTAAATTACATAATCGATGATGCGATGCACACAAGTAAGGCATTAAACACAATAACGACAGCAGACTACAGACTACAACTTGTCAAAAATAGAATACATGTGCGTATATGAGAATGATTATTTTTACTACCACAGGCAACACGGCTACGGGTTGTTGTCCCTGCTGTTTTTGTGGTTGTAGCCAAATTAAACTAATTTCTATTTTGGTGAGCGACAATAAGTAGATGCAGTGTTGCCAGTATAATATAAATACATTATTGTAAACTTGAAAATATATTGATTTATTATACTAAAAGCAGCAACAAACTATATTTCCAAGCTAATGAAATGATTTCTTGTTATATATTATGCATTTTAAATATATTTTTTGGAATTATACTATATAAGAGCATTAAATACATGAAAGCGGCTACACTGGCGTTTGAAGAGAATTCTACTATAAACAACAACACAAGGTTATTGATTTGGTGGTGTCGTTCTAAAAATAATTAAGTAGCTGACTACGAGGCGACAATTGTAGCCAACGGCCTTTGTAGTCAGTGTTCGTGCAGCCTGCTGTTGTTTTTGTGTTTAATGCTTAATACAGCAGTGCAAACTATCGAGTGCATTAACGAGGGTATTATTCGTTTTCAAACACACTGTTGAGTAAAAACTTTGTCTTTGTTGTAAATTTATCCAGTGATCACAAATGCTCGGTAGCAGTAAACATCACTAAGACCATCTCGGGTATTTTTCCAGCAGCTAGAAGCCATCTTCGGCAGCCTTTCGCTTACTTTGTAAGTTGGCATTCATCGAAGAAAAAGTATGGCAGATATCCTTAAAGACATGCTCGCCGTTGGGCGTTATCCATCCAATTTTCTAATTAAATATTTCCATAAATACCAAACAGATTATTTCCAGTTAGTTGTTCATTAAATAATTAAGAAAAAATATAAACTGTTATAAAAAGAAAAAGTTTTAATTAACGAGGCAACAATGCAACTAAAGAAACAGACGTACTTTTTTATTTAATTTAGATACGCACGAAAGAGTTGGGCACACCGCGTTGTAGCATGATATTTCTGCTCCTCCTTTTAAACTCTGGTAAACGTTTCCATTTTTAATATTTCATTTTATTAAAATCAAGAATATCATGACAAGATAACAAGTAAAACTGTTTTTATAACGCAGTTTATTAAAAAAAAAAAAGAAGAAAAGTTATGGTTGTAAAAGTTATGCAAAATGCCCACCACGGCCGAGCTGACTTTGAAGTGCGAGTGTGATTAAAAAATATATTTTGCTTTTATCATGTTGTCATGTTTCAAATCATATTTTCCGCTGGACTGGCGATTTTCATTACTTTGGTTGCTGCGTTGTCCTCTTGATAATATTCCACGATGACGGTGTCCTTCTTAAGTTGTGTATAAATATTTTAAGGCCCTGCAAAGGTAAGATCACAAAATAACATCAAATGAATTTTATTTTATTTAACGAAGCAAAACAAAATACCTCAACTAACAAAATATATATGAAATACTTCAAATAATTCTCCAGCTACTTAAAGAGTTGTTTGCTGCCTCCCAAACAGTTAAGGCAAGTAAGTTCCTGTACTAAAAGGATTTAAGCTTTAATACAGACATTTCACAAGCTGAAAGGAACATGTTTATAAGACAATCGTACGTTCTTTTTGTTTTTTCTTTAAAAATGTTTTATCACTGCAACACATCATCTTTCTTCTCAGCCTTGCATTTATTTTCCATCATCATGCCGTGATGTTTTCTTTCCCCAGATTTTATAATATTTTTGTTGTTTCATTTTTTACATGAAAAAATTCACAAAAGTCATGTCATATAAACGTTTTTATGCGAGATTTATAAAAGGATAATAAAACAAAAAGTACTGCAAACAAATCGTGTGATTGTTTTAAAGAAAATGTTTTACAAAATAAAAAATATAAAAATATAAAAAAAACTGTACACAACATGATGCAGCAAATTTATAATTAAAAATGCCCCGCTTTATATTATTTTACGCTTTTGTTGGAGGAAAATTCTTTTGGGGACAGGAAGACCAAGTCTCAGCTTTTAAATTTTTAATTAAAAAATACCACGGAGAGGAGACAGTAACAGGACTTGCCTGTAATTGCAATCTCATGGTTTTTGGCTAATAAATAAAACTGCGAAAAATTTTAACGTATTAATCTCTGGTATTCAACAAAATAATACGTGCAACAGGCATATCCGCATGTACGATAACCTAAAATATTGAAAAATATATGGATTATTTTGAGTTGATTATAAATAAAATTACAATAAACTAAACGAACGAGCACTAGCAGTTGAGGCCTATAAGCGCATAGAAAAATATTATAAATCGTTTGTTTTATTGATCAATAAGTCAATCAATACGATACTGCTTCTAGGTTAAGTATAGGGTGTTTTTTATAGAGTGATACAAGTTTAAATCATAATAAAACATAGTTTTATATTTTTGATATCAATGAAACGGTCTTTATTGGATAGAAAATTTTATGACATTAATGTTTAAATATGATTTCGGCCATGTGGCCGCCACGACTGGCGAGTACAAGCCGCAATTCGGGATATCAATTTGCACAAGCTTTTCGCAGCATTTGCGGCCGTATCTCGCCGATAACTCTTCGAATGTTGATTTCCAGGTGTTCAATTGTTTGTGGTTTATCGACGTACACAAGTGACTTTGCATAACCCCAAAGAAAATAATCCAATGGGATTAAATCACACGATCTTTGGGGCCAATTAATTGGGCCATTTCGTGAAATTAATTTTTCGTCAAAAGTTTCCTTGAGTAAATCAATTGTAGCGCCCGCTGTGTGGCATGTGGCTCCGTCCTGTTGCAACCTCATATCAGCAAGATTAATGCCAGCTAATTGAGGGCCGAAAAAACTTCGAATCATGTTCCTACACCGTTCACCATTGACAGTAACATTCTGACCATCATCGTTTTTGAAGACATATGGGCCAATGACTCCGCCAGCCCAGAAAATAGTAATTTTCCGTGGATGTCATGGTGTTTCAACAAAAGCTTGTGGATTCTCCTCACTCCAAATGCCCCAATTCTGTTCTTTTACTTACCAAAATAATAACCAAAAATGGTCTTCATCGGAAAATAAAACTTTGAATGGACGAAGTGCACGATAAGTTTGACGAACAGAACCATTATTTTGATTAAAAATTTCCACAATTTGCACGCGTTGCTCTGGTGCAAATCGATCCGTAATAAAATGTCAATGGAAATTAAATAAAAAGCAACTATCAGCTGTTAAATGGGTGGTCAAATAAAGCAGAGATGCCAACTCAAAGTTGTATCACTCTATAAAAAACACCCTACATGAAATATGCAAAAATTATTAAAATTAATCCTGATTCACAAAGTCATTACAAACCATTTCGCTTGTGACCGGCTGTCCTTCTTTGCACAATTCAAAATTTTAGGGATTTAGCCAAAATGCTGTTTGATATTTTAGAAAATAACGGGCATAAATATTTAAAAATTAATACCGGCATTGCACTATTTGCTTGTTCTTTTTACTTGGCTTTCTAGTGGAAAGCGTGCAAATATTGCGAACCAAGAAAAACCATGATTGACCAGCAGTGCAACAAAATGAAAGCAGCAACTATTAATTCAAAGACTTGTCCATCTGCCGACTGGAATATATAAAAAATTGCTTTAATTGTTTTCTTCCTGAAGCAACTTTTCTTTCTTTTTGCCTTTTCGCTACCATTTTTAGTGTTCTTCCCGTTGAACGCTTTGCCGTTGTTGTGAAGGAATTTCGAAAAGTTAAATGCTCCAGGAAACAATCGTTGGCTGCTATTTGTAATAAAATTCGAGCGAAAAAATCTGTTACACACCCTCTACGATGGCAGCCCACGGCATCTTTGGAAATCAAATGTGAAAAATATAATAAATTGTAGCAGCAACTAAATAATTGCAAGAATAACAGCAGGACAGAAGTAACAAACTAAAAAAGAATTTATACATACAAATAAAAAACAACAACAACAACAACGAGAACTGCTACAATTCACATTTCAACGTTTTTATTTTTGAAGCTCCCAGTGGCAATATCGCATTGTTGTCCATGAAACGACCGCCCTGCGGATGATAAAACTGCCCATAAAGCGTCAGCAAGCATTTTTCTTGCCACACTCACACACACTCATCAACAAAAACTCTCAAGTATCCCAACAAACAAAGATCGATCATTTCGATTATTATGGTTTATTCATGCATAAATTATTCTCTATATAGAAAGTCTTAAAAAGTCCTAAAATTTCAATATAAAAATATTCTCAGTTGAACATTATCACTTGGCTGGAAAAAGTTGTTGTGGAAAACAAATAAGATTTTGTTTCGAGACCTTCAAATTCAAATAGAAAATATTTCTAAGCCTATAAATTAGAATTCTTCTATGATTTCACTTTAGTTTTTTAAATATTTTGCCTCAGATGCTGAAAACTTTTTTTTTGGAAATACTTTAAAGCTGAAGAGTACTTGACAAGCCTTAAAAATTTTTTCATTCAAAAATTTTTTACAAAGTATATTCTTACATTCATGATAGCATTCTCTTAATACTCTGCCTTTCCCTGCTCTAAAAAAGAGATTAAAAAAAATATATTTTAAAAAGTTTTAGAAGCAACAAGAAGCCATCCATATTCCAAGCATTTCCATTTGAACAAAAAATTTAAGCAAAAAAAAAAAAGAACACGAGAGACAAAAACGTAAAACCAACAAAGTTTCTGTAGGCAGTGTGAGAAAAAAATTTAAATTAATGTTTCTTCCAAAGTTTCGCCAACAGTTATGTGACAATTTTAACATTCAAAGCCAACGTGGCATTTCCATAACTCCAGGCCAACAAGTAACTAATAGTCTTGAAGTTCCAACAGTTTTTTTCAATATAGACTTTTTTATGCTGAAAGAAATTTGTACTTCTAAAAGGAAGGGAAGACGTTGATACATTTTGTGCGGAATGTTGGTGGCTAGAAAAATATATCATTTCCGTTTCCTCGTTTTAGTTAATGCTCGAAGGGAGCGGAAATATGCAACACTTACAGCCGAAATATAAAAAAATAATTATTGGCGATTACATTTTTGTGGAGACGGAGAATTTCCATAGAAGTGTACAACAGAAAATATATTTAAAAAAAATTATAATAATGACAAGTCAAAGTGATACATTCGGTTGCTCCGAATCTGATATACCCTACACCCACGTACGTCTGCTGAATACATAAACATTATGAGTCCATACATATTTTTAGCTCCCTTCCAATTTGTTCGACCAAATAATTTGATTGAATTATATTATTTCTTACATGTTGTACATGTAAGAAAAACTGCAAGTGAAATTTCCAACCCTGAAAATATATTTTTAATATATCTGATTTTCAATATCAATTTATTTATTTTTCAAATGTAAACTATTTTTGATTGCCAAAATAAGAAAACTAGTTTCATTTAGTTTTGATATCCAGCCCTGGTAATATATTTTTAAACTTTCTGAAGTTCAATATAAACTTTTTTATTTTTAAAACTATAAAAGAAAAGAAGAAAAATAGATTTATTCAGTTTTAATTTCCAGCCCTGGAAATATACTTTTAATCTTTCTGATTTTCAATATCAATTTATTTATTTCTAATATGTAAAATATTTTCATTATTAAAAGAAGGAAAATAGTTTTAGTTAGTTTTAGTTTCCAACCCTGGAAATATATTTTTAATATTCCTGGTTTTCAATATTAATTTATTTATATTTAGAACTATAAAATATGTTTGATTACTAAAAGAAAAAAAATAATATTATTTAGTTTTAATCTCCAGCCCTGCGAATATATTTTTGAACTTTCTGATTCTCAATATCAATTTATTTATTTCTAAAGTGTAAAATATTTTTGATAACCAAAAGAAGAAAAATGAATTTTTTCAGTTTTAATTTCCAGCCCTGGGAATATATTTTTAAACTCTTTGATTCTGAATATCAATTTATTTATTTTTAAAGTGTAAAATATTTTTGATAACCAAAAGAAGAAAAATAGATTTATTCAGTTTTAATTTCCAGCCCTGGAAATATACTTTTAATCTTTCTGATTTTCAATATAAATTTATTTATTTCTAATATGTAAAATATTTTCATTATTAAAAGAAAATAAATAAAACTATTTTTATTTAGTTTCAGTTTCCAACCCTGGAAATATATTTTTAATATTCCTGGTTTTCAATATTAATTTATTTATATTTAGAAGTATAAAATATGATTGATTACTAAAAGAAAAAAAGAATAATATTATTTAGTTCTAATTTCCAGCCCTGGGAATATATTTTTGTACTTTCTGAGTCTCAATATCAATTTATTTATTTCTAAAGTGTAAAATATTTTTGATAACCAAAAGAAGAAAAATGAATTTTTTCAGTTTTAATTTCCAGCCCTGGGAATATATTTTTAAACTCTTTGATTCTGAATATCAATTTATTTATTTCTAAAGTGTAAATATATTTTGAATTACCAAAAGAAGAAAAATAGTTGTATTTAGTTACTTTAATAGTTCAAAAAAGTTTACATTTTCCAGATCTGGAAAGCTTTTCCCATATCTACTATTAATGAATGTACTTCAATAGTATAAAATATATTTAATTTATTAGGAAGAAAGAAAAAATAAATACCAACAAACTTTTCAATTTTCCAACTCTGGTCTGATCTCTTTGGTTGAATTCTTGCGTGAAATACAAAATAAATTCGATTACCAAACAAAGTAAAATTGGTTTTTATTTATAAGCAGGACGAACAGACGGACATCGCCGTTTCGACTTCGCTATTCGGAAAACAGCTTTAGCCCTGTTGTTCATCAATCGGACCAGTAAATTTAAGTACTGCAATCGAATCAGTATCTTATCTACGGCCATTTTTTTAGCAAAAAAAGATTACACAATGTTACAGTTCGTATCAAAAGTATTGGCGGCAGCACAACTTTATTCTCGATATATTGAATCTCCTATTTTTTTCGTAAGTCTATTCAAATTGATACTCATAATGCATGAAGCGTAATAAAAAGTTTTTGAATTGTTTCTTCTTTTTTGCACAAATAAAATTTATGGAATTTTTAAGCACCTGAAAATAGCAAAAAAGAAATAATCGCCTGAAGTTTTGTTTGTGTTTAAGACAACCAGCAAAAAAAAATGTCTGTCTACTCGTACTTCCAAGTCAATAATTTAAGGCCATGACGCGCATATTCTTAGAAAGTTTAATTATGAATTTTTAAAATATGAAAAGATGAAGCAACGGCAAAGTTTTTAACACGACCAGTTGCTACGCCTGTATTCTGATAATTTATTATGCATTCAGGTGAACAGCTTTCAGCTGCTAACGGTTAATGTTTATTTACTTAAAAGCTTTTAAGCCAGACTTAAAGCGTTTAATCTACTTTATAAGTTAAATATTTTGTTTTTGTGAATAAGAAATATGAAAGATGTGAGATGAATTTAAGAATAACTTTGAGGCAAATAATTTTGTAGGCCATTTCAATCTGTTTGTTACAGCACCGTTCAAGGAAAATCTTTGCTATTATTTTAAAAAGGACATCAACCACGCCTACATTTAATTGTTAGAGTGCTGTAATGCTCCACAGATATACCTGAAGACTCCATACAAATTGAAAATCAAACTTGACTGAAAGAGCTTTATAAAATCCTAAATGAATTTTTATCTTTCATGTAATCAGAACTCCATAATATTTTTTTTTTATAGAATCAGCACTCTGGGGACGACCCCTACATATGCAGTGCACTGTGCTGCAACTGGGAAAGGAGGGGATAGTGTCAAGAGGACAGGTGAAGACAGATTAGAAGATAGAAAGTTTGTTGTCCCTACTCTCACTTGTTACTTCGTCGGTAAATATTCGCTATGGGTACCGGTGAAGGAGGGGACTATATCCTGCTCTTTTAGTACACGATTGTGTTAATTGCTGTCGGTAAAATTCAGTGATTAGTGCCATGCCTTCGTCATTGAGACAAGCCGACAACAAGCACTAATTCAGATCGAAAAAATTCGACAACATATTCATGACTGAGTGCGTAGCGACAAACTACGCGTTTAAAAGACTTTACAAAATATATCCTCATAGAATTTTACAGGAAACTTGGGGGCATATTTTCACCGAAAAGAATTAATAAATTTACCATGGCCCAGTGCGAAATCGGTCGAAATATAACTCCCAATAAAATTAACCACAAACGAAAACTTTTCAAAGAACGATGAAGGAATATTTTGTGGACCCAGTTTTTAAGATCCAATAAGGAAAACTTTGCTGCTTTTTATGCTGAACGATTTTACTAGACATGCAGAGTTTCACAAAATATCTTTAGAATTTCAGCACTTGCCGTCTATGTTGAAATCACTCTTCTGAAAGAATAAAATGGTTAAGCATTCTTTCATAAATTTCGTCTGATGATAATTATTTTTTAATATAAATTTTATTGGAAAAAGAGTCAAAACTATTTAATAATTCTAGATATTTACCTTTTCTTTAAAATTATTTATAATTATAATTTCTAATATTTTTCGAGCATATATCGACATATTGATTTTTTCAATATATCGCCAGTCCCTTGTGTAACTTCTTCACAAATTCATATATTTTTTTAAAGAAAATTCACAAACAAACTGCAAGATATTGAATAATATATTGAATAATATATATAATATATAATATATATTGATATAAAATAATGAAAACTTTAGCTTATTTTTAATCAAGACATGATCTTATTTGAGCAAATATTTTTTCAAGAAAGCGTAACCACTATTTATAAATGAAAAACGTGTTATTTCATAATTGAGTTAAACAGTTTCCAATAATATTGTATTTTACGTCACTGACTATTTTGTTATGTCTGAAACTGTTTTGCTTGAGAAACAATTATTTACATGAAAATATTTTGTTCTACTGTTCAGTGGTTATGGTTTTTTGGGCAAATATTTGCCAAGTGCGACCGTATCCTTAGAGGCTAATAAAAATTATTATTTCAATAATATTTTTATATATATAATAGTTATTTTTTTATATTGAACGCAAATAGGGAATAAAAGTTTTTTTGTAACAGCGGACTTAAAGACGATCACTTGTGGTAGAAAAAATTCAAAACTAGAAATATAATTTATTGCCAAAATTTAAAATTATCTGCGTGAAAAAGTAACCAAACTTATTCGTGTATAAAACGATCCAATTAATTTGTTTTGTAAAGTTATTCAAGACATTCTTGTACTTTCAAAAACAATTAATGCTCACGGTCCCCAAAAAAATAAAATATTTAAGAATTTTCCTGTTTTTAATTACTTCTTAAGTTGCTAAACAAAAACGTCAAGTCATCTTGTCTTGGCCTGACAAGTTTATTAAAAATTCGATTGCGACAAAATAATTATCGAATATAAAACTTCAATCAATCTCTGTATCTTCTTTCAACTTTCTCTCCACTCCCTGATAGAAATATATAAAAACTTTAAGGCCAACAAACAAAAAAAAAACAACTCGATTAAAAAAAATTCTTTTAACTTAAACAAAATACTTTGTCGGTCTGTTAAAAATACTAACTGACCGCGTACGCATGAAAAGTTAGGGGGAGAATGGGTCATTATACAAATTGATGGAAAACAGAGGTGGGAGGGAGTTGGGAGGAGGCATGGATATATTATATGAAAGGAGAGGGATGGACCGTCATAAAAGTTGGTATCAACATAAACATAAAGACATGTTCATTTTATTTCCTTTTCATTTCAGCTCAGGGCTTACTGTCGTCTTACACGAGTAATGCCGTTACTTGAGCATCATGCCCCAAATGTAACACGTGCAAGTGTATGCGTATGTTGCAATACTGAATAATACTTAATATGGCATGAATGGAAAAAGAATATATATATATATAAGATATACCACAAATAGTCAAACAAGTCCGTTAGGACACCAGCAAACTGACCCTTCTTTACCAAAAATAATATAGCCCAGCAAACATTTTCATTACAAGAACTGAATGGAAAATTAGTAATATAAATCGCTGAGATCTTTTGCTTATAATACGGCGGTAAATAAATAGTGATCACAGCTAAAATATTCAAATGGATCCGGTTGTTGTATTATTTTTATAACTTTTTGAAATATTGTATCCCTGATTTTCAAACCGTTTTATGCATGACAGCTAATAATTGTGGTTTAACTTATATCACAATACATAAATATTTATGAGATATAAGTTTTTAATAACTTCTTTATTGTATCTGAAATGAATAATTTTGTCAAATTTTACGTGGTTTGCTGAGAAGCGTTCTTCCTTCTTCTTGATATTTATAATTATCACGAATAGATTGAGGTTCGAGCAACGTTTCCACGTAACCCAGCTTTGCTTTGCAGGTCCGCGCAACTTGCGGACTCATTTCTATAACATAAAAGTAACCTGGAGACGTACAAAATAAAGCATCAATCACATTGTTGTGATTTTTTTCGGCTACACGCACCTGTTGTCGGCTCTAATTGATGAGAATCAAATAATTTTTATATATATTTATTTGTCGGCTGATTTCTTAAACGTCTCCAAATATGATTGATGAAAAAAACGTCATTTGCTTTGTTTTATTTATTGTGTGAGGACATGGAGAACTGCGCTGGTGAGAAAAAAATGTATTTTGCAGGCTACGAAGTCAAAACACAATTGCTGATTGACGATTTTATTTGTACGTCTCCGAAAAATCATCAACTAAACGGCACTAACACATTCCTACTGATTGACAATTTTTTTTACGTCTTGTGGACACTTAACAATGCATGGGCGTGGCAATGATTTTTATTAGAGGACTTCAATGGGTGAAAAATAAAATATAAATGGAAATCTTTTAAAAAGTTATATTTAGATTATATGGGCGTGGCACTGGACGCAGATTCGAGTTGACCCTTTATCTTGAAATAGATAACAATTATGTTTAAAGATTTCATTAGAAATTGATTGAACATAATATTCACATCTAGTGGGCGTACCTCGCTTTATTCTCTCAAGTAAGCGGAGTTTCATGTCTTTGTTGAACCTGGATCGACACTCAGCGTTCTACTCCCGCTATAAATTGTGCTGGAACTATGATAAGAGTGCATAGTTTTGAGTTGTTTTTGATGGTTATTTTCATCTTCGAATTTGTTTGTTTTCTGTAGCACCGAAGAAGCAGGGTCATAGATCGACACTCAGGGTATTAACCCTACTCACATAGTGGATTGTGCTGGAACTATGAAAGGAGTGGATAGTGTTGAGATTTTGTTGTGGGTATTTTATTCTCAATTTCATGGGCGAGTTCCTTTGTGGTAGCACTGAAGAGGGAGGGTCTTGGGCGGACACCCACGATATGAACTCTAGTCACGCAGTGAATTGTGCTGGAACTTGGAAAGGAGTGGATAGTATTGAGATGATGTCGATGGTTATTTTATTTTTAATTTCACTTACGAACTTGTTTGCTGAAGCACCGAAAAAAGAGGGTCCTGGTTGGATACTCACGATATGAACTCTAATCACGCAGTGAATTGTGCTGGAACTATGAAAGGAGTGGATAGTATTGAGATTTTGCCGATAGTTATTTTATTTCTAATTTCACCGGCCAACTCGTGGAGTAGATAGTGTTGAGGTTTTGTTATGGTTATTTTATTCTTAATTTCATCGGCGAATTCCTTTGTGGTAGCACTGAAGAGGGAGGGTCCTGGCCGGACACTCACGATATGAACTCCAGTCATGCAGTGAATTGTGCTGGAACAATAAAAGGGGTGGAAGTGTTGAGGTGTTGTTGATGGTTATTTTGGTGAATTTGTTTGCTGAAGCACCGGAGAAGGAAGGACACACACGATATGAACTCCAGTCACGCAGTGGACTGTGCTGGAACTATGAAAGTAGTGGATATTGTTACAAACGAGGGTATTGTAGTGCTCCCTACAGTAGTGGATGGCTTCATGGCTGAATACGGAATCGGTCAGGAACTACTTCAAACAACAGCTGAAGGATATCCTTCAAAATTATGCTGAAAGATATAACAACATTATGAGTTACAAGTGAAACTAATCAAAACGTACTTGATATGTGGTGATTTCGTTCTATAAATGACCAATAATTTTCCACAAATATTTCAAAAGCCACGCAGAAGTAACTTTTAACGCCAAAAGCTTACGAAATGCTTAGCAGAATCAGTCACTGGGATGTCCTCTTTTGCTGTGTGAGTTTGATGACTTTATGTTTCGTTGGCCAAAACAATGTAAATGGTTATTAAGACAAAAGTTCTGTTACAGTTTTGTAGCTGTAGAGCAGGACTGTTGTTTATGTAGCACTTTTAGGAGGGGGCGGAGGTAATAAACGACTCCGGGTCTTATTTTTATATGAATTTATTTATTTTTATGTTTTTTTTTTGTTTGTAAAAATGAAAGCGAGAGTAAAATGAAAAGAAAAATTGTGTATTTTGCGCTTAAAAGGAGATGTTATTGGTATCGATTATTACACGTTCGCAATTTCTTGTTTATTGGGAACTTTTTAGTTCAATACTCTTTTCGTCATTTTAGCATATATTTTTCATTTGGTTCTCGTGTTTCCCTTTTTGGCTCTTCTTCTACGTGGTGGATGTTTGTTTGCTTTATATCGTTATAAAGCCACTGGTGGTCATGTGAGTGTAGGGATTCTTTAATACTTAAAGTTTTTGCTAATATATCCCTGGAGATTTGCATTTTGCCTTTTTATGATATATATATTCAGATCAAAAAGTTATTGAATAAAAATTGCAAACTAATGCTGGAAGTTAGCCAGCAGCTGTAAGTTTATATATATTATTTTTAGTTTCAATCATTTTATAGAGTTTTATGCCCGAAACAAATCTGTTGTTGTTTGTTTAATGAAATCTAAAATGTATATTTTAATTCAATAAATACACAAGGAACTATTAGAAATTGGAATGTATTGTAGTGGAGTTTATTCGTTAAAGTTTAATGAGCTTTGAAGTATTTTAAGCTGTTTACTTCAATAATTAGTTTAATTGATTTAATTACAGCTTCCGAATAACATTCTTCTTGTTGAAAACTGTTAAATCGGTCATGATCTAATAACATATTTTTAATTATTTCATTGACTAAATAAGATGTGAGAAGAAAAATATATATACGAGGGAAGTTGTTATTTTTTACATAAACACTCCTTTCATTATTGTGTTGTAAAAGAAATATTTTTAATAAATTGAAAATGTGTACATTCACATCTAAAATAAGTCTCTATTAAATTTCAAAATCGTTTAAAGTCGTTCATATTTATTGCACGATAATAGACTCGCCTCCCTCTATGGAATTTAAATTTGATAAATCAGCTCCATAGCAACGTAAGTTTCTTTTGAATTAAATTAGTAACTTAAAATTAACATTCAGATTCAAGTTTGAATCTGGGAATTCTCTTATTCTTCTCAATATTAAGTTTTTTTCATTAAAAGTGACGTATCTAACGCCTTATTTGTTAGAAAAATTTTATATTTAAAAGCTGCTTGTGAAACATATATATATATATATATATATATATATATATATATATTATAAAAAATTTTGTCTTACAAGCAGCTTATAAGCATAAAATATTTTTTATGAATAAGGCCTCTAGTATATATATTGTGACCATCAAACTTGCAGCAGATCCCTACTTATTTTTTAATCAAAATATTATGAATTATAGAACTATATATTTATGCTTAGAACGTACTTACAAGCCTTAATGTAAGTTCACACTTATCAAATATTTGGTCCAAAAAGCGTAACCACTAAATACCAATAAAAAAAAAAAAGCTTTTACTTTAGAAAATTATTTATTTGAGTTAAACAGTCTCCAATAATATTGGATTTTATAGAACGGCCAATTAATTATATATGAAGGAACTTAATACATACAAAATAATTTTCAATATTATTTAGTGGTTACGCTTATTTGATCAAATATCTCACAAGTGTGAAGGTACCCTTCTAATTAAAAATTAAGCGTATATCAAAAATCTTAAACGTTGAGAAGTAGTATAAAGAAGTAAGAAATAATAATTTTAATTAACTCTTACCTGCACCGCAGGACAATGCAACGTTGTTTTCGAAGTACGCAACATCATTTCTACGGTGCTATTTTGTAATATTTAAACCATATATTTTATTTAGACTTTAATAATAATTTTTTTTTTTTTTTGTTGTTAAGTCTGTGCTTTTGATAGTATTAAAAAACCTGATGCCTTATTCACTCTACAAATTGAAGCCACCGATGGAACCATTCCCTCTATATATTCTGATAGGCTTATATGTGGATTTTGACCTTGAAGAATGGTCGCTGGTTGTAACAGTAGTGCGTGCTTCCTACAATGTTGACTTATTAAGTTGCATGATAATGTTATCAGCATTTGAGAAACAACAATAGAATTATTATGTCGGAGCATAGAACAAACAATTTAAGCACTTATTTACGATACAAGTCTATAATAAACAGCTGCTTCTCTGCCATTCCCAACCCCTAAAGGCCATAAGTTAGAAAGCCATATTATCAGCATTGTTAACAACAAATTTATTATTATCATCGTTACAGTGATTTCTAACGAAAAAACAATAAAATAAAAGAAACAGAAGTCTTAGTCATAGTCCTGGGCATAGCAAAAAATAAAATGAAACACGAAAAGCCAGGTCATGTTTCATAATTAAGTTATTTGTAATGCTTTTGACTGAATAATGCCAAATTGCTTTTTATCTCTACGCTAGCAATCAATGAAGGAGTCCTGCATTTTAACAAACATCATGGAACAATTATGTAAAAAACAAAATTGTATATTCGAGGCTTTTATTAAATAAAATATGTTTGGGCTTTTCAGCAGAAATAATTAAGGGATATAAAATATAACCAAAAGGTTACAAAAACTTTCAAAGTGTCTTAAACTACTGCAACCATTCGTATGTGTTCCAAGACTAGGCAAAATAAAAATACATTATTGAAAATAAAAGATAAATAAATTAAAAGCAGAGATAAAATTTACTACAAATTCGAAACACTAAAAAAATATTATTAAAATTGCCGCAGCTCTACTGTGCACAGCATTCGAATATTAAACAGGGGAGGCCAAAAGCCCAAAAACTAACATTAAGACAGGGGAAAGGGGACATGCATTTTTGTAAAAACTAATAAAATTATATTAATAATTTTTAAAATTGTAAAATATTTAATCTTTGTAAATAATCTTGTCCATCCATGACTGCGAATTATAGAAACCAAAATTAAGAGCCCCAATGCACTTTCACTAACTCAAGGCGTTTAAAATATGACATTAAACACTTTCAAAAAAGTGATGAAAAATTAAAACTAGATGGACTTAAAGTTATTAAGTACAATTACATACATAAACACATTCAGTCTTTGGTGACATCGATGGCGAAATTTGAACTATTGATAGTCATCGATGGTAAAAACTTCAATAAGTTGTTGTTAGCGAAAAACAAATCAAGTCCAGTCTTAAAAGTTAATAAAAACTTTGCGTGTTTACTTTTACAATTAATTTATTAAACTCTTTTGACTTTTTTTGTCTCTAATATTTTTAGGCTTAAGGTCTCTTTGTTTTTAAAAAATTATTTGATTTTTCAATATCTCGTCACTCCTTTGTGTGGTTTCTTCAGGAAATGAATGTTGATTTCTTTTCCAGAAAAGGGTGCAACATTTTTTACACTTTTTTGTAAGAAATTGTAACATTTTGAAATTTCAAAATAAAGAATTAATTAGAAATACATCCCACATCCCTTACGAACAGTAATTTCTTTTTGAAAAGTTTTCAAAACTGCTAGTTTTTAGAAAAAAGGGAAAAATTTAACATTTTTTTTCACAAAAGAACACGTTATAAATATTATATTTGATTTGAAAAACTTTGTTACTGAAACAAAAATATTATGAAAATTATTTGTTAAAAAAATATCAAAAATTTTCATATTATTTTTAATAAAATAATGAATTTCCTCAAGACGTCACTCACACAAAGAAGTGACGAAATATTGAAAAAACCAATAATATTTTTAAAATCAAGAAACCTTAAGCTGAAAAATATCGGAGTATATTTTTAATAATTAATAATAAATTTTTTTTAATTAAAAATATGTGTGTGAACAAAATAACTTTATCTACTGTCAGCTGGACAGCAACTTTTAGGGATTTTTTGATCTTGGAAAAATATTCCCAAAATAAATGCTGCTACACAATCCTTAACGCAGTTTGAAAGTTAATAATTCATTATTTTAATTTATGTGAGTCAACTTGAACTTTGCCAATAAGATTTGGATCGTGTAAGGCAATTTCATTGGGAACGTGAGCTTGATTGAACATGATTGAAAAATTTCTCACTAATTCTTTATATAGATTTCCAACTTCAATAAGTTGTTGTTGGCAAAGAAGAAACAAATTTTTTGATATAGGGTGTTTTTCATAGAGTGATACAAGTTTAAATCGTAATAAAAAATAGTAATATATTTTAGATATCAATGAAACTGTCTTTATTGGATACAAAATCTTATGACATTAATGTTTCAATATGATTTCGGCCATGTGGCCGCCATGGCTGGCGCATACAAAGCGCAATCTGGAACACCGATTTTCACAAACAATAACATTCTGAGCATCATCGTTTTTGAAGTCAAGTGAGCTAATGACTCCGCCAGCCCATAAAGCGCAACAGTAATTTTCTGTCGATGCAATGTTGTTTCGACAAAAGCTGGCGGATTCTCCTCACTCCAAATGCAACAATTCTGTTTATTTACATACCCATTCGACCAAAAATGGGCTTCATCGGAAAATAAAATTTTGAATGGACGAAGTGCACGATAAGTTTGACGAACAGAACCATTGTTTTGATTACAAATTTCCACAATTGGCACGCGTTGCTCTGATGTGGGTCGATCCATAATAAAACTAAACAAAAAGCAACTGTCAGCTGTTAAATGGGTGGTCAAATAAAGCAGTGATGCCAACAGAAAGTTGTATCACTCTACAAGAAACACCCTATATATTTTTATAAGCAGTCTTCTGAAAAATCCAATAAATTTAACGTACTTTGCAATGGTTTGAATGATGGGGCTGTAATCAAGAGAAGAAGGAAATCGTTGGAGCTCCGATACAATATTTGGCACTTCTTTCGTAATCATCGCCTACCAGCCTTTTATTATACGGCAGCACGTGTAAAAACATATTCTTACCAAATTAGTGAAACTTTATTTTAAAACAAATTACAGGTTCTACAACATTTTCAGGAGATTAAACGAACTTAAACCGAAAAGAAACATCCCGTACCTGAAAATCAACCTCAACGAAAAGCCTGTAAGATGTTGCAAATCCTATCAAATATTTACTCCACACAAAAAATCTTGCCCCACTTAACATGAATATAATAATTTGTTTCACATTTTTATGAATTCTCTATCTCTCTCTCTCTATTAGCGACACCGCACTAGTTTCTTCCTGCGTCTTTTCCCCACAAATATTTTGTGTATAAAATACATTAAATTTTGTGAAATTCTTTGCACATTTTCAAATCCAAAGCCTTATCAAGACTCACGCATCTAAATGCTTTGTGAACAACAGCATAGACAACAACAACAACAAAAAAACAAACTAATAAATTTTAACAAGGCCGACGAAGTAAAAGGAAATTCTCAGAGGAGCCACAAAATAGTTAATTAACAGTGTATATGAAAAATTCATTTGCTGATTGTTGCAATCTATGGAATATTAACAGCAGACAATAGCCATGTTTTGCAGATATTTTTTCTGAACCAGAATTGGTCAGTGTGGCCTAAAAAAGAGGCAGTTTTTATGCCATATTTAATATGGAAGATATAAGAGACTTCTGGCTCGGCATAGAACACTATAACAAACGTCAATGGGAAGAGAGGAAGATGATATGGAATTAAAATGTCTTTAAAAAAAAAAGATAGTCCAACCGAATAAAAGAAAATAAGTAAAAAAAAGTAACCAAATGGCCACACAAAAGAAACTGCTTTAAAAAATATTTAAAAAAATAAACAACAAGTAATAATCATCCGTATTATGAATGACGACGTCGACGTCACATCAATACGACTGTAAAAAATCGTCATTTGTCCGGTCTTCGTCAACAGAAATTTACTTTTGGTAACATGTTCTATTAATATTATACGCCTTAGAGAATACCAACAGGCTGTTAATAATAAATAATTATTGTCTACTATTAAGAGACAAGTGGCAGTTTTTTGCTGTTGCGTTGATGTGGCGTCGACGTCGTCATCCATAATATGAGTGAATATAATAAATGGTATTCCAATAGACGATGACGATCA